>JAOWBW010002657.1:0-61753 GCA_026119855.1 Campanula takesimana | reverse complement strand
GTCTATTTTACGTCACATTAGTAGTACTTTTAATCTTCAAATTCCTAGTTCTAGTTCTTTCATTGTAATTCATGCGACTGCAAATAAAAGTCACAAGCTTCCCTTATTATGATAATTCCATTCATCTCATGGCCCACTTGATATTATCTATATGTGATGTTTGGAACTCTTTTACACTCATTCGATGGCTTACAAGTATTACATCATCTTTGTCGATCACTTTTCTAAATACATGTGGTTCTATCCACTGAAAAGTAAAATGATGCTTTACCGTTTTCATCAACTTCAAAAATTTTGTAAAAATATTTCCATCGCTCCATCATCACAGTTTACAATGATAATGGTGGTGAATATCTTGGTCTTCGCCGTTTCTTGCCTCTCACGGCATCTCTCACCTCACTACTCCTCCCACACACACCGGAACACAACGGCTATTCTGAATGCCGTCATCGTCACAATTGTTGAAACCGGTCTTTCTCTCTTAACTCATTGTTCCATGCACGTAAATTCTGGTCCTTTGCTTTTGCCACTGCATGTTACTTAATCAATCGCCTTCCTACCCCTACACTTAATCATCTTTCTCGCATGCCCAAACTGCACAAACAACCACCCAATTATACCTAAAACTCCGTAGCTTTAGGTGCCTCTGTTATCCTTGGCTCTGCCCTTTACACTTCCAACAAACTTGATCCTCGCTCCACTCCTTGCGTCTTTGTAGGCTACTCCCTAACCCAAAGCGCCTACTACTTCTTGACCCAACCACTCACAAAATCTACACATCTCGACATGCAAATTTGTTTAACATTCTTTTCCTTATAAATCTCTCCTACCCGCACCATCCTCCGTACCCTCCATATCTGATTGTGCTCCCCACACCTTACCTATTCTCTCTCCCTCTACTACCTCCTCTCCTGCCTCCATTCCACCCGAACCTACTGCACCACTCTCCCCTCAGCCATCTACTCAACCCCACCCTAGCTTCCCGAACTCCCTTCCCCAAGTCCACCCCTCCCATTCTGCCACCACATCTTCCTCCTCACCCGATAGCCTACATGAATCCACAGCCTCCATGTCTCCCTCTGATTCCCTAGATACCAGCTCTGCCTCCTCTTCCCCTACACCTCCACCCAGAAAACCTGTCACTCGCCTTTCAAAACAACATTACAAAACCTATACAAAAGCTGAACCTTCAACACCACCTCCACAATCCTAATGTTGAACCATCCACCATCACCCAAGCCTTGAAACAACCCACTTGGCGGCATGCCATGCAACAAGAGTTTGATGCCTTAATACACAACAAAAACCTGGGATCTTGTCCCCTCATCCCCTTCTCAAAATGTCATAGGTTGCAAGTGGATATTTCGCACCAAATACAACCCTGATGGCTCTGTATCCTGACATAAAGCCCGCCTTGTGGCCAAAGGCTTTCACCAACGTCCTGGCCTTGATTATACCGAGACTTTTAGTCTCGTTGTCAAACCCTCCACGGTTCGGACCATTCTATCCATTGCCACAGCTCAAGGTTGGGTCTCCTGTCTCAGTGGACATTAATAATGCTTTTCTTCAAGGCTCTCTGACTGAGGATGTTTACATGACTCAACCGCCTGGCTTTATTGATTCTTCTTTTCCCAATCATGTTTGAAAACTCCGTCAAGCAATTTATGGTCTCAAACAGGCTCCGCGGGCGTGGTACAATGAACTTAAAAGCTACCTTGTCTTTCTTGGCTTTCACAACTGTGTGTCGGACTCATCTCTATTTGTTCTTCACCATGGTTCAGATCTCATTTATCTCCTTGTGTACGTAGACGATATCATTCTTACTGGCTCTAATTCCACCCTCCTTGAATCCTTCATCACCACATTTGCCTCACGTTTCTCCTTAAAAGACTTGGGTACTCTTTCGTATTTTCTTGGTGTTGAGGTCATTCCTCACTCCCATGGTATTTTCTTGAGTCAACATAAATATACTCAAGATCTCCTTGCTCGAACCAACATGACTGAGGCAAAAATTCCGTTTCCACTCCTATTGCTGTACACCCCTCCCTCTCGGCCGCCTCCAGTCCTACCATCTCTAATCAGTCTGAGTACCGTGCTATCATTGGCAGCCTTCAGTATCTTTCTCTAACTCGTCCAGATATCTCCTTTGTGATCAATCGGTTGTCTCAATTTCTTCACCGGCCCTACCACGGATCAATGGCTTGCCCTTAAACGACTCCTTCGTTATTTGGCGGGTACATCAACTCATGGCCTGTTTCTGCGCAAATCCTCTCCAAATATACTTCATGCCTTTACTGATGCTGACTGGGCTGGGGACAAGGACACTTTTGTTTCTACTACTACAGGCTATGTTGTTTATCTAGGTTGTAATCCGATTTCTTGGAGTTCTCGAAAGCAACGCACCTTAGCCCGGTCGTCCACTGAAGCCGAATATAGAGCCGTTGCTACTACCACAGCCCGATAGGTACTTACAAAATTTGTTACAAGAACTTGGCCTTCCCCTTCAGTCGACTCCCACTGTTTTTTGTGACAATCTTGGAGCTACATATGTTGCTGCAAATCCAAAGTTTCATTCTCGGATGAAGCATCTTAGTTTGGATTATCATTTTGTTCGAGAGTGTGTTCAACGGCAGTTCTTACGAGTTACTCATATTTCTGGTGATGATCAGATTGCAGATGTACTTACTAAACCGCTTCCTCGGCTCGTTTTCTCACTCTTATTTCCAAGATTGGACTTTCTTCCCGATCGTCCATCTTGCGGGGGCATGATAGAGTTATAATTACATAATATTTCCTTGATTATTTATTGTAATTAGAATAGGAATTTAGTACTTGCTTCCCAAGCAATTGTAATTATGGTAGGATTCTATTTCTTGCTACTCAAGCAAAACACTTGTATATATTCTTTGGATGAGGTGAATAAAATAGAGTGAGCCTTTTAATAATCTCATAACAAGAACCTCATACACAAGTATTAAGGTGAATATGTATGTTTATACTTTTTGTTATTGTGTCCTCTTCTATTGTGGGTGAGTAAGGAACACGGAGACCAACATCTTTATCTAGGAGAGAGATTCTATAAAAAAAAAAAAAAAAAAAAAATATGATCAACTCGGTTTTTTTTTTTTTTAAAAAATAAATAAATATTCCCTCTGTCTCAAAAAGATAGTCTCATTTTGACTTTTTAAGGTCAGCACAAATGAACTTTGACCAACCATTGGTAATGATCTAATCATTTCAGGGCGCTAGGCGTTCATGAAACGCCTAAGTCCCGCCTAGAATATTATAACTATTTCTGAATTTTCGATCCCGCCTAAGTTCCGTCTAGACCCCGCCTAGGTGGTGCTGGGGCGCCTAGCGACCGCTTAGCGCTTTTTAGAACCTTGATCATTCTAGTGAAATTCTGAAATTTGAAATTGATAAATCATTTAATGATTTATCAATAATAATTTTTAAAATTTTATTGTGATTATTAAATTAACACCAATGTTTAGTCAAAGTTTAATGTTTAGTCAAAGTTTATTTTTGTTGACCATAAGAAGTCAAAATGAGACTATCTTTCTAGAACAGAGGGAGTATTAACCAATTTGATTGTGACCATTAAATTGATATCAGTCAAAGTTAATGACTTTATGATTGTATGAGACAGAAGAATATGTAGAGCATTTAATTTAAAACTCAATGAGATAAAGTTTATTAGACAAGGGAGAATGTTTAGAGCATTAAAAAAAGGTTTATCACCCATGGTGGGTGATTAGTTCCTGTCCTATACTCGTGCTTCGTCTAATGTGGTATACATTATGATAAGTTTGAATTGCTAGCGCACCCTTAGTGGGTGGCAGAAAGAACGGTTAATGTTTAGGTTAATATAATAAATTATCCCATAATCTAAAGCCGATGTGGGATAGACCATAATACTTGGTTAATTCTATTTATTAAGATAGTCCCTTTTTTTCCGTTAATCTAAAGTGTGTTTTGAGCTGAATAATTTAAATTTAATTTGATTTTTTTTAACAAACAACACAAATTTCATTAATATAATAAAGAAAATAACGCTCCACAACAGTTGGAGGCTTATCCGAAAGTTTATGATTTTGATAAAAACGTGCAATCATTGACAAACTGCTTGCCTTCATGAAAAAGTACACAAAACTTGTTATGATAATATTTATAATGAGATATTAATAACAAATTTTATATTTTCATAAGAATAATCAAACTAAACTAAATTATTACTCAGATATTTTCGTGATAATATAAAACAGTGAAAACATCATTTTAAAACAGAGGAAAGGTATGTTTTTTTTTTTTTTTACCGTATCAACTGTAATTGCAAGTATGATATTTTACTTTTTTATGTGTTTTTTATTCTTTTGTTATTCTATCCTATTCTATTGTGGGTGCGTGGACAGGACACAGAGAGCAATACCTTCATGTTGGAATGATAGTCCTTACATTTATAATTGATTAATTCATTTGGGGAGGGGCTATTGCCACTACAATTTTTACTAATCCACTACATTTTTTGTAAATTGACATAATTGACCTTTGATATTTAAGGAATTAATGAAATACTTTAGGGACATTACTATATATACTACACATTTACTTATTCATTATTGTATTTCCTAATCAAAAATTTTACTGTATTATTAGTTACAATGGCATAATCTAGTGAGTAACCCGTCGAGATTCGACGGGAGCATAGTAATGCTAAGAATAAAAAAAAAAAAAAAAAAAACTCCCTCCGACCCTAAATGATCTTCAAATTTGACATTTTTCATTAATAAACCCTCCATGATCTACATTGCTATATAAAGTACAACGATGATGTTACCATCAAGATGAGGATGAGCTTGACAATGAACGTTGTTTTCTTATAACCCAACTTATTCTGACAGATACTGCCCATTATCTTTTCATATAACCCAAGAACTCCATGTAAAACACTATATATACATGAAGCATATAAGCTTTTAAATTTTTGAAAAAAGGTTATATTTACCCCCATCACGGAAATTTTTAGTTCCGCCACTGTTTGCATGTCCAACTTATGCAGATTTCTATCTCACTAATATGAAAAACACACACACACACACACACACACGGAGTATCTACAATCATACAACTTGTATGTATTTACCTCTCCCTTCCTATTAAAGATTTCACCGGAACCCCGTGCACTATAAGCAGATGGACTTACAATCTATAAAACAGCAAAACATCCATCCGTTAGAAAACTTGAAAGAAAAATTGCAGTTCCAGCATAAAGAAGGGGCGAACAAATGTTCGATGAACTAAAAACAAAGAAAAAAGACTTTTCTGGTACTTACCACAAACAATCTAACCTAACAAAGCTATTATAACAACCGGTGTATTCGAAGTGTATAATCTATGTGATCATACAAATCGGGTGTGGAAAGAAATCAAATGCTCTAAAGATCTAAGTGATGGTTGAGCAAATGAAAAACTTTCGGTGTAAAGGCTGAGTGATGAAAGGTTGTTTGGCTAGAAGCTTGATGAAGAATTATGGGTTTGCTAAGGAGATCTTGAAGGTTTGAATATCTGGGTAGAATCTTCAAAGCAAACTTTGAACACTTGAGAATAATATCTCTCGAAGCTCAGCAACCTTCATTGTTGAGGAATGAAAGCTATTTATAGGCAGTGCACCCTTGTGACCGTTGGACAAAGATTTGAATCAAATCTGGATGGTGTGTTGTCGAAATCCTATTGGTTGAGCTGTCATTTTCGCCTTTGGTTTTGTCTTGTAGTCCTAGGTAGTTGTAGCACCACTACCTGACATTGTCCTTTGTTGCATAGAAATGATTAACGGTAAACATTTAAATTTATGAGACAAAACCGACATTCCTTACAGAGACTCCAAGTTAACTTGAAGTAATTTTGACAAGTCATAAATCATTCCTTTACGGTTGTAAAAGGGAATGTTTGTCTCAAGGAATAAATGACATACTTGAATTCTTCAATAAATGCTCTGCGGTTCCACAAGGTGCTGGAGCGGTTCCAAGGATGAACTTGATTTGCGGTTTCATTGAAACTGAAGAACGCGGTTTCATGATTGGCGGTTCTATCAAGTTTGCATCAGAGGTTCCATAAGAGACTTGAAGTACGGTTTCATCAAAACTGTAGCATGTGGTTTTTATGAAGACTTGCGGCTCCATGCTGGCGGTTCGAGAATAGCATGAGTGCGGTTTGAAGAACTAAACCGTTGCGGTCAAACCGAATCAAAACTCAGCCTAGACAAATAAAAATCTAGAAATAGACTTATTTAAAAATTGAATTATAACCTCATTACAGAAACCGAATCAAAACTCAGCCTAGACAAATAAACCGGAAAATCAGAAATATTCATGTATTATTAAGAAACTTATTTAACTCGAATCCTGGTTGGGTAACAGCTTCCCTTCTAACTTTTTTATTCTTAGCATTACTATGCTAACTTGTGTAGCTGACATTGCTTCCTGTTTCCATACCCTACTTCCGCAACTTGCTTCAAACTTCAACCTCCACAAAGTTTGCAATCTGCCTCACTTAAAATATAGGATTAGTCAACTGGCTAAGTCGCATCATACATAATGGAATAGCTGAGGGTTTAATGACACATAGAGGGATAGAATTTTGGTTTTCATCCCTTGTAAAACAAAATCTCTTATTGTAAAACATGTTTTATATATCAGTTTTTCTGAATTAAATTAGCCCTATTATATGGATGTTATTGTGCAGCATAATTTTGCAATCATTGATCGCTTCTTCACAAAGGATTAAAGGTAACAAAACTACTTTTGGCACAATTTGCTGAATTGCTTTATCCAGTACTAAACTATGATACTCCACCCGAGCTACCAATCTCTGTCTCCTATGCCAACAGAGCTACCAATAACTTATTTTGACATTCGCTTTAGTGTAAAAAAAAATTTCATCCCTTGTAAAACAAAATCTATTATTGTAAAACATGTTTTATATATCAGTTTGTCTTAATTAAATTAGCCCTATTATATGGATGTTATTGTGCAGCATAATTTTGCAAACATTGACCGCTTCTTCATAAAGGATTAAAGGTAACCCTGTTCCCATTCTTTCAATTTGAAAATTGTTAGTGTGCTTAATACTTTAGTTTTATGTGTTGTCAAAGCACTCTTACAATTTTCTTACCATCCCTATATTATAATACTTTAAGGCATCCATTAATAAAAAAATATTATTTTTAGTCTAGCTTCTCACTAATGCAAAGACTTCAATTTGTGAAGTGAAATTTTGGCTGCCTCAATAAGTGCATGAAATTCAATTTGAATTTTTAATTTTAAAAACCGGTTCTAACAATGTTGGGCCAATTGTTTTCTTAATTAGATGTGAATGTTTCTATAATTCCTACCATGCTTAAAATTAGGGGTGAAAATGGTTCGGCTCAAACCGCGGTTCGGAACCGAGACGAGCCAAACCGTGCGGTTTAGCTCGGTTTTTAAACTTATGCGGTTCAGCTCGGTTTCGAAAATTGATAAACCACACGATTCGGCTCACGGTCTGACCCTTCAAGCCAAACCGAGCTGAATCGTTTCGAGCTGAACCACGAACCGAACCGTAGAGCTGAACCGTGGAGCCGAGCTAGCTGAACCATAGAGCCCTAATGGATGTGCCAATCGAACTGATGATTCAACAGTTGTAGTGTATGCGTACTAAACTGATCAGAAAATTGTAAAATTGAACAGGAGTTGCAACAGTATCAAATTTATTTATTTTTGGTTATATTTATTGCTTTATAGTTGAAGAACTGCAAAATTTGGCAGTTTTTCATTTTATATTTTATATTTTGGTTTACTCCTTCCCTCCGTCCCACAATGAATGTCCAAAAATATTTCAAATTTTCCGTTGATCAAGAGCAAATTTGAACCTTTTTGGACATTCATTTTGGGACAGAGTGAGTATTTCTTTATTATTTTTTTATTATTGATTTGTTATTCATGTGAACTATTCTCATCACACCCTACATTACAGCTATTAATTGAAATATAACAACTGAAAAATAACTCTGTAAACAAAACTACCTGTAACAGAGTTCTCATTTTTTGTTTCCAACGTTCTTTGTTTCCCTGATTCAAGAATGCTCATGTTTTTTTCATCATGCTTCCTTAAACTTGTATTCCCAGTCAGAGGAAACCAAGAGCGCGGATATAAATGGGCCAAAAGGGATCATCAGTTCGATTGACACATCCATTATTGTTGGATGGGGTTACCTACTTGGGATCACCTTTGTAGTTACCGATATCCCACAACTATTGAGCGCGGATAATGATTCTGGATGGGGTTACCTACTTAGATTTATTTGCACTGTAACTTAAGATTATAGTCCTTGCTAGTGCTAAGTGGTATAGTATGGTGTAAGAGTTGTGGTTCAAACCGCGGTTTAAGCCACGGTTTAAACCATAAAATCAGACCGTGGTTCAAACCGAGCCGAGCCGAACCGTGATGGTTTAGCTCAGCTCGGCTTGGACTATTTTGTGGTTTAGCTTGGTTTGGAATTTCTCCAAACCGATGTATAGCGGTTTGGCTTCTAAATTACCCCAAACCAAGCTAAACCGAACCATTTTCACCCCTACTTAAAATTCGGGTATCAATAAGGATATCGCCTCTTAAAAATTTCAAAAGTCTTGAAATTTTTAATATTTTGATGAAAGAAGAAAAAATATTTCATGCTTCCACATTTAGCCACGTGGAATTATGACGTGAAAGTCCACGTGGCTTCGTTTTATTGGATAATGTATTCAAGACTTATTTAAGGGAATATTTTGACATTCATTTTTAATCTAATAGAATAAAAAAATTAAATTTATTTGAAATTTAATAATGCAAAAACTATTATATTCAAATAGATGATTTCATAATTTATTCATATCCAAATTTAAACCCCAAATCAAAATCATTTGAAATTGCATTGCAATCAATATTAGGAATTTGTCCATTATGATGTTAGATTTTTTTCCCTCTCACAATCATCTCTATTTTATTCTTCTTTTCATTCAGTCAATTAAAAATTTTAAACCATCTACGAGGTGATTCCAAATTCTTCATTTTATTTCTCCTATTCATTTTTTTTCCTGAGCGTGTAATGTGTTTATGTTGGAGTTCAATGTTTGTGCATTATCATGTTCTCAAGGTTGACACGTGAGATTTACATCAACATCAAAGGTCATTCAAAATACTTATTTAGAATTTTGAGATTTATTTACCTATTACTCCCTCAGTCTCAAAAAGATAATCTCATTTTGATTTTTTATAGTCAACAAAAATAAAATTTAACCACATATTGGTGTCAATTTAATGATCACAATAAAATTATAAAAATTATTATTAATAAATCACTTAATGATTTATCAGTTACAAATTTTAGAATTTCACTAGAATGATTAGATTGTCAATAATAAAATTCAGAATTATGAGGATATATTAAAACTATAAAATTTGGGTCAAAATTGAATTGAGTTTATAAAAAAAATCAAAGTTTGACTCTTAAGTAAAGATGGAAAAATGGCGTTTTATGTATTCCTCATAATCCGCCTAACCCTGGTTCAGTTCATTCGAACACACCCTATTTCTGCTAGCTCACCTTGATCATTCAGTCAGTCAGCCGCATAAATGTTGATTTTCCAACGTAGTATGCATGCAGAAATGACCTTATGCAGGTTCAAACCAAGAATCAGGGGAGGAAAATAGATAAGTTGAGACAAAGGTGCAGAAGAGCATGGTGGCAGTGCACAGTTGAAATTGGCGACAGTTGATGTGAGATAGTAGAACGTCGAGTATCGACAGTTATTTATAGTAATCTTGAGTAATGATGTTCTGCAAACATTTATCATCGACAACTCTTTATATATGATTTGTGTAAAGTGCGAATAAGAGTAATGCTATAGAAGTAGTTATTGATAGTATGTATTATAAGATATAAATAATTATAATTTTGTTAATAACATGAAAGTAATTCAAGTTCATATTTTTCTAAAAGGTTTGCTCAACTAGACCTTATAAGTCACATTGCGACATTATTTAATACAAAGGACATAATTAAAGTTATGTATTTCATTCAACAAAAATAGTCACTGCATAATAATGATATTTATTACAACAAAAAAGAAAGAATTAAACATTAATTTTGGTATCTTTATTGAAGTATGATAAAAAAATCATGAAATTTTAATTATTGTTACTGATAGTTTTTTTTTTTTTTTTTTAAATGACCATCAAAAATTGAATGAGACTTATCTTTTTGGGACAGAGAGAGTATTAGTTAGCAAATTGGTTCTTCTCTGATTATGTCTAATATTCCAACCGTCCAAATTTAATGTTTTTACTTTGTCTTTGCATGAGAATTAAAAAATAATAAATGTTATGAGTATGAAAAAGTAAAGTAGGAGAGAGAAAGTGAGTATGAAGTTTTTTGTTGTGAGAATGACATGCGTGTCCCGTTGTCCATTTTAGGTAATTAAGGAAAGTAACAACCTTAAATTAAGACAGGCCAAAAAATAAATTATCTTAAATTGGGACAGCGGGAGTAGATTTTAATATTTTGAGTTTTCATGTCTATAATGTTATTAAATCATGTATAAAATTGCAATTAATTTATATGGATAACATTATTTGAAAAATAATAAGATGAAGGGTAAATCATTTGGAAGTTTGGGTTTAAGTGAAAACAGCAAGATCTAAACCATAATTTAACCTAAACTGGAAATAATGAAATTCAAAAAACAAGGAAAATGAAAAAGGAATTTGAGTTTCTAAGTGAATGAAATCCATATCCAAAATGAAATACAGGGAGTGGTTGCAAAGGATGGATTGATGGAGGTCAAGTAATTCTACGATTCATGCAAATTGCTTATAATAGTCGAGGATGATAGTAGAGGTTGTAGAAATTTGAGTTTCAGGAAGGTATAAATGCTTTTGTCGATTGCAAGAAGTTATAAGTGTTTTCGCCGATAACGGTGGTACAAACCCGTGTGATGGAGTTTTTATAATTTTTATTACAGCTATTACAGGCAAGTCAGACCAAGTCAAACAAAAAGTGGTGTTTCAAGTGGCAAGCTTAGATTGGAAGGGATATGGAAGTATGAATTGATGAATCGGTGATGTTGGAGGTTAAAGCAATATTCCCTCCGTCCCACCACAAGTGCTACTAGAATTGTGGGCACAATAATCAAGAAAAAAATAGTAAATGTATGGTAGAAAATGAAGAGAGAGAATGAGTGGAGTAAATAGTAGTGTTAGTTGAATAAATTGTGTGGTGGAAAATGAATAAGAGAATGAGTGGGGTTAAATAGTGGGGTTGGTTGAAAATAAATATATTAAAATATTTTCATTTTGGGCAGTCTCACTTGCGGTAGGACGGACCAAAAAAAAATTTAGTGTCACTTGTGGTGGGACGGAGGGAGTAGCTGCCATCGCCTTCAGATTCAAGGAAATAGTATAATGAAAGAGTGCATCGAAAACATGTTTGGGTGCTCGTGGGTGTCGGTGATGGTGGTGCAGAGTATAATGGGATGGGGCATTTGACACTACATATAATCCCTTCGTCACAGCTCACTTGACACTTATTTTCATTTTGGTCCATCTCAGCTCACTTGACACTTCCCAAAATAATCTATTTTTTATACTTTATATTCACTCTACCCCACCACTCATTCTCGTTCTTCCACCACTCAATTTATTCAACCAACACTACTATTTATCCCACTCATTCTCTCTCTTCATTTTTTACCACACATTTTCTTTATTTTATTATTTTTCCTTAATTATTGTGCCACCACCTCTTCAATATCAATTGAGGGGAGACGGAGTGAGTATTTAATTGTATTTGTACCAGCCAATATATATTAAATTATACATTTCTAAGAAAGAGAAACACTTTTTTACCTTCATAGAATGGCTTATGTTCAAATTGAACAAGCGAAATGAAATCTATTTTAGATATTAAGTCCCATATAATCTGTAAGTGCAGACACTAATACTATCATAAGTGTTGTCATCATATCTCAGATGCTATACAGACGAGTATTTTTGTGATAGTTGCACATTTCTTTTATCTAACATTATTATTCCAATGATGTATTATTTCTTGCAATATATTTGTTGGTTTTTACAGGGTTATGAAAAGATTAAAGTGAAAATAGTTAATTATTTATAAGAGGAGTTTTATTTCTAAGTGCGGAAAACATGGAAAAATGAAGAAAAACATGGGGAGACTTTGTCAAAGGCTTGATTGTTGTTTTAAAGAGAGTACAAGAGTTTTGATGCAGCCAAGTACAAGGGGGCGAAGCATGGTCTTGAAGCTCAAGTAATTTGTTCCTATTTTTGTGGAACTTGAGCACAAAATGAGGAAACCAACCCACTCTCTCCCACTTTAGTCGAGTTATTCACACACATGGGGAGTAACCTCCAAGACTCCCTAGCCTATATAAAGACAATGATGAAGACATTGGAGGTGTGCCAAGAATCCATAAATACACTACTACACACATTCTTGCACAAGAAAAGATCGTACAGTCTTTGAAATATGAGCACAAAATTAATAAGTTAAGATTATTAAGGGTGTTGACGTGTTGTGCTTATGCAACTAATTGTATTTAAAAAAAACAACTTTCTCTAATAACACTTAATTGTTCCTTTCTTGCTCAAATACAATAAACATGTGCATGCATTTGCAATTTATCTTAGCTAACTTTAAATTTGACAAAGATGTTAATCTCTCTTTTCCAACATAAAGAACTTTAATTTTGGTTTAAAAATTCATTTTGAAACAGAGGTAGTAATAAAAACGAGACTAATTATATTTATTTGTAACATCCTTTCGTTTTTTTTTTTTTTTTTTTTTTTTTTGTATGTTTGACAAATAAAATTAGTTGTATCACTTTTTTTTAACTGGCCAATTAGTAAAACTAATGATAGTGAGAATAAAATACAATTTATTCATAATCTTATATTTTTTTAATCATATAACTTCAATTATATTTTTCTATTCTTAGCATTATTATGCTCCCGTCGAATCTCGACGGGTTACTCACTAATAAATATGAGTAATGGGTGTCGAAATCGGTAAAATCAATATTCTTAATAGACATTTTATAAATCTAAAAGTATTTAAATGACACTTTTCAAAAAATTAAAGGGTTAACAAGTTTTCTGTTACTATCCCATAAACCGTCACCCTCAACCTCTCCTTCCCTCTCCAGATTTGCAATTTTCCTTTGATTCATCCAACATTGATCTTCAATCTTCTAATTTAAACATTAATCATTACTTCATTCAATGATTAATGTTTGAATTAGAAGAAATTTCAAGCTTTTCATTAATAAATAGATTGGTGCTACCCATTATTTTCATGGATTCCATGAAAGGGAGATTGTTCAATGTAATCATAATTCCCTGCGACATTCTAGCGTCAATCAATCATCTTGCCTCAAAAACAATTCGGCATATATCTTTTTTTCAGTTCTTCAAAATATATATATATATATTTTTAAATACATGCTGATAAGCAAAATTTGTTTGTAGTTTGTTAAATAATATTGTAAATTTAACATAATGTCATGAGAAAATTATGGTTGTTAAATGATAGATTTTTAATTGTAGTTTATTATTATCATTTTTCTTTGAGAATTTTTTTCACATAAATTAAGTTTACATAAAACAAGATTTGATATTTATTATGAGACAGATATTGCTCAAATTTTATAGGCTTATGTCATTCAATTTACATTACAAGTTGAAGTTTTCAGTCTCCTAAGATATAGCAGCAAATTGGATTTGATGTTAATATAGGAGTCATGTATATTGGATTTGATTTATTATTTTCATATAATATCACATGGAATTCACATATTTTCATCTCATATGCTTATGTATCAATCAACTTACATCTTAAGTTGAAATTTTCAATCTCCTTAAATATAGCAACAAATCAGATTTGATGTTAATGTGGGAGTCATGTATATTTGATTTGATTTATTATTTTCATATACTCCCTCCGTCCCAAAATGATCTTCACATTTTTTTCGACATTATTACGAAGGAATTTTGAGCAATGATTTTAGGTTGATTTAATTAACCTAATGAAAATCTAAATCTTACTATGATTAAGTACAAGTCTTGAAAACCAATCAAATATTGGGTTGCTCAATCTGAATCTTACTAATCGGGTTTGAAAGAAAGCTTTAAGTTAATTAAATGCTATTTGGATCACATGAGTACCGTTGTAACTCCTCCTACATCAACTAATCCGCTTTTTCTTATACTTGATTCCCCAATTTACAGTTTTTGGCATGATATTTTTTCATAATTCTTTAATGCGTCGTTTGATTGCCAACAAATAAACTCTCATGAGTCGTTTACTGAAAAGATTTCTAAAACACGCAATCAAAACTTAATGGCTATATATGTCACAGGTCCAGTCCTATAAATTCTAAATTTTTTGGGGTTTGTTTAAAATTATTTAAGCCCTAAAATTAATTATAAAAATAACTCAAACATAACGCTACTCCCTCCATTTTAAAATGAATATACAAAAATGTTTTAATTTTACTCTTGATCATCAAGAACAATTTTTATTTATTTTATTTTATTTTTGTCATTAATTTTGAAACAAAGGTAGTAATATAGGAATATTACAAAATAAGCCCTTCAAAATTGGAGGTTATGAGCGGTTGCTCACTTACGTGCTAAAAGCCTGTCTTTGTGGGCCTAACATCAAATGGGTTATAGTCAATCTCCAAGTACCTCTTACATAAACATAGCTATGAATAATCCATGTTAAAAAATGGCGTTTCAAGGTACAATGTTTAGGAGTATTCACAACCAAGTATTAGAATGTCATAGTAGGTTTGATGTTCTAACATGCAACTCTTGGAGTATTCACAATTTTAGCTCTGATGTTCCATATTGATCTATTTAGGTTTCAAAGTTGATAATTTGTCATGTTAATGTTAAGGGTCTTTTAGGAAAATATTAGAAAAATATGTTAAGTCATCATGTCACTTTTTTATACGATTTAGCTGAGGTTATTTAGGTATATAATTACCAATTTACACCTGATTCGTAGACCTTAAGTTGATAAAACTCTAACATAATACTCCATTCAATGAAAGCAAATCGACTGAGGAGAATGCACTTAGGACGCAGTTGGTCACCGGTCATCAAAGCCTCTCATAAACCATCTTTATCAAGGAAGCATTCGGTTTCTATGAATGGTATGGCGCAACTAAGATGAAGCAGAGCATCAAAGATTATTGGAGAAGATGGATGGCGTAGATGAGATATGAGTTAGGGTGAAACAGAGTCGGGAAAATTATCAGAGAATATGGACGGGATCGCTGGAGATAGACCACTTAAGAAGAATGGCATTGGAGCTCTTAAATCTTGGTTGCAATGTTGTAGTTTTGTGTTTGCTAAGGTGTGATGGCCTGAGAGGGGATGTTTAACTATTGAGGGACAATTTCTGGATGAGATGGTGTATTATTGGTCGCCAATACGATGTGACGGTGGTGTCTGTGCCAAAGGTTTGGGGGGAGGGTTTAAAGAAAGAGCGAGACAGATAGAAGTTCATACTTAGATCTAAAGAGGGGGCCGAAAGAGAGGGGGTAGAGATAAAAGGGGGAAGTTGAAATGAGAGAGGGAGATACTGATGCGTTATTTAAGGTAGTATATAAGGTTTTCATAATTTCATTAAATTAATCAGGGGCTTTAGGCAATAAGATTTCTTCATAGGGACTCGAGGGAAATAGATGAAATTGGTTGTCTTCATAAAGAGTTGGGTTAGCTTTTAGGGGTGTATGAGGAATTATTCCATGATTATATCGGGTTTCAGTTTCTAGGACATAGATATACATATTCCCTTTAAAGTTGCCCTAAGATCGTGTTGATTATACATGTTAGTAGAGAAAAGAACTCGAACAACCATATTGGTGTCTATTGCAGCCTCTCTTTCCTGGTGAAAGTGGTGTAGATCAGTTAGTTGAAATCATCAAGGTACATGATTTAGTGGCTTATTTTCATTTGAAATTATAGCAATGTTACGTGGAACTCTATATAATTGCTTATGTTTCTCGCTCTTCAAATATTTTAGATATTGGGAACCCCGACAAGAGAGGAAATCAAGTGTATGAATCCGCATTATACTGAATTTAAGTTTCCTTAGATTAAAGCTCATCCGTGGCATAAGGTATGAACCTTTAAACATCCTGAGTTGTGTTATTCGTTTCATTTATTAACTACGACATCCGTTTCAAAACGATTGTCCAAATTCACTCTTGATCAAGAGCAAATTTGGACATTAATTTTGGGACTGAGGGAATATCTTTTCTGGGAGGTGGGAAAATAGATGAGATACAGTCTAATTTGGTCTGTGATTTCTAGATATTTCACAAGCGAATGCCTCCCGAAGCAGTTGATCTTGTATCAAGGCTGCTCCAGTATTCACCAAAGCTGCGTTGTAGTACTGTAAGTCCAATATTGGCTTTTTGTACAGTGACCGATAGCTTTTTGTGCACTGATCGTTGTAAGTTCATTGCATAATAGATAAGAGATAATTATAAATTTTGTACTTTTTTTGAGTGTTCTGAAATTAGTTTATCATGTAAGTTCTCGAACTTATGGTGCATTAGATAAACAATACTTCCATCTCAGTAAGGTGTTGTACACATTTCTGTTTAAGGTATAGCAAATCTTTCTATATAGCCACAAGCAATTTTGTATTTTACTAAGTTTAAGAATATTGGCTTTATTGTACTAGATTTTGCAGTAAATGAGTAATGACGATATGGAATGTTGTGTTTGAACCTCACACAAGTCAAAATTTGTCTGGGTAACAGCTTTAATAGACCAGAATACTCAAACCTTTCACATGTTCATGTCGGCAATGCTTCAGTATACATATCTTCTTTTGATTTTACCGAAAAGCATCAGCTCGTCATAGGATAGGAGTTTGACTTTGCATTTATATCGGGTTGTGCTTGGCTTTGCATTTATATTGGGTTTTCTTACTGAGGAGATACTGAGCAAAGAAGGCAAAACTTTTTTCATGTGGATGAATTTGTGTTATTAGATATACGAGAGTTTCACCAATTAGGTTACTTAAGAGTAATTATAGGGTGGCTGGAAGCCTGCAAACTTCTTGAGTTGCACAATAGAACTATGAAGAGACTGTCAACTGGATTATTCAAATAATAGCCAATTGTAATTTTAAAAACTCATAAGATTTTCTTAATTGATGTTGATGCTTTTATAATTGATGAATTGTAATTTTAAAAAGTCACAAGTATACACAATTATTAGTGATTTTCATGATTGCATTTCTGTTAGTTTGCTATTTTATGTGAAATATTAATATAGTTTTAACACTAACTTTCTCTATCCTTCTCTTTCGGTATGAAAATTTTTTGCATAAGATTTTCTTAATTAATTAGCTTTATTATTCCCGTCGAATTTCGACGGGCTATGAACTAGTTAGTTACAATGGCATAATCTATGTTCAAAATAGTTGCCTTATATAGGAATGATGAAAAGTGTTTGTGAAAATAATTCTCAACCAAAGACTTAAAACGAGTGAAGATGGCGAATTTGTCAGACTTGTTTTTAAGAAGATACAGCCAGGTGTATTTGGTGAAATGGTCAACAAATATGACATAGTACTTGAAGTGGTCGTGAGAATGGAGCGGGGAGGTCCATACGTCAGAGAAAATGATATCTAATGGAGCATGAGAAACAAGAGTAGAAGTTGAAAACGGCAATTTATGGCTTTTATTTATATTGCACGCATTACAGTTTAATGACTGACTAGCAGAAAAAGGTAAAGAAAATTGTTTTTGCAAAAAGGAGACAATAGGAGCAGCCGGATGACCTAGACGATGGTGCCATGAGAAGAGAGAGTTGCTGACGGTGGGATGACCTTGAGCAAAAGACGGGGACCATAGGTAGACTCCACGGTCAAGTGTGCCATGGAGAAGAATGTTGTTGGTCGAGCGAGCCTTAATAAGAAAGGAGGAATGTGAGAATTCAGCAACAGCATCATTATCACGACAAAACTGAGAGATAGAGAGAATACTGCGAGAAATAAGAGGAACATGGAGAACATTGTTAAAAAGAAGAGTAGAGTGAGAAGAGGATATAGTGAATGAACCTATGGCAGAGATTGGTAATGAGGATCCATCACCAATGATAACATCATCACTACCATCAGCAAGGTTGGAAATGTCATTGGTGATGTGGTGAGTGGCGCCACTGTCAGCGAGCCAAGAGGTGGGTGGCATCCAAGGTGGTGCATGGGCTGTGTTATCTTGTGGGCGGCGGTTGTTGTAGTTGGAGTTGGGGTGGGGTGTACGGTTATTGGGTGTGGGAGGAGGGAAGAAAACAGTTTGGTATTCTTGCTTGAACTTACGGCATTGTGAGATTACATGACCAGTGATTCTGCAAAATTGACACTTTCCTTTGAAGGTTCCGGTACTGGAGGTGGGGGCAGAGGAGTTGGGTGTGGGTAATAATGGTGGTGAGTTGTTTTTGTTGTTATTGTTGTTGTTGCGAAAGTTTCGGTGAGATGAAGCAGTTTGGTTGTATGCGGCATGAGCAGAGGCGGGAAAAGGGGCATGTTGATTTTGTGTTTTCAGTGTGAGTTCGTGGTTTATGAGTTTTTCATGGATACTTTCAAGGGAGATGGGGTTGTCACGAGCTCGGATGGAGTCGATTATGGGTTTGAAGGACTCGTAATCAAGACCCTTGAGGATTTTAGCAACAACATCCTCATAGTCCATGGGTTTGCCAAGCAAGGCTAGTTTATCGGTGATGAATTTAACAGAATGTATGTAATCCGAAACGGATTGGGTTGTTTTAGTGAGTGAATCAAGTTGGTCTTTGAGTTGGAGGATATGACCACGAGATGGATTGGCATAGGTGGTTTGAAGAATTGTCCATGTCTCTTGTGATTTTTTTGGCTTTGTGAACGAGGGGTGCAACGGTGGGGTCTTAGGTGCCTATGAGCGCACCCAAAATAAGGCGGTCTTGGCGGCTCCAGGTTATAGCAGCCAGGTTTGGGACAGTGGTTGTAGTAGCGGGTTTAGCAGGGATATCACCAGAGGCGACACGGCGGGTGTGGTGACCGTGATTTCATCAGCGGGTTTTGGGTGGGAACCATCAACGAATTGGAGGAGGTCTAGTCCAAAGAGGATGGAGGTGATTTGGGAGGCCCATGTGAGATATATGAGGGGTGTTAGAGTCTTGCATTGTGAGAGATTGACAAGGAGGATAGGATTGTTTGGCTCGGAAGGATTAGGAACAGTGAGGGAGGACATGGTGGTTGCCGGCGGGTTTGGAAGTGTGTAGCGGAGGGAGGAGGCGGAAAAAAAATAGGGTTGTGGGTGTCTAGAGTTGGATCGTGTATTGCTCTAGTACCATATAGGAATGATGAAAAGTTCTTATATTATTGATCATAAGAGATGAGTATATACAGTGTGTACATGAGATGAAAACAATGTAAGGATAACTATACAAAGTATTAAAAAGCCTAGGTATTTACAAAGTCTTGGATGAACATGAACTTGATGAGAGTTGAGGAGACATGGATGTATTTGAATGACTATCCATTTTATGTTTATCACCTTATTTACTAATAAATTAATTCCTAGAATATGTTCTTCAATTTTCTTTGGACTAAAATGTATATTTAATATTTTTATTTTTATCTGTTCATTCGTCATGGTAAGATAGTGAAATTTTATGTGGTACATTAATTTTAATAAATTATTTATAAAATAAAGAAAATTGAAAATATTTAATATATATAATATCGAATATACTCATTGATTTTATGAGCTTGCCAACATGTTATTTATTATATGAACTGAAAAAAAAAATGTTAGTTAACATTTTCAATTTACTTGAATGAATAATATTTATCAGTAAGTTCACCACTTGGTTTGATATTGAAAGTAATTAATTTTATTAAAGGCCAACATAATATCATTTTATTTTCTTTATATAGTATATGTTAAAAATATATTAAATAATAGATCATCGCTCATGTTTTCTACTTCCATTCCAAAAAATCATTGTTTAAAGTTATATTTATTCTTTTCAAAATTTAGTCTAATCTCTTTCTTCTTTTCTCTGTTTCTATTCTCTTTATTTTAGACTAAAAAAAGGAAAATAGTATTAATATACATAAATAAGAATATTAAATTTCTCGCATGTAAAAGAAGTAGGTGATAGTTAAAATATATGAATTTCTTCATACTAGCTATTTTATAATTTATTAAAGATAAAGAATTAATCTTAATTAAATGAAC
Source organism: Campanula takesimana (assembly GCA_026119855.1). Taxonomy (NCBI): domain Eukaryota; kingdom Viridiplantae; phylum Streptophyta; class Magnoliopsida; order Asterales; family Campanulaceae; genus Campanula; species Campanula takesimana. The sequence continues at coordinate 41,420 of JAOWBW010002657.1, read as the reverse complement.
TATCTTAACAAATAAAATAAAATTTTAATAACCATTAATGAATGTAGTGATTAAGTTAACTTTGTAATATAAATTATCTATTCATAAAGGTAATTGAGTCCAATAAAAAGTCAATTTACCAAAGATATAATAGATGTAGTGGATTAGGAATTATTGTAGTGGTAATAGCCCCTCCCATTAAAATTAATGTTTGGGCATAAAAATAATTACTCAAAATTAATGTTTGGGCATAAAAATAATTACTCTCCAATGGAGGGAGAGGAGCCCAATGGAAGATCAATCCCACAGGGCGGGCAAGATGTTTCCACCTATTTAATCCATTTGAATGGGTTGCTCGCACACCCTTGGTGGGTGGCGATGGAGTTGAAGGCTGTTGAGCTTATTAAACTGATACTCATTTGAGTTTTAAAGTGATGTGGGATTACGTTACCTTATTAACACCCATAACCAGTGTCGCCAAGAAAATTAGTTTGTACTTTTTGTTTTACTCCCTCTGTTTCAAATTGAATAACTATTTTTCTCTGAAAGATTAGTGACTATTTTTTTCTTCAAATTATTCAATATGATCGTTCATTTTAATACAAAAGAATTGCTAAGTTTTCGATTTGTTTGCCTTTTGGGCTGTTTTTTTTTTTAACCAATTTGTTTGTGTTGTTTAAATATACAACAGTCTGTTATTCATTATTTATTATTCCGTACTAAGAGTTCGCTTTCAATATTTAAATTTTAAACAATTATTTTTAGTTTATAATATGTGATTGTCTTAATGCATGTTGAAACAATTATTTAGTTTACAAAAACGAACCCGCAAAACGTAACAAACAGTGATGCTTATATGTGAACTTTATCTCTATTGAACGCGTGTACAAACAGTGACTTGTAGCACGCAAACACTTCTCTAAGTAAAACTTGGACAACGCTCACAACTGTTTTTTCAGAAAATTCCTAAATGGCAAAAATTTTAGCTTTGAAAACACTAAAAATGAAAGCATTTTAGTTGACAATAAATGTACAACCAAGCATTGTAACAAATATAAACATTACAGAAAGACTCTTAACACAATGGAGTGAATACAAAGGATCTCGACAAAGGATCTCGACAAAGGAGAGATCGCAATGGCTCTCGACGAAGGATAGAAAATATAAATCCAAGACTTATTGAATATCGATCCAAGATTTATTATTATTTTTTGAACTGTTATTAATATTATTATTATTGTTGTTGTTGATGTTATTGTTATTATTATTATTGTTATTATTATTTATTATTATTATTATTATTATTATTATTATTATTATTATTATTATTATTACTATTATTATTATTATTAGGATATGTTCAAACAATTAAAATATGCTTAAAGGGGGCAAAATTATTTTTATTTTAAAATATACGTAAATTTAATTTAGAATGGGGGCATATATATGATATGGTGTTATTTTTGTTGGTCTAAAGGAGGGAAAAATACAATATTTCATACTAAAAATAACAAATTGAAAAAATTACAAGTACTAATTTAGTACAATTTGAAAAGTCAATGGGTGCAATTGCCCCGTTTGACATAAGCATAGCGCCGCCTCTGCTTAAAATTGCTGGGGGTGTTAGAGAAATATTCCATGTTTAAGAAAGATAGTCATTATTTTTTATAATCAGTTTAATTTTATATTATTTTTGTCAAAACCTGATTAGCCACAAAAAGTTTCATATTTGTTCTTAGGGCTATCAATATTATCAATAATAGTGTTCCAATTCTATAGGAATAATGATTTGAATAAAAAATAAAAAATCCAGCTCCATAGAGACAATTGAGTTTTATAAATATTAATCCTTATTAAGGTAAACAGTTTAAAAAAAAGAAAAAAAAAAGGTTAAGTCACCCATGGTGGATGAGGGGCCAAGACCCACACTTAGCTCCATAGTGTGGGTGAAGTCCGCGTCCTCCTGTGTTCATATGATGTAGTTTACATCATTGTACATTTGCTAGCACACCCTTATTGGGTGGCAAATGTTTGCCTCAACGTTTAGACTAATATAATCGTTAACCTCATTATATATTGGCGATATGGGATAGAAAAATCTTATAACTTTGGAAAATGCTCGTTCTAGAGAAATATCATCAAAAAATCATCTGATGAAAGGGAGTAATCATCTGATGAAAGGGAGTGAGGGATCATAAGTTTTAAAACATGTATTTTTTTCAAAAAAAAAAAAAAAAAATAGTTTCTCAAAAAATCTACTACCTCTTCTTGTGTTTCAAAATGCATATCGCTTTAGACTTTTTCACACATATTAAGAAATGCAAATAATATATACTTCATTCTCTCAAACTAATGGCTACTAAAATTGAATGCGCGAAGATTAAGAAAATATGTTGGGAAAGAAGGTGTCGTGAGTGGGTTAGAGAGAGAAAATGAGATAGTGAATAGTTGTTGTGAGTGGGTAGGAGAGAGAAAATAAAATATTTTAGATAAGTACCATTAGTATGTAATGCACAAAATGGAAATAAGTAATCATTAATTTGCGACGAATGGAGTATTAAAAAGACATATGTGCCCCTAACAGAATTCAGTTTTTTAGGCAGTTAAATGCTTATACAAGAAATTTTTTATAATTAATGATAGGTATAATAGGTAAACAAAAGTAAATATCCTCGGTAATAGTAAAACGTCAAATATTTTAGAACAAAATTTAACTCATAAAACGACATGTGTTTTAAAATGGAGGGAGTAATTGTTAACAAAAGACATCATATTTTGTCCTTTTTTCTTCAAAAAAAAAAAAAATACATTCTTTATATACTTGTGAAATTCATAATATACTTGCAAAATTAAATGTTTAAAAAGTAGATAGCAAATCTTTCATAATTCTTCATTAAAATTTACAATTTTTTTTTTTTTTTAATTTTCAAATGAAATAAAAGACATACATTTTAGAACTAGTAAAAACATTAATTATATAAGAGGATTTGTTTAAAGGTTATTTTGTCAAGGTAATTACTTTGCAAGCACACCCTTAGTGGGTGGCGGAAACCTAATTAAGTGTTTAGGTTAATATGATCCTTAATCTCATAATATAACTGCGATGTGGGATAGAAAATAATACCCTATAATCTTCTTTTATTTTTAAAAGAAAAACATGAATTAATTGCATTGAAAATACGGTGAGCCTCATCCCATATAGAAAGATGGGTTAATGACAGATTAGGGCATGAACTGCAGGGGGTGCGTCTAAAAGGGGCCTGGGTTTTTTTTCCCGCTAGATCAGGGCTCAATATCTCAAATTTTCGGCAATTAAGGGCTTTTTGACGGAAATCGTTAAAAAAGTCAGTTAAGTTAAGTGCCATGTGTCGAGCACGTGATCGTCAAAATAGATGGGTTTGTAATGATATTAGTTTGTAAGGGTTTTAGTGAAATTTTTGAAACTCAAAAGGTTTAAAATGAAATAAATATTTTTTTCTAAATAATCAAGTATATAATAAAATAAGTAATTATCATTTATAAAATAAATTTATCAAAAAATTCAAAATTATTAAACAAATTAATCTAATAGCTATATTAAATATAAAAGGATTTAGATAATTAATATTATTATACAACATTTTAAAAAATAGACTTATTAAAATATAAAAAAAAATCCACATTCTTATTTAAAATGATTAATTACAATTTAATATAAACTTTAACAAAGTAAATAAAAAAAAATCAAGAACAATAAAGGTACCGCTCCTCCTTCAAAAGAAAGAAACAGGAACCCTAACCCTCTCCTTATCCATCGCCGACCCACAGCCACACTCATCATCTCCCCAAGCCCCCAAATTCCTACATCAATCAAAGCCCTAGGCCTTTCTCTCAATCTCTCTCCCGATCCCAATCTCGACAAACCCCTCACCCTCGCAACCGTACCCACTCCGGCCAAGCAACAGCAACCGAACATTTCTGGTGGAACAATATGAAAATGTACCAAGACTTGAAGAAACATTTCTGGTGGAACAATATGAAAAGAGAAATTGCTGAGTATGTATCCAAATGTTTGACTTGTCAACAAGTAAAAGTGGAACATCAACGTCCAGCAGGTTTGTTGCAACCATTAGAAATTCCAGAGTGGAAATGGGAGCATATCACGATGGATTTTGTGACTGGTTTGCCACGTACCAGACGAGGCCATGATGTTGTTTGGGTTATAGTGGATAGACTGACCAAGTCAGCTCACTTCTTATCTGTTTCCATGGGATATTCATTGTCTCAGTTGGCATCTTTGTATGTTCAGGAGATTTTTCGACTCCATGGAGTTCCTGTGAGTATTGTATCTGACAGAGATCCTCGTTTTACTTCTCGATTCTGGCAGGCTCTTCAGGGTGCCATGGGTACTAAATTGAATTTCCGTACAGCTTTTCATCCTCAATCTGATGGGCAATCTGAGAGACTTATACAGATTCTTGAGGATATGTTACGTGCTTGTGTTGTGGATTTCAAAGGCAGTTGGGATACTCATCTTCCTTTGGCTGAGTTTGCTTATAACAACAGTTATCAGTCTAGCATTGAAATGGCTCCTTATGAAGCTCTTTATGGCAGAAAATGTCGATCTCCTATATGCTGGGATGAAGTGGGAGAAGCTAGACTCTTGGGTCCTGAAATGGTTCAACAATCAGTTGAGAGTGTGAAACTCATTCGAGATAGATTGCGCACAGCTCAGAGTAGACAAAAGAGTTATGCTGATCATCGCAGAAGGGATCTTGAATTCCAGGTAGGTGATTTTGTATTCTTGAAAGTCTCTCCTCGTAGAGGTATTAAGAGATTTGGGAAGAAAGGAAAATTTTCTCCTCGTTATATCGGTCCATTTGAAATTCTTGAAAGAGTTGGTAAATTGGCTTATAGAGTGGCTTTACCACCTTCTTTATCTGGTATTCATGATGTATTCCATGTATCTATGCTTCGCAAGTATATGGCGGATGAGTCACATGTTCTTGAGTATGAGGCTATTCCATTTCAGCCTGATTTGTCTTATGAGGAACAACCTGTTGAAATTCTTGACTGGAAAGAGCAAGTCTTGCGTACCAAAAGGATTCCTATTGTGAAGGTCCTTTGGAGAAATCATGAAATAGAAGAGGCTACTTGGGAAACCGAGAAAGAGATGCGAGATAAATACCCGAGCCTATTTGAAAACTTTGGTAAGTAAAATTCGTGGGCGAATTTTCTTTAAGGTGGGGAGGATGTAACGCCCATCCTTATTCCCGTTAAATAATTGACTTGTTTGTTAAATTCTTGAACTTACATATTATGTGCTAGTTTTACTTGGGTTAATTTATTAACTGCTTTAGAATATTAAGGTGGTTAAATGTTTAGTTTTGACTTTTGGGCCATTTGTGAAAATTTGACTTTAGGGGCCTTTTTGTTAAAAGTGAAACTTGAGGGGCCTAGGTGTCATTCTTGGAAAGTTGAATTTATATAATGTGTTGCTTCTTCTCTGAGAAAGCAAATTCTCAAAAACTTCTCGTTGTTTCCTTTGTTTCAAAGTTAGGGTTAGGTTTTTTACCCTATTCTCGACTCCTCGAGCTTAATTATCCCTCTGTTCTCGATTCTGATCCCGGATAAATATTCGTAGCGTTGAATAGAGCGTTTTCGGCCGAATAGAATTTTGTTTGGGTAACTTTGATTTTGTACTAGGTAAGTTATTAGCTCCCCCTTGCTTGTAATAACATTCATATATGTTATTTCTGATACTTGTGCTTGTCAATTTCGTGTTTGGGGTGATTTTTGGGATACTTGTAATTTTGGGACAAAGTGAGTAAAGCCCTACTGTGAAGAATAATAAGGGAACTTGAAATAGGTGTTAAGAAAATATTTGTATACTCCTAGCAATGTTAATATGTTAGTAAAAGTTACTCCTACGCTTGGGACGGAGAATTCTTAAGCCTGGAAAGAAATTGAGTGTTGCTGAAAATCGCACCAGGCGCCCGCCCATTTCATCAGAAGTTTTGGTTTCAAAAGTACTATAATGAGCGGCCGCCCGGTCCATTGTAGGCGCCCGCCCGGTCCTCTGTTTCAACAAAAGTGTTTTAAATCTAAATTGAAAGGAAAGCTTACCCCTCCTAAGGCATAGAGCCTTAGTATAAGATATCCTAGCATGTGTATATGTACCTTTTGGGGCATTAGAACTTAGTCTTGAACATGAACACTTATAGAACTCAAATGAGAACTTAAGTATAAGAGTAGTAACTCTTTTATGTATCTTGAAAGTGCTATGAACAAGCACTAATGTGTTATACTTGTTTTGAAACCAATGATTGTGCACCTTAGGGGCATTAGAACAAAGTTTTAGACTTGAACATCCTAAGAATAGGATTGGGATTTTGTAAGAGTAAATGTATAACTCTTATACATGCGTGAATGTCCAAATATTGTAGTTATAACTTGAAGTATAAGACAATAAAATCTTGTACATGACTTGAACATCCAAAGAATTGGATTAAGACTTGAATATAAGATAATAAAATCTTGTACATGACTTGATGCCAATACATATGTATGGTAATGAACTAGAAAGTGCTATGAACAAGCACTAACTTGTATGAGACATGTTCTTGTTGTGTGTGTGCAAACATTGCATATAGTTGCTTGATAACAAGGTGACTTCTTGATTACTTGAAGAATGTTCCTTGTTGAGCTAGTCCACTACTTTTGGATTAGTTCTTCTCCCGTAGTTCAAGTAAATACCTACTTGTACATTCTTGTGTGAGTCCAGCTGGTTCTCCTTGCTTGTTCGGAAATTTATAGGTTCACGCTTATCGCGAGAGCTGGGGCTTAAGTGATAATCGGGTCCCTATGTATTTGCGCTTGACCCCTTACTACCGGCCATAGTAAGGGCATAGCTTCCTTGGTTGGAGCAATACGCCTGACTTAAGTGAATGCTAAACTCTTGAACACCTCGTGAGTCTTGATCTTGGGAATGACACTGGTTACCGGGTCTTCTGATATATACTGAATAAGCAGTTTCTTGATATTGATCGTGATTTGTCAAAGTAATAAAAGTTACGACAACAATGGTATTCTTGGGAGGAATAAGGAAGGAAGAAATATCCTTTATAACTTGCTTGTTTAGCCTTATGTTCTACTTGATGAGTGGCTTAGCCTCTCATATACTTTTTACTTGATGATACTTGATATATGATTACTTGAGTATCTACTTGAATTGCATGATAACATGTCATGTAGCTGCATCTAATAGCTTACTGAGATTTATCTCACCCCGTTCCTTGTTTAATTGTTTTCCTTAGATCAAAGGAAGGCTAGTGATACCGCGCAGTGAGGCTCGTCATAGCTGGGAGCTTACTACGCAGGTGGTTATTCTTTTGGGGCGTGTGTCCTTTTACATTTTGGTGAGGACGATGTATTATGGGTTATGTAACTCAGTATTTTTGGGTAGACTTGTTGTCTCTTGTTTTCTCTAGACATCTTGTAATGCCAGCATATGTGCTAGGCATGTTTCCGCTGTGTATAATCATGTTTGGTTTAAATTTTCTTGTCTAGAACTCGTGTTGTGAGCTAGTATAGCTCCTTACTCTTGAGTATATATGTCATGTCAGTTGTTATAAACAGTTGTCATCCAGTTTCTTGTTAGTTTCTTGATCCTCGTTAGTCACGCGCATCCAGGTTCGAGGTTCTATTAGGGGATCCCGGGACCTGAGGGCGTGTCAGAACTGGTATGTCTTAGAGAATGAAGTTGAACCTCCCACTCAAGCTGAAGTCAATAGAGGGGGTAGCAAACTCAAATCTCCTAAAAATTGGACTGATGCACAAAGACAACTTATGACTGCTAACTTAAAAGTAAAAAATATTCTGCAAAAAAGTGTGAATGGCTCCCTAGCTCAAGAAATAGCTAAAGTACCAAGTGCTAAAGCAGCATGGGAATTAATTAACACAATGTTCACTAAACACACCAGTGTTAGAACCCAGAATCTATACAACTTATTAAGACAGTTAGACAACTTCAAATTCTACCCTGGAGAAAAAGTGAGTGCTGTAAGACCAAGATTTGAAGATCTTGTTAGAGCCATTTCAGACCATGGCAAAACTTTTGAACAATATGATCTATGCTTAAAAATCTACTCTAATCTTCCTCAAGAATATGAGAAAGTAGCCCTTCCCATTAGAGAAGGAGCTGAATGGAGTAGTATGACCATTGAACAATACTTTGGTAAACTTGAAGCATATGAACTAGAAGGAATGATCAAAATTCAATCAGCATCCACCATATCTCAAACCCTTGCCCTTGTTGCACAAGAGCAAACCCAGAAACAACTCTCTCAACAGGACATTGACTCTTTTGTTATCAATGCTCTACAAAAACTGAACATAACTCTTAAACAAGAATCAAAGCCAATCTCTCAAGAAGACATCCCAAGTCTCATCTCCATGGCTGTCAGAAATGCCATGAAGCATCAAAAGAAATCTTTTGATAGAAGATACAATCCTTCACCATCCAACCCAACTCAAGAAGTTGTTAAAAAGAACAGTGAGTGTTACAACTGTGGTAAACCAGATCACTATGCTGTAGACTGTAAAGAACCTAAAAAACCAAGAGAATACTCAAAAAGAATGACGTATTCTAAAGATGTCATTCATAGTTCTAGGTGCAATTGCTACAATTGTGTCAAGGTAAAAAATGACAAGAATAAAGAACAAGTCATGCTTGCTGACTTCTCTAGGTTTAGTGATGAAGAATTTGAATCTTCAGACTCAGATAGTGATGAAGAAGAAGCATTACTGTGTTTAGTTGCACAAGAATGTGATGAATCAGATAATGAAGAGGACCTAGAAGCCTTAGCTGCTGCTGAAGAACTTAAATAGGTACATAATTTTAACTCTCTTAATATTGATGGTTTTAAAAATTTAGTTTGCACCCTCTTAATTCAAAAGAAGAAACAAGACTCTAGCTTTGCTGCCCTCATCACAGAAAACCTTGAGTAATAAAAAACCATTGAAAAACTCAAAACCCTAAACACTAACCTTGAAACAACCACAAAGGATCTAGAAGAAAAATGTCAAAAACTTGAAAATGACATACTTAGCTCAACAGCTAAGACTGACTGTTCTAAATCCCAAGAGGATAATAAACATGAAATAAGTACCTTGAAGGAAGAAAACAATTCTTTAAAAAACAAAATTGCTTCCTGGAGAAAATCAAGCAATACTTTATCCATGTTTCAATTCAACCAGAGAAATCCTGGGGACAGATCTGGAATAGGAGCTAAAAATCACACACTCAAAATCTATACTCCACCCACTGGTGATAGAGCTGTTGAAACTATGATTTTACAAAGTCTCAACACACTCTCTACCAAGAAACCATCTTACCCCATTCAAACAAAGGAAGATGTGTACAAACAAAAGAGTAAAGAGAGTAAATCAAAAGGGGATTCTCCCACAATTCCTAATACTCAAGCTTCAACAAGTACTGATGATATTAAATCTCAGAAAATGAAGCAAGAACAGGAGCCTAGACAACCTAGAAAGCCTAGACAAGCCAGAAAGCCAAGGCAAACTGGACAGCCAAGATATGCTAGACAGTAGAGGCACTCTAGGCAACCTACACAAAACTGGCAATATTCCAATGGGAAAAGCCATCAGTCACAAAACTCCTCCCCTAGATCATCTTACCACTCACAAAATCCCAGACAGCAATCTCACTTTCATCAACCAAACTACAGAAATCAAAGCTCATACAATCTGGACACCTATATAACTCCCCTCAACCCTTCATATTGACACCCTACATGATGCAAATCATGTCCTACTATAACAACCTTAACCAGTTCTTCAAGAAAAGATCAGGTGGCAAGGCTAGGGTACCAAAGAATGTCTAATCCTTTGGACCCAAAAGAATAAAGGGTACCATAATTTTCATTTTTTTAGGTATCTTGTACAAACATATGACACTTGGAGAATGGATATAACAGGCTCATGTCTTACTAAATCATACCTCATTCAAAAAAACTCTTAACATAAACGAATCAAACAAGTGACAAACTACCTTCTTCCAGCAATCCTCAACAATGGAGAAACAATACCTTGCATTTCGTGCAATACCGGAGGTGGGAGGGAAGTGAGTCGCCGCAGGTGAAGGGAAAGGTCGCCGACGGTGGAAAGGGAGGGGGTTACCGAAGTAGTTCGATTTGAGATTCGTTCCAGATCTGTTGGTCGGAGTTGAAGAAAGGGAGGTCGGCGTTCAGGAGAGGCCAGAGGTGAGCCAGATCTGCAGAAAAATAGAGGAGGATTGCCAGATTTGTTGTCCTTGGCTCAGGGGAAGAAGACGGTTGGAGACGAAGTAGGATGGCCGGAGATGGGCGATGGGAAGGGTGGTCGGAGGGTGAGGGCTCGCCGGAGGTGGGGGAGTGATCGCCGGAGGTAAGGAAGGGCTCAGTGTGTGTGCGCGTGCGTGCGTACGTGTTTGTGGTAAACGAAAATATGTGGGTATTTTTGGGATTTAATGACTTTAAAGGACTATGTGGTAAATGAAAATATTGTCTTGGACTTGATGGTAAACAAAAATATTAGCTTGGACTAGGTGGTAAATTCACTTAAGATGAGGGATTTGGTGGTAAGTTTTTCAAGTTTTTTGTTTTTGTTTTTGTTTTGTATTGTTTTGTTTTTTTTTTTTTTTTTTTTTAATGACAAGCTAGGAGAGGACCCCAAGGGAAGATTTAGGGGAATAATCTCAAACAACAATCTATAAAATTTCAATTAGATTTAAGATGATTAAGTTAAAATTAATGTTTGGACATAAAAATAATTACTCGGCCATGGTGGGAGAGGAGCCCAATGGGACGATCAATTCCCAATTTCCTGTGGAGCAGGGAAGGTGTTTCCACCTCTTTAATACATTTGAATGGGTTGCTCGCACACCCATGGTGGGTGGCAATAGTAAAAAGGTTATTGAGCTTATTAAACTGATAAACGTTTAAGTTTTAAAGTGATGTGGGATTACGTTACCTTATTAACACCAATAACCAGTGTTGCTTAGAAAATTAGATTGTACTTTTATTATGTTTTACTCCCTCTGTTCAAATTAAATGACTATTTTTTTCTTAAGATGAGTGACTTTTTTTTTTCAATTATTTTTCTTTCAAAATGATCATGAATACGGAAGAAATGCTACGTTTTTTCTTTGTTTGCCATTTAGGTTAGGATGCATATTTTTTTTTTTTTTTGACAATTTGTTTGTGCTGTTTAAGATATACTCTTATTTTTTCACATTAACACTTATTTTTTCACATTAACAGTCTATTATTCATTATGTATTAAACTGTACTAAGAGTTCGCTTTTAATATTAAATAAATGTCGTCGTTTTTTGTATGATAGTATGAAGATACTTTGAGCAATGATTTAGGTGAATTTAATTATCTTAATAAATATTATAAAATTAATATTTATAATATTTATAATGGTGTATCATAACAATTTTAAAGTTATTGATAGTATTTAATCAAAAATACTATCAATAACATATTTAGATGTTCATTAAGATAAATAAATTAACAAAATATGAATTCAACCTGGTATCCTCATATACTCCCTCTGTCCTATTGAAATTGAAAAAAAAAAAAATCACCATGCACGAAAATTAAGGAGAAATGTATGATATTAATGTGGTGTGAGTATAGATAGTGGGGAAAAGATTATTAGTGGGGTGGAGAATAATACTAGGTTAGTTGGTATGAGTATGACATTGGTGTCTCATTGATTAAAAAGAAATTAAAAACTCTCAATTTTTTGAATTTTTGAATTTTAAGTGAGACATCTAAAATTACAAATTTTGCTATTTCCAATGGGACGGAGATTGCGATGAACATTTTTGATCTGGACATTTTTAATGTATTAAAGGCTAGTATGGTACAAAACTTTTGAGTATTTGCAGGCTCTCGTTTTGAAATTTTGCTTGTGGTTTAGGAATAAATTGTAACAATATCATGATTGAAATAATGATTCCACCACTATTTCTTGGCCCATGCAAATAATAATTGGATTTAGACAAAAATGGGGACAATATTTTGGAAATTTGTAAATATATTTGTTACTCCCTTTGTTTTAAAATACATATTCTTTTGGGAGTAAACTTTTATTCCAAAATACTTAACGTTTTACTATTACCAAAGAATATTTACTCTAATTTACTTAATTTACCCTTATTCAGTAATATAAACTATTTCTTGTATCAATATATTTAACAGCTTAGAAAATTAGATTCTTTAAGGGCACATAAGCTTTTTTAATAGTATTAATTTCATTTTTTAAATATCTTTGAAGATTTTTAAAACGACATGTATTCTGAAATAGATGAAGTAGTAATGGAGTATAATATTCTCAAATTTAAACTTTTCAACATGAAAATTGTTAACAATAAATTTGCACTTATTCATAACAAGCATTTTATTTATTAAACCCTTTCAAGTGTATACTCCCCCATCCAGGATAAGACTATTACTTAAAGTTTGCACGTTTATTAAGAAAAAGTTAAGGAATGACTAAATAATTATAAGTGAGTTGAGGATATAAATAAATGTCATTAATAAACTATCATTGAAAACACTTATTTCAACATTAATATCATACATTTCTCCTTAATTTTAATGTTTAAAATTAAGGAATGAATTAAATGTTTAAAAAGTCTATAGCAAATCTCTCAAAAAAAAAAAAAGTCTATAGCAAAGGTTTTCATACCTCTTTTTTATTAAAATCGACAAAAAAAATTAGATTTTAATTTCTTTTAAATAACAAAATACATTTATTTTGAGACGGTCTTAAAAAAAGAGAGTAAAAAATTTCATGCCCTCTTTGTTAATTTAAAATTACAAAGAATTATTTAAATTTTTTATTTTTTCAAATAAAAAATGTACATTCAGACCCCCAAAAAGTTATTCACCAATGGTTGGTGAGGAACTGAGGGTCCAAGATCCACACTCAGGCGGAGCATCATCAAATCAAATCAAATGGTTGCTAGCACACCCTTAGTGGGTGGCGCTAACCTGTGCAAATGCTTACCTTAATATGATCGTTCGTTCCATAATATAAACGCGATGTGGGATAAAAAATAATACTCCATCTGTCTTAGTTTAAGGTTCTTATTTTCTTTTTTGGTATATTCCAGTTTAAGGTTATTAGTTGCTTTATTCGTTAAATGGCAAAGTATGTGATGACGCCCTAGATTTCTGGGGTCATGGAGACTAGATCTCTGGTTTGCTGTCTCTTGATCCTGATCACAACACAAACAAGAACACCGTTAAGACCAAGGCCGGGTTGGAATCCGGCTTAGGCCCTCGGGTGTGAGAGTAAGATCTCTGAGGAAAACCTAAGAAGAAGGTTCAATGAAAACCTTGTGTGTGTGAATGGGATAGAGCACGTACCTTGCTCATGGGAGCGGGAAGAAGTATATATATGACCAAGAGAAAGAAACCTGCACAAGGTACTAACCACCCTGGTACTGGGGGGACACGTGGCGAGTCCCCAGTGGATCGGTCAGGAGAGTGGCTGGGAAGGTGGCGTGTCTGTCAGGGAAGCATGGTTCCATCACCAACCATTATGGTGCGTCAGGTACGGATAGGTGACGTCTCGTGTACGTTTGTGCCAGGTGGGCACTACGGGCTCCTCAGGATAGCGGGAGGCAGAGTCATCTCGGGCATATATATCAGGGAGATCGGTCCCTTCGGGCTTACTTGCCCGCGTTCCTCGCCGGTTCGGCCCCAAGAGTTCAGGTCCGGTTCGGGCGTGTTAAGTCGCATTGATTTGGACTGGCGAGCATCCGGCCTAGAAGGCTCGGTCTCATCAGTGGCCCCTAACTCCGAGGGTTAGCTCATTCATGTGCGGCGCGAGGAGTTATACTTCCTAAGCCCGATTCGGGCAAATCGCAATAAATGCGGGCACGGATTAAAATGGGACGGGAGTCTTAGAATAGTGGTTGACGAAAGGACAGGTGGGCCCCTTATGTCAGGCTAGTGGCGTAGCCATCTGCCTTTTGACATGACCAGGAACACGTTCATTAAATGCGAACCGTCATCGGTATTCGAAAAAACAATTCCCGCCTCTTCACTTTTCGGGTTTCGATCGGGTTACCAGATATTTCGGGTCGATCCGACCCATTTCCGGCGCTACAAATATCACGGATGCTGAATCATTCCAAACTTTCGCAACTCCCGTCTCTCTACCTTCCAGTTCCAACGAAGACTTTGCTTCTCCGGATTCCTGACTTTGAAGATCTCATTCTCGTTCATTACTTCTAATTTACAGGTATTGTTCCGAACTTCACTTTTTCTTCTTTGTTTCGATTCGTCGTCTTAATTTCTGCCATTCTTTTCGTCGCCGTTTTTCGAGCGCGAACCCTAAAAACTTGCTCTTGTCGAGCTTTCGGATTCATACGAGATTTGTGTGACTTCTCGTAACCTCGTGTCTTCGAGTCTGGATTCTGGCCCCTAATTTCTGAAAATTTGTTGAAATATTGTTGTAGCCATGGAAGGGCTGGATTTAGGGCGTAAACTCCGTCCTGACCTGTTTGGTTGTTGCCGGAGGACCGGTGGGGTATACAGGTTCCTGTTGAATGCCTGGAAACGGTTGTCTTTGAATGAGTTCATTGCCATAGGTTTAGCATATAGCTGGGAACCCTGGGTCTTGCCCCTGTTGTGGGAAACAGGTCCTTCCGTCCATTATGATTCCACAAGGATGAGGGTGTTGGGGGGAGAGGAACACTTGGGCATTTTTGTCATGGCTGTTTTAACTCGATTCCCCGATAATGTAGATATGGCTGGAAACGCTAGAAGGTTGGTAAGGTCGTGCGGGGAGCGAGTAGCCTCAAGTGGCCCTGATTCTCACAGTTGGATGGACGCTCCTTTTAATGGCAAGGACGAACAGGCACGATCTCCGGGCTTGGCCCCTGGTGTTATTGAGGTCACGAGCAGTGCGGAAGCTTCTGATCAAGAAATGAGGGTTGATGGTGCTCTTGAGGCTGAGGTTGGAGCGATCGTGGCTCACGGTCTAGTTGATGAGTCTGAGTCATCTGAGACACCCTCTGACCCCCGGGGGGATTTAGAGAGAATGACCCCAGATACCGCGCGTATGGTCAAACACGTCCGCTCCCCTGTTCAAATTTTGGCTTCCTTCCCCGAGGGGCCCGACGATAGGGTTGCGAGCCAGGCTGGAGCCTCCAGCTCTGGAGCGGGCATGGTGGAAGAGCAGGACTCGGATGATGAGTTTCTAACTGTGTATCACATCGATCGCAAAATCTATCTTGTCGGCGGTCTTGATGATTATACCTCTCCTTCAGGAAGCAATTTGACTGGTCCTGCCCGCGTTCGGGCAGATAATATCGCATGTGTTTTATCCCGTTCAATTTGAGAATGGCCTCCGGCTTCCCTTGGACCCGTTCATTTGCGAATTCCTGGAGTTTTCCAAGTGCCTCCCAATGGATTTGACCCCCAACCCAATTCGTTATCTGGTGTCTTTTATTGTCGTAAGTAGGGTACTGGGCTATGAACCCTCTTTGTCCGCCTTGTACGTTTTCTTCACCCATCAAGTCACCGCGAGCAGTTTGAGCTTGAAAACGAAACCTAGATCGAAAAAGATCTTTTCTGCGGCTTCTAACAAATTCGATCAGTGGCAGAGATATCCTCTGGTGATTCAGAATAGACTCGGGTGGCCTTTTTCTAAGCCTGATAATACTTCCCCGTTGTCAATATCTTCCAAGGATTATCCTAGCTCAGATGGGGGTATCGAGTTTGCGTCCGCCATGCAGGATTATCTCGCCCGGCACACTAAATCAGTTACTTTAGAGGACCAGACCGTGGTCGTGGTTGAACAAGTTTTCGACGTTCAAGCCATCATCAACAATGAGAGTCTTTTGGCTTATGCCGGGGTGGCCCCATGCCGAAATCCTGATTTTGAGAGCAGGGTTAACATGGCTCCTATGTGGCGGGATCCTTGCTGGAAGGTTCACCAGGATTTTGCCTTTGCCCATGAGTGCCCTGCTTGCCGACTGGGGGAACAATGCTCGGATCCGGGCTTGACTGGTCTTTTTCATACTTAATCAACTGGAATTTCTTACCTGTTAGTTTATCCGATCATATCTGACTGATTGTTGCTTTTGCCCGCAGATCCCACTGATACCATGCCTCCCAAGAATATTAACGCTTTGAGATTGGCCGCGAAGCAGCGGGAGGCTGAGGCGAAGCAGCAGAGGCAGGCCGAAATGCAGAAGGCCGAGGCCCCGGGGAGAAAACTGCCGATCACGGATCTTTTGGACAAGTCTAAAAAGGTTGTTGCAGTTGTCCCGACGAGGGGCCAGCTTCCTCTACGGCCCCGCGGGAGCGGACGGGGAAAAGATTTGACGGGCTCGGGGTCTCCCACTCTTTCGTACGATGCAGGCAGAACAGTGCCCGAGGCTACGAAGAAAAGGGGTCCGAGTCCAATCGCTGACCCCTTGCCTTCAAAAAATAAACAGCCCCGTCTGGAGTCTCCTTCTCGCGGTTTTACCGTATCTTCCCCCGCCAAAAGGACTTTATGCTCGGAGCGCTTCCCCGTAGAGTTAATTGAAGATAAGGACCGAGCTAAGGAGTTTGGGAAGAAGGTAGCTGAGGCCCCTGAGGTATATGGGGTTGATCTCCATAGCCGCCGCGGCTTCAATTCTTATGTTGGCGATGGGCTTCTGCACCGTATGAACTTCCCGGACTATCAACAGAAGGTGCTGTCCAAGACCAACTTTCTGACCGCCCTGGGTCACGCGGGCTTGGCCATGGCTGAGGTTAGTGTCTCATTTTCCTTGTTTAAACCGACGTGCTCTTTCTTTTTATATATCGATCCTTTGGTCCTCTGATTCCTCATCCCGCTTTTAATATAATCTTCACATGCTCCTTTTTTAAAACAGGTTAGCAATGACCTGCTATATATGCGGTCTCAGTATGAAGCTGAAGTTGCTTTGGCCGCGGCGAGGGGTAAGAAATTGGCGGAGGCGAAGGATGAGATTGCCCGCTTGTCCAAGGTCTTGGAGGGCTCGGGAGAGGAGCTGAAAAATAAAGATGCCGAGCTGATGACTGCGGTCAAGGAGAATTCTAAATTGAGCAACGATCTCGACGCAGCTCGTGAGGCCAAATACCGAGCTGAAGCTAAAAAAGCAAGTGTTGAGTCTGAGAAGCAACGACTCGAAGCTCGCCTGGCCGAGGCTGACAAGCGGTTGGAAGAGGAGAGGGAGAAGAACAGGAGCTTATCTGAAAAAGTTGATGAACTGGATGGCAAGGTTTTGGATGCCATGCGGTTTGAGAAAGACCGGGAACTCGTTCTGAAAGAAGAGCGAGGGAAAGCCGTGGCCAAGTTTGAGGCGTCTGATGCTTATAGAGAGAAGGTGGAGGAGGCAAGCATAGAGCAATATAACTCAGCTCTCCATATAGTAGGTCGTAACCTGGCAGCTACGGGTAAATACACTGCACAAGAGATTGCGATTCTTTGCTCCATTACGGCCTCAAACCCTCAATGCTTTGCTGGCCATGATCTAGTGCCCTTTACCACGGACCAACTCTCCGAGCTTCCCGAGTCTGTCAGATCAACTCTCCCTCCCGTCGCTCCGGTCACTGTCCAAGATCTTCTTTCCACTATTGATGGATTCAGATATTCTGCTGCGGGAACCTTGCCTCTGGTCGCAACTTTGGAGAGAACTTTTGGCCCCGGCGGCCCGTATATTGATGGTATGGTTCTTCCTTACTCTCCTTATGCCTCCGCTCTTGCTGATGCTTCTCATGATCAGTCTGGATCTGTACCTGACACTGATGCCTCTGCCTCTGTTCCAGAGATGGAGAATGCTCCTCCCCCGGCCTCTTGAAGATCAGACCGGGTTGCATCCTGGGGAATTTTTGTAATAGTGTAGGTCCGGACATTTTCGAACAAGTAATTTTTCGGTTTGTATAAGTATATTTGTTTCTAGCTTTGCTATTGATTTCCTCTCTTGCGTGCTCTTTTGCTATCGCTCTTTTGATTACATAGCTTAGAAATTTGCTCTTGTATGAACTATCTTTGTTTCCGTGCACGCGATCTAGCTCGAGAGCGTATGGCCGCGCCTTCTCCCACTTTAGTCTAGCTCGAGGGCGTATGACATGGGCCCTGCGGTCTAGCTCGAGGGCGTATGACCGCGCATCTTGGGTTTAGGTGTATTTCACAAGGAAATATTTTTACCAAGGAATTTGTTCTCCCACTTTAGTCTAGCTCAAGGGCGTAAGACAGGGGCCCTGCGATCTAGCTCGAGGGCGTATGACCGTGCATCTTGGGTTTTAGGAATTTCACAAGGAAATAATCCCACCAAGGCTCGCTTGAATCTCAAGGCTCGCTTGAATCTTTGACCCTCCGGGGCGGTCAAGAGTATTCTGGCGCCGCTGACAGTCTTTCCCGCGGATCCATCCACACTTAACGACCAGCAATTTTCCGGTCTCTCCCCAGCAACTATTGCCTTCTTGCTTCTCTTTTTCTTTGTCTTTTCGGGTTGGGTTTTGTCCGGTTCACTCTCTTTTGCTTCGAATGTGGTTTCTGCCACAAAGTCCGCCAGTGCCTGTGCCTTGATGGTCTTCCGCGGGGAGTAGGTAATCTGGAATTCAGTCAGCTCTATAGACCACGATAGCATTCTCCCCGAGGATTCGGGCTTGTGGAGTATCTTCTTCAGCGGGGTGTCTGAATAAACCGTGATTGGGTGGGCGATGAAGTATGCCCGCAGCTTCCGAGGACGCCCTAGATTTCTGGGGTCATGGAGACTAGATCTCCGGTTTGCTGTCTCTTGATCCTGATCACAATACAAACAAGAACACCTTTAAGACCAAGGCCGGGTTGGAATCCGGCTTAGGCCCTCGGGTGTGAGAGTAAGATCTCTGAGGAAAACCTAAGAAGAAGGTTCAATGAAAACCTTGTGTGTGTGAATGGGATAGAGCACGTACCTTGCTCATGGGAGCGGAAAGAAGTATATATATGACCAAGAGAAAGAAACCTGCACAAGGTACTAACCACCCTGGTACTGGGGGGACACGTGGCGAGTCCCCAGTGGATCGGTTAGGAGAGTGGCTGGGAAGGTGGCTTGTCTGTCAGGGAAGCATGGTTCCATCACCAACCGTTATGGTGCGTCAGGTACGGATAGGTGACGTCTCGTGTACGTTTGTGCCAGCTGGGCACTACGGGCTCCTCAGGATAGCGGGAGGCAGAGTCATCTCGGGCATATATATCAGGGAGATCGGTCCCCTCGGGCTTACTTGCCCGCGTTCCTCGCCGGTTCGGCCCCAAGAGTTCAGGTCCGGTTCGTGCGTGTTAAGTCGCATTGATTTGGACTGGCGAGCATCCGGCGTAGAAGGCTCGGTCTCATCAGTATGAATAGTGTTTTGGACATTCTTGTCCTCATAAAGTTCATATATTACAAAAAAACATCACTCACCCATCTACTTTTCACCCACTTGTTTTATGAATGGACAATATATCCTTCACACATTACTATTGTTGACTCAAATTTGCCTTGGTGTACATCACGTTGCGAATCAGATATTCCTTCAGCCTCGGACTAAAATTTTAAGTTTGAATTTACGCGGAGATTAAAAGAAAAGTAAAAGTAGTGAGGAAATCAAGAAAGCACAACTAAGCTTAAAGATTAGGGCAATCAAGAAAACACAACTAAGCTTAAAACATTGACTTGTCTACTAGACTAATTGCATTCTTTAAAGAAAGACGCAGACTAATTGCATTCGAAACACCTAACAAGATGATCAGGTTAAAATTAGTGTTTGGGCGTTAAAATTATTAGAGGAATAATCTCAAACAACAATCTATAAAATTTCATTAAGATTTAGAATGATTGAAGTTAAAATTAGTGTTGGGCATAAATATAATTACTCTCCCATGGGGGATGATCAAGTTAGGGGAATAATCTCAAACAACGATCTATAAAATTTCATTTAGATTTAGGATGATCAAATTAAAATTAATGTTTGGGCATAAAAATAATTACTCTCCAATGGCAGGAGAGGAGCCCAATGGAAGATCAATCCCACAAGGCAGGCAAGGTGTTTCCACCTCTTTAATCCATTTGAAATGGTTGCTGGCACACCCTTGGTGGGTGGCGATGGAGATGAAGGCTGTTGAGCTTATTAAACTGATACTCATTTGACTTTTAAAGTGATGTGGGATTACGTTACCTTATTAACACCCATAACCAGTGTCGCTTAGAAAATTAGTTTGTACTTTTTGTTTTACTCCCTCTGTTTCAAATTGAATGACTATATTTCTCTGAAAGATTAGTGACTATTTTTTTTTTCAAATTATTCAAAATGATCGTTCATTTTAATAAAAAAGAAATGCTAAGTTTTCGATTTGTTTGCCATTTGGGCTGCTTTCCTTTTTTTTTTTTTTTTTTAACCAATTTGTTAGTGCTGTTTAAGATATACTCTTAATACTTCACATTAACAGCCTATTATTCATTATTATTATTATTATTTAAAAAGTGTCAATGTTAGTGTTGAAGGTTGTCAATTGTGTGTTAATAGTCCCAGCGTGTTCAATAAGTTACATTTATTTACAAAAATGTCACCGCGCGCTTTTAAAATGAGTGCCTGGTATTTACAAAAATATCACCACCTCTTTTAAAACAAGTATCAGATATTCACAAAATGTCATCGCCTCTTTGAAAAAAAAAAGAAACTGATTTTTCCTAATCTATTAAGAAAAACATGTTTTTACTATATTTTCACATAACAATTCCTTGAAACCTATCAAAAGTCGTGGTTTTGAATTGATTTATAGCATAAAAATCTACTCCCTCTGTCCTAGAATGATAGTCCTCCTATTTTCATGGGTTTTACGAAGGAACTTTGAGAAATAATTAAGGCACTTTTAATTATTCTAATGAAATTTTTGAAATTGTTCTTGATACACCATTATAAATAATGTTAATATCAATTTTTAGATTCTCATTAACATAATTATAAGTAGCATTTATAACTGCTCAAAGTTCCTTCGTAGTAACAACGAAAAAAAGTGGACTATCTTTCTGGGACGGAGGGAGTATATGACAATAAAAGAAAATCATAAAGTTAAAACAATCTCCTTTTTGAAAAAGATAAGTTATTTTGCCAAAATATAAAAATAAAAATAAAAACAAATGGTAAGAAAGTTTAATTTTTAAAAACAGAAAAAGATTACTCATCCATGGTGGGTGAGGTGCACTATAGTGCCACACTATAATGCTAAGGTGTCAATGCATTTTTTACATGCATCCACCTTAATTAATCTCAAGTAGAATGCTCGCACACCCCTTAGTGGGTGGCGAAAGTTTGATAACCATGAGCTATAATATAACTGATAATAAATTAATTTGGAGGGTGAAAGGTCCTGTTTACTTAAGATTAACAGATTGGTTAAAACAAGTGAACAGCTAACTGTTGAGATAAAAAGAGTAGAGTAATTATGCAGCGGAATATAATTAAGTGAAGAAACAAAATGAACAGTGTGCAGTGTGTGTTTAAGTGTAGAGACAAGAGTGTACACAAGGGTTTTAAAGTGGTTCAGAGGTATAGCTCGTCTCTTACATCCACCCCCACTGTAGTCAACAGTGAGATCAATCCACTATAATATCCACTTACTTAATAAGCTTACAATGAATGATAAAGGCAAGTTCCTAGAACCCCCTCTTCTTAATTGACTCTCAATTAAGGAAGCCTTTTGACCAAGGCTGTAAAAAGAAAAGAAAAATAAAAGAACACAAGTGTGTTTACAAACAAATTAGCTTGGCTATTAGCTAGGTTAAGTTGGGTTGTAACTGGGTGCACAAATGGGCACGATATTTGCTTTGGGGATTTAAGCAAATGTTCAAATGTGCAAAGAAATGCACAGAGTAGGGGTTGTAGGATTTCAGAGGATATAAGGGTCTCGGGATTAAAGGTTACTTGACAACATGCCAGTATGGTCCTTTATATAGGGAAGGGATGTATCCGTTGGGGGACAAAAGTACAGAACTAGCCGTTTGGAGAGCATGTGCAGAGAAGTAAATGCTTTGTTCTTTGACTAGGTGTGAATGGGTTGACTAACAGTCTTTGGTTCTTCTCTGTTTGACAGGTTGTCAAGGAATGAAGACTGGGGTCTTCATAAATGCTTCCATATGATTTTTTCCAATCATTGGTGGTTGGAATAATCATTCTTCACTAGAGTGATGAGGTGGAAGATAGCTGTTGGGTTACAGGTGTCACTTAGCTGTTCATTCTGAAGGAGATGCAGATTGGTGATGCAGACTATGATCAAGCTATGCTTTGGTTTTCTTCAGTGATCCGGCAAAGTGGATACATCTTTGGAGATAGCTGTTGAGAGCCTAAGTGGAAAGCTGTTGTATCAGGGGATTTAGCTGTTTGGTTTGTAATTGGCTTAACCACTTAGCTGTTGAGTCTTTGACTGAGTTGCCTGTGAGATCAGGTCTTGTATGCTTGTTGTACTCTAGTTTTGGTTTGATTATTTATTTATCAAAACACATTCACTATGATTAATCATTGTTAGACATAGTTAGGTACTAACAATTTCCCCATTTTTGGTAAATGAATAATGATTTGTTCCTGCAAAACAAATATGCTAAATGATAGAAATACTAATGAAGATGGGATCTTCTTAATTAGGTCATTTTTCATATAAACATGATTAGTATTCATAGAAGAGTGCAATACAACTCAGGGTAGTAGAGGTGAAGGGAAAAGTTAAACAAAGTACATCATAATGTTTAGTAGACTAAGAGGCTTAAAGGATAGCTGTTCAAACAGGGGGGCAAAATAACAGCATTGGCCTAGGTATTTGTACAAGTGACCTAGTCAAATATCTATAGGGAGGAGGAATCAGAAGACAACTCAATGATTTGGGGTCCTTGGTGTTGTTCCCCCTCAGCTGGTGGCTGTTGGTGACTTGGTTCCCCCTCAGCAGCTATTCCCTTCTTCTTTCTTACTCCTGTAAGAATAACCTTGTTGTTATTGTCCTTGACTTGGCAAAGGTCCTTGGTGCATACAACATGGTAACCCTTGTCACAAATTTGACTAATAATAATCAAATTGTGCTTCAGGCCTTCAACATATGATACATCTGTGAAGATGATCTCCTTGGTCACTAAATTTCCTGATCCTTTGACCCTTGCTTGAGAATTGTTACCAAAAGTAACATTGGGACCACTCTTTGGAGATAGCTGTTGAAGCCATTCTTTGTTATAAGTCATGTGCCTACTGCAGCCGCTATCTAAGTACCATATACCTGTACAGGAAACCTACAAAAAAAAATTAAAAATTATGGTACCCTTTTATTCTTTTGGGTCCAAAGGATTATATTTTCTTTGGGACCCTAGCCTTGCCATCTGATCTCCTTTTGAAGAACTGGTTAAGGGTGTTGTAGTAAGACATGATCTGCATCATGTAGGGAGTCAAAGTGAAGGATTGAGGGTTATCATATGTGTTTCTGGTATTGTATAGGGTTTGTTTTCTGTAGTTAGGTTGGTGAAAGTAAGATGGCTGCTGAGAATGAAATGAATGGTGTGATGATCTGGGAGAAGGTCTTTGGGACTGATAGGCATGACTTTTTCCATTGGAATATTGCCAATTTTGTCTATGTTGCCTTGGCTTATGTTGTCTAGACTTTCTTGACTGTCCAGCTTGTCTTGGATGTTCAGCCTGTCTTGGCTGTTGAGACCTCCCAGGCTTTCCAGACTTGTGTTCATGCCTTCTTTTCTGACTATTGGTGTTGTCATAACTAGTAGAGGCTTGAGATTGAGGGAGGTTCCACACTTAACTCATTCTTTTTGGTACTTTCACTTCTCATTCTGTATACATCATCCTTTGTTTGAACAGGATATGATGGTTTCTTGGTTGAGAAAGTGTTGAGGCTAGCTAGGACTGTAACGCCCGTCCTAATTCCTGTTAAATTCTTGACTTGCATAATTATATGCTATTTTATTTGAGTTAATTATTTAACTAATTGAGCAAGTTTAGGTCCTAAGTGTTCAAAGTTGGAACATTAGGGTCATTTGTGAAAAATAAAGTTTAGGGGCTAAAATGCTCAAAGTGAAAATTGAAGGGCCCTTTTGTCAAAGTTGAAACTTGAGGGGCCTAATTGCAATTTTTTTGAAAGTTTTAAGGATAAAGCTTCTTGTTTGCCTTCTCTGAATCATTTCTTCCCCAATTCTCGTACTTTCCTATGTCTTTTAAAGAAAAGTTAGGGTTTACCCTATTCTCGACTCCTCTCGCTTAATTATGCCTCTGTTCGAAAATCCGACTTCGCATAAATGATCAGGGCGGTGAGTAGAGCATTTCCTACCGAACAAAAATTAGTTTGGGTGAATTTGATTTCGGACTAGGTAAGTCACTAGCTCCCCCTTGCTTGTAATAACATGCATATATGTTATTTTTGATACTTGTGCTTGTTAATTTCGTGATTTGGTTGAATTTTGTGATACTTGTAAAATTGGGACGAAGGGAGTATTTTTATACTAGGAGCAGAATACATGAGCCTAAATGACTTGGAAAAGTTAAGAAAATTTATACTCCTACTCGTGAGACGGTAAAATATTAACTTGATTTAAATATTATTAGAAAAATTGTACCATTATTTGTGGTACGGGGAAATGAATGGAAGTATCCCTAAATGATTATATTAGTATATTAGAAAATTATACATATACTTTTGGGACAGTGAAATATTTAAAATGGAATAAAGGAAAATTATTCTATTATTTGTGGGACGGTAAAAAAGAATGAAATAAACTTGAAAGTAATATTTTGAACTTGTTAGTATACTTCTGGGTATTGCTTGGATGTTAGAATGTTAATAGAAAGTTACTCCTACGCTTGGGACGGAGAATTCTTAAGCCTGGAAAGAAATTGAGTGTTGCTGAAAATCGCACCAGGCGCCCGCCTGGTTATCCTTCGAGTGCCCGCCCATTTCATCAGGAGTTTTGGTTTCAAAAGTGCTAGAACAGGCACCCACCCGGGTACTAGTGAGCGTCCGCCTGGTCCCCTGTTTGTACAAAAAGTGTTTTAAACCCAAATGGAATGAGATCTTACCCCTCCTAAGGCATAAAGCCTTAGTATAAGATGTCATAGCAAGTGTATATGTACCCTTTTGAGGCATTAGAACTTGGTCTTGAACATGATTACTCATTAAATTAAAATGAGAACTTGAATATCAAAGTAAGAACTCTTTTAATTGTCTTGAAAGTGCTAAGAACAAGCACTAATGTGTTATATGTGTCTTGATTCCAATGTTTGTGTACCTTAGGGGCACTAGAACAATGTCTTGAGCTTGAACATCCAAAATATAGGATTAAGAACTTGTAAGTATGAGATGTATAACTCATCTACTTAGCTTGAACTTGAAGTATAAGACAATTAAATCTTGTTCATGACTTGAATATCCAAAGATTGAAATAATAACTTGAGTATAAGATAATTAACTCTTGTACATGTCTTGAACATCCAAAGAATTGGATTGAGAACTTCAATGTAAGATGATAAAAACTTGTACATGACTTGAAACCAATACGTGTGTATGGTAATGAACTTGAAAGTGCTATGAACAAGAACTAACGTGTTAGAACTATTCTTGGTGTGTATGTGCAAATCTTGCACATAATTACTTGATATAATGTGGCTTGTTGACTACTTGATACTTGGTATTAATAACCAAAGACTTAGAATATGGAACTAGATAGAGAATGATCAACTCTAAGACATACTTGAATCTAATACGTGTGTATTGAAAGTGCTATGAACAAGCACTAGTGTGCTAGTAATTGGTTTTAATCGTGCATATACTCAATGAAGTATATAAAGTATAAAGAAAATATCTTGTTCGTGAGTTGAGTTCCTAAAGAATGAGGAACTAGTGTAATATGAAGATAATTCATAAAACAATGATTATAGAACACAATATGTGTTGGAAAATATATTCGATTATTAACGATACATATATGCGAGATATGAATGTGACTAAGTACAATACGACCTATTCGACTACGTGCTTAGAGACTAAGATGTTGGGCTCTACTTGGAGGTAAGGGTATCGTGATAGACACATTAGTGTGTTAAAGATTATATGAATATGTACGTGTAAATATTTTATATGACAAAGTGATATAGTATGGCATACCCTACTACTTGGTTGGGGTCTGTTATTAATAGACTCTAATTTGGCTTGATTGTGTTACGTGGACACATTATGTGCCATTGTTATACTTATTTGTATTTGCAAATATAGCATACGTGTACTTGTATTTGGTAAGCACATGATTACATGATAACATGCTATGTACTTGTATCTAGTAACTTACTGAGATTTATCTCACCCCGTTCCTTGTTTATTTGTTTCCCCCCCCCCCAGGAAAGCAAGTGGTAATACGTTGTGAGGCTCGACTTAGCAGGGGCCTACTTGGCAGGTTGTTCTTGTTGGGGATTGTTATCCTTTCCAGTTTTGGTGAGGACGATCTTGTATCAGTTGTTTAGACTTAGTATATTGGGTAGACTTGTAGTGTTCTTGTAATTCCAGCGTATGTGCTAGGCATGTTTTCCGCTGTGTACAACCATTTGGTTTAAATTTCTTGGTATAGAACTCGTTGTGAGCTATCTTAGCTCGTTCCTCTTGAGTATATTTATGATGCCGTTTGATATAATCAGATGTCATTCAGTTTCTTGTTTCTTGTTAGTCACGCGCACCAGGTTCGAGGTTCTATTAGGGAATCTCGGGACTTGGGGGCGTGTCAAGGACCATTGTCTCAATAGCCCTATTACCAGTTGGGGGAGTATAAGTTTTGAGAGTGGGATTTTCAGCTCCAAGACCAGATCTGTCCCCAGGATGTCTTTGATTGAAGTGATACAAAGATAGAGCATTGCTTGATTTGTTCCAAGAATCAATCTTGCTTTTTAGGGCATTGTTTTCTTCCTTCAAGGTACTCATTTCTAGTTCAGAATCCTTTTGAGGTTTTGAACAATCAGTCTTAGCTGTTGAGCTGAGTATGTCACTTTCAAGTTTCTGACACTTGTTCTCCAGATCATTTTTGGTGGTTTCAAGGATGAGGTTTGAGGATCCAAGTTTGTCAATGGTTCTGGTTTGTTCAAGGTTTTCAGTGATTAGGTTGGCAAAGCTAGAGTCTTGTTTCGTCTTTTGTATTAAAAGAGTACACACTAGGTTTTTAAAACCATCAATATTAAGAGAGTTAAAGTCATGTACCTCCCTTAGCTGTTCAGCAGCAGCTAATGCTTGTAGATCTTCCTCAGTGTCTGAGTCTTCATCTTCTTGAGCAACTAGGCATAGAAGAGCTTCTTCTTCATCATTATCAGAGTCAGATGAGTAAAATTCTTCATCACTGAACCTAGATGAATTATTTCTTTATTCTTGTAGATACATGACATGTTATCATGCAATTCAAGTAGATACTCAAGTAATCATATATCAAGTATCATCAAGTAATAAGTATATGAGAGGCTAAACCACTCATCAAGTAGCACATAAGGTTAAACAAGCAAGTTATAAAGGATATTGCTTCCTTCCTTATTCCTCCCAAGAATACCATTGTTGTCGTAGCTTTTATTACTTTGACAAATCACGATCAATATCAAGAAACTGCTTATTCAGTATATATCAGAAGACCCGGTAACCAGTGTCATTCCCAAGATCAAGACTCACGAGGTGTTCAAGAGTTTAGCATTCACTTAAGTCAGGCGTATTGCTCCAACCAAGGAAGCTATGCCCTTACTATGGTCGGTAGAAAGGGGTCAAGCGCAAATACATAGGGACCCGATTATCACTTAAGCCAGCTCTCGCGATAAGAGTGAACCTATATATTTCCGAACAAGCAAGGAGAACCAGCTGGACTCACACAAGAATGTACAAGTAGGTATTTACTTGAACTACGAGAGAAGAACTAATCCAAAAGTAGTGGACTAGCTCAAAAAGGAACATGCTTCAAGTAATCAAGAAGTCACCTTGTTATCAAGCAACTATATGCAATGTTTGCACATACACAACAAGAACATGTCTCATACAAGTTAGTGCTTGTTCATAGCACTTTCTAGTTCATTACCATACATATGTATTGGCATCAAGTCATGTACAAGATTTTATTATCTTATATTCAAGTCTTAATCCAATTCTTTGGATGTTCAAGTCATGTACAAGATTTTATTGTCTTATACTTCAAGTTATAATTCCAATCTTTGGACATTCAAGCATGTATAAGAGTTATACATTTACTCTTACAAAATCCTAATCCTATTCTTAGGATGTTCAAGTCTAAAACTTTGTTCTAATGCCCCTAAGGTGCACAATAATTGGATTCAAAACAAGTATAACACATTAGTGCTTGTTCATAGCACTTTCAAGACACATAAAAGAGTTACTACTCTTATACTTAAGTTCTCATTTGAGTTCTATAAGTGTTCATGTTCAAGACTAAGTTCTCATTCTAATTTAATGAGCACTCATGTTCAAGACCAAGTTCTAATGCCCCAAAAGGTACATATACACTTGCTAGGACATCTTATACTAAGGCTCTATGCCTTAGGAGGGATAAACTTTCATCTCCATTTAGTTTAAAACACTTTTGTGAAACAGGGGTTCTGGGCGGTCGCCCAACCCCAGCCTGGGCGGTCGCCCAAGATCACAATTTTTGAAACCCAAGTATGATGATATGGGTGGTCGCCCATAACCACTCTGGGCGGTCGCCCAAGGCCTAATTCAGCAAAAACCCAATTTCTTTCCCAGGCTTAGAATTCTCCGTCCCAAGCGTAGGAGTAACTTTCTATTAACATTTTTAACAAACCCAAAAGTGCATAACATTTTCAATTCACCTATTTCAAGTTCTTTCATTATTTTTACACAGAGGGTTATACTCCCTTTGTCCCAAAATTACAAGTATCACATAAATTGCCCCAAACACGAAATTGACAAACAAAAGTATCAGGAATAACATATATGCATGTTATTACAAGCAAGGGGGAACTAATAACTTACCTAGTCAAAAATCAAAGTTACCCAAATAAATTTCTAATCGGCCTGGAACACTCTATTCAACGCCACGAATATTTATCCGGGATCGGAATCAAGAACGGAAGGATAATTAAGCTCGAGGAGTCGAGAATAGGGTAAAAACCTAACCCTAGCTTTTGCTTCAGAGAGAACGTAAACTTGGATTTGGGTAAAATGACCCAGAGAAGCAAACCAAGAACAAGTTTATCTTTCAACTTTCCAAGAATGACACCTAGGCCCCTAAAGTTTCACTTTTAACAAAAAGGCCCTTAAAGCCAAATTTTCACAAATGACCTAAAAGTCAAAACTAGACATTTAACCACCTAAATATTCTAAAGCAGTTAAGAATTTAATCCACGTAAAACTAACACATAATATGCAAGTTCAAGAATTTAACAAATAAGTCAAATATTTAACGAGATTAAGGATGGGCGTTACATCCTCCCCACCTTAAAGAAAATTCGCCCACGAATTTTACTTACCAAAGTTTTCAAATAGGCTCGGGTATTTATCTCGTATCTCTTTCTCGGTTTCCTAAGTAGCCTCTTCTATTTCATGATTCCTCCAAAGGACCTTCACAATAGAAATCCTTTTGGTGCGCAAGACTTGCTCTTTCCAGTCAAGAATTTCAACAGGTCGTTTCTCATAAGACAAATCAGGCTGAAAGGGAATACCCTCATACTCAAGAGCATGTGACTCATCTGCCATATACTTGCGAAGCATAGATACATGGAATACATCATGAATAGCAGATAAAGAAGGTGGTAAAGCCACCCTATAAGCCAACTTTCCAACTCTTTCAAGAATCTCAAATGGACCGATATAACGAGGAGATAACTTTCCTTTCTTCCCAAATCTCTTTATACCTCTACGAGGAGAGACCTTCAAGAATACAAAGTCACCTACCTGGAATTCAAGATCCCTTCTGTGATGATCAGCATAACTCTTTGTCTACTCTGAGCTGTGCGCAATCTATCTCGAATGAGTTTCACACTCTCAACTGATTGTTGAACCATTTCAGGACCCAAGAGTCTAGCTTCTCCCACTTCATCCCAGCATATAGGAGATCGACATTTTCTGCCATAAAGAGCTTCATATGGAGCCATTTCAATGCTAGACTGAAAACTGTTGTTATAAGCAAACTCAGCCAAAGGAAGGTGAGTATCCCAACTGCCTTTGAAATACACAACACAAGCACGTAACATATCCTCGAGAATCTGTATAAGTCTCTCAGATTTCCCATCAGATTGAGGATGAAAAGCTGTACTAAAATTCATTTTAGTACCCATAGCACCCTGAAGAGCCTGCCAGAATCGAGAAGTAAAACGAGGATCTCTGTCAGACACAATACTCACAGGAACTCCATGGAGTCGAAGAATCTCCTGAACATACAAAGATGCCAACTAAGACAATGAATATCCCATGGAAACAGACAAGAAGTGAGCTGACTTAGTCAACCTGTCCACTATAACCCAAACAGCATCATGGCCTCATCTGGTACGTGGCAAACCAGTCACAAAATCCATCGTGATATGCTCCCATTTCCAGTCTGGAATTTCTAATGGTTGCAACAAACCTGCTGGACGTTGATGTTCCACCTTTACTTCTTGACAAGTCAAACATTTGGACATATACTCAGCAATTTCTCTTTTCATGTTGTTCCACCAGAAATGTTTCTTCAAGTCTTGGTACATTTTAGTGCTTCCAGGAATAATAGTATACTTGGCTTTATGAGCCTCTTCAAGAACTTTCTTCTTTATCTCAAGATCAACTGGAATACAAACTCGGCCTCGAAAGGTAAGAATTCCATCACTGTTGAAAGAAAAATCTGGTTGCTTTCCTTCATTCATTCCAGTAATAATTTTCTGCAATTCAGAATCAGTTACCTGAGCTTCTTTGATCTGTTGGAGTAAGTCTGAAGTAGCCTTTATATTAGCAAGAATAATTCCATGATTTGATTCACAATGACTCCAATCACACAAGTCTTCAAACATCTTCCATTCAAGAATCATCAAGAAAGAAATATAAGTCTTTCTGCTCAGTGCATCTGCCACAATATTTGCTTTTCCTGGATGATAAAGGATTGTACAATCATGATCCTTCAATTTCTCCATCCTTCTACGTTGTCTCATGTTAAGTTCTTTCTGAGAAAACAAGTACTTCAAGCTTTTATGATCGGTAAAGACTTCAAATTTGGTTCCATACAAGTAATGCCTCCATTTATGCAAAGCAAAAATAATCGCAGCCAACTCTAAATCATGAGTAGGATAATTCTTTTCATAAAGAGATAATTTTCGAGAAGCATAAGCTATTACCTTGCCATCTTGCATTAAAACACAACCCAATCCTTCTTTAGAAGCATCAGTATAAACCATGAAATTCTCAGAACCACTAGGCAAAGCCAAGACTGGAGCTGTCGTTAAGCGCCTTTTCAAATCTTGAAAACTTGCTTCACATTTGTCATTCCACTAAAAAGAAATAGCTTTTCGAGTCATATTAGTCAATGGAGTAGCAATCTTGGAGAATCCCTCAATGAACCTCCGATAATAACTAGCCAAGCCCAAGAAACTACGGATCTCTGTCACTGTAGTTGGCCTCTTCCAGTTTACAACTGCTTCAACCTTGGAAGGATCTACTGCAATACCAGTAGCAGACACGATATGTCCCAAGAATGAAACCTCTTCTAACCAGAAAGCACATTTGCTGAATTTTTCAAATAATTGTTTCTCACGAAGAACTTGCAATACCACTCTGAGATGTTGTTCATGCTCAGCCCGTGATTTAGAATACACAAGAATATCATCAATGAATACCACCACGAAACAATCAAGATATGGCTTGAAGATACGGTTCATAAAATCCATAAATACAGCTGGAGCATTTGTCAAACCGAATGGCATAACAATAAACTCATAATGCCCATACCTGGTACGAAAAGCTATCTTTGGTATATCCTCAGGTCTGATTTTCAACTGATGATAGCCACTTCTCAAGTCAAGCTTCGAGTACACTACTGAACCTTGAAGCTGATCAAACAAGTCATCAATATGAGGTAACGGATATTTGTTCTTGATAGTTACCTGATTAAGATCTCTGTAATCAATACACAATCGCAGAGTCCCATCTTTCTTTCTGACAAATAACACTGGTGCACCCCATGGTGATACACTAGGCTTGATGAAGCCCCTTTCAAGTAATTCCTCAAGCTGTGTCTTTAATTCTCTCAACTCAGCTGGAGCCATTCTATAAGGTGCTTTAGAGATTGGTGCTGTACCTGGTAATAACTCAATACAGAACTCAAGCTCTCGATCAGGTGGCATGCTATACTCAGAAGAGAACACATCTGAAAATTCAGACACAACAGGAATATCTTCCATCTTGGGAACAGATAAACTCTGGTCAAGCACACATGCGAGATACGCGGCACAACCACGAGATAAAAGTTTTCTAGCTTTTAAAGCAGAAATAATATGTATAGCACATAAAGGCTTATCACCTTCAAAGATAAAATCAGGCAAACCAGGGATAGACAAAGTTACTACTTTTCTATGACAATCAACAGATGCATGATGCACATATAACCAATCCATGCCAAGAATCACGTCAAAGTCCCTTATAGGTAACACAACTAGGTCAGCAAGAAGGGCATGATAACCCACAAGAACCTCACATTTCTTGTAAACCTCAGAAGTAAACAGGCAATCTCCCATAGGGGAAGATACTTCTAGCACATAAGGCATAAAATCAGGAAGAACATGCAAATGCGACACAAAATGAGATGCCACATAAGAATGAGATGAGCCTGGATCTATCAGGACTCGCGCTCTCGTACTAAAAAGTAATATAGTACCTCCTATGACCGCAGAAGACTCAGCTACACCCTGCTGATCTAGAGCAAACACTCGACCCTGAACTTTAGGTCGACCCCCACTATCTCTCTTAGTACCTGAGGTCTATTGACTTGTACCCCCAACTTTTCTAGGGTTTTACATTCAATTGAAATGCAAAAACCGATTATAAACATGATTTTTTTTACTATTTTTTAAAGACAAAAAGTAACATTTACTCCATAAAACTGTTATATTCATCTATATAACAAATTACAATCATATATGCATTGTGTTACACTTCAATTATTACTTTTTCTAGCCACAAAACTTTTTTTTTTTTTTTTTTTTTTTTTTGCAAAACTGCTGTTACATCTTACAATAAAGTGTTACTTTTTAAGACTAAACTGTTACTTTCTTCATAAAAAAAAATGTTACATTTTTTACGACGAGCAACTCACTTTTTTGTGTGTTAAAAAGTATGTTTTGATTGATATAATTGTTAAGCTCATTATTTATTGGCAATGTGGGATAGAAGAAATATACTCCCCTGCTTTGTATCTCTTATTAAACCTTTGGAAAATACTAAAACATGTGTTTTAAAGATGTCGTTCTAGAAGCATCCCGTTTTAGCTAAATAATGACGTAAACAAAACTGGTAAATCAATTCAATATATAGTTTTTTAAAGGGGGTGGGGGATCATCAGTTTTAAAAACATGTCTTTTTTTTTTTTAATGAAAAAAAAATATTTTGTTAACAATAGACATCATATTTTGTCAGTTCTTATTCAAAACGAAAATAAGACACATTATATATTTGCAAAATGTTTAGAAAGTAGATAGCAAAGACTTATATTACTCTTTGTAATTAAAATTTACAAAAAATTGATTTTTCTTAAAAATCAGATGAAATAAAAGACATTCATATTTTGATGTTTAAAAACTAGATAGCAAAGACTTTCAGAACTCTTTGTTATTAATTACAAAACAAAATTGAGTTTTTAAATACTTTCAAATGAAATAAAAAATATTTATTTTGAGACAGAAAGAATATTAAGCCCATGGTTTTGGTTCACCGAGTGCAATTTTGTGAACTAAAATTTGGTCATGGTAATTAGTGGTAAACTAATATTCATTCGTGGCCACTAACGAAAAATATTCGTTCATTTCATGAACGAAAATTGGTTTGAGCTATTTGTATATTTTGTATTTTTTTCATTTTTGAAATTATATTGTTGAAATAAAAATAGTAAAATGTTTATAATTTTTTTCTCAATAAATAGAGATTAATTTTTTAATAATTGATATAATTTAAATATTTTACTATTTAATTATTTAAAAGTGTTTTACTATATATATATTTGACACAATTTTAATATCTTATATATTTAAGTTTTCTCTTGCACTAAACAACGTCGTTTATATCAAAATATAAAAAAACATTCAGCTTTTTTTTCTTCTATAATTAGGGCTAAAGATTGAGTAGGTTATGTATTCCTCTTCTTTCATACTTCCTTTCTCTATAATTTGCAAAAAAAAAAAAAATCAAGATTTTTTTTATTAGGGGAATAGTTCTCATAGTTCCGAAAATAATCCTGATCATGCTTGGTTCGAAGCGATTCTTGATAAGATAATGGCAACTTGTATCATATTGGATAATATGATATTTGAAGATGAATGAAATCTATATTATATATATATATATATATATATATATATATATATATATATATATATATTTAAAGTTGGTGAGGAGTGCTAAGGTGTTGACATGTGGATAAGTTATGGAAAAACTTGAATTTGATGATGCCACATCAACAATATTCTCATAAATAAGTGACTTATCATTTTTTTTTCTATTAGCTAATAGTATAAGCTAATAATATTAGTTACTATATAGGGTAACTATTATAGTTTACTATTATAGTAACTATTACTAATAATAGTAATAGTTAACTATCATAGTAACTATTACTATTATTAGTAATAGTTACTATAATAGTTACCTATCATAGTAACTATTACTATTATTAGTAATAGTTACTATAATAGTTACCTTATATAGTAATATATAGTATTAGCTAATAATGTTAAACAAATAATAGTTGACTATTAATAGTTAACTATTATTATAATTAACTTTTATAATTAACTATTGAATAAATTAAAAATTATTATTAATAGTATTAGTAATCGTAATAGTTTCTATATATATTAACTATTATTATTAATAGTATAATTAGTTAATCATAATAATTACTACATGGGTTAACTATCATTATTAATAGTAGTAGTTAATCATTATAAAATATATATTACTCCCTCAGTCCCAGAGTAAGATTCTTACTTTCTATTTTTGTACGTCCCAAAGTAAGAGTCTCATTCCTAAAATGGCTAAGAATCTTTAGTATTCATCCCACTCATTCTCTCTCATACTTTAATTTTATACTCACAACACCAATCAACTTACTATTCCTCCCACTCATTCTATTTTCTACTTTACTTTTACACTCACAACACTTACATTAGTTCCACCAATTCTTAATCTCCGTGCAAATGAGAGTTAGAACTCTTACTCCGGGACCGAGGGAGTAATATGTACTATTAATAGTACTCACTTAGTCCGAGAGTAAGAGTCCTACTTTCTATTTTTATACGTCCCAGAGTAAGAGTCTCTTTCCTAAAATAACAAATAAAAATGAATAGTATTTTGGACAATTATACCCTCAACCCACTTGCAATGTTTACCAATTTTCTATTGTTTTTTTTAATAAGTGTGCGCAAACAATGTATGACTGTTACGATAGGACAGAGGGAGTATTAATTAATCATAATAGTTACTATATAGGTTAATTATTACTATTAATATTATTAGTGAATAATAATAGTTA
The DNA here is from genome assembly GCA_026119855.1 of Campanula takesimana. NCBI lineage: Eukaryota > Viridiplantae > Streptophyta > Magnoliopsida > Asterales > Campanulaceae > Campanula > Campanula takesimana. The sequence goes on along the minus strand of JAOWBW010002657.1, from coordinate 5,664 downwards.
TTATATATGTTAGTAAATATAATTAATAATATTAGGTAATTATAATAGTTATTTAAATTATTATTAAATAATAGTAATAGTTAAGATGATGGATACGCTATTAGTTACTATTACTAGAAAAATTATTTATTTAAGACATAATAAAATTATTATACTAACACATTAGATGTACATTATAAACATTTATATTTACTAATCATAATGTGTATATATAAAATCATTCTTGAACAATAGCTAATATTATCAAGTCAATTATCTATAAAATTAAAAGTTAATTCATAATGATAATAATTTATCTTTATATTCAAATTTCAATTGTCATAATTATTACAACAAAATTAGAAAATTAACAAAATTTTCCTAAATTATTAAGCAAACGTTTTAATTCATATACAATATAATTATATTACAAAAAGTTATTATGTTACTTTATTAAGTAAAAACATAAAAAAATAAAATACGAAAAAAATAGTAAATTAGTTTCCCGTGCAAATCACGGGTTACCCACTAGTTGATATAAAAGTTATGGTGATGCGAGCGAATTTTGGGCAGACAAACCAAAAAAAAAAAAAAGTCCACTCGAGTTGCAAAATACGACATATTCACATACACATGGAAAATTCACACGGTCAGAAATAGAATCGCTGAATACATGGCGTGCAAGCAGAATGTTCAAAGCAAAGCCACACACCTGACTCTCAAATCAGACCTAATTGAGCATATATATGCTAAGAACAACTATTGAGAATGTATGTGATACCGAATCGCTATGAGAATGACCGAACTTGGGAAGAAAACTCAAGAAATATTTTTAGTTTCTAAAAGAAACTCAATTTCATTCAAATCCAAAAAACTGCCTCATCTATGAATCCATAATCTGCATATGTACAAAAACATGATAACTGCCCACTAACCCCATTATCGCAACTAATAACAGTAAAATAACGTTTTCGCCCCCAAACGATCCCGGATGGCTAAAATAACGTCTAGTCATCGCAAAGCGATTACTTGATATCTCGAGCCTGTTTCCCATGTCCACGACAAATTTCGTGTCATTCCGAGATCGTCACTTTTGGATCGAAAATTACCCTTTAGTCCCTGCATCATTCTCCCCTCCTTGAGAAAGACTCGACCTTGAGTCTGCATCATCATCACTGTCACCATGGTACGGGGACAAATCAGCCACATTGAATGTTGCAGACACATTATAGTCACCCGGCAACTCAATCTTGTAAGCATTGTCATTAATACGCTCGAGCACTCGAAAAGGACCATCGGCACGGGGCTGCAACTTACCAAAACGACCAGCAGGAAAACGCTCTTTCCTCAAGTGAACCCATACCAAATCACCCTCTTGAAATATAACCCTCTTACGATGCTTGTCAACCCGCTGCTTGTACTTGACAGTCTGCTGGATGAGGCGTTGACACACATGTTCGTGGAGCTCCTGAATCTGCTTAGCATGTTCTTCTGCATCTGAACTGAACTTTCCAGTAATAGGAAGTGTTACCAAATCCAAAGGGTTGATCGGGTTACGCCCATAAACTACCTGAAAAGGACTCTTACCCGTAGAGCGACTCTGCGACTGGTTATAAGCGAACTCAGCTTGTGCCAATGTCAAGTCCCACTTTCGCGGACTATCACCAACCAAACTGCGTAACAAATTTCCCAAACTCCTATTAACAACTTCTGTTTTCCCATCAGTTTGCGGGTGGTAAGAACTACTGAATTGGAGCCTTGAACCCAACTTCCTCCACAAAGTACGCCAAAAGTGACTCACAAACTTCACATCCCTATCAGAAGTGAGAGACCTTGGAATGCTGTGAAGTTTCATAATTTCATGAAAGTACAAATTTGCCACTTGAATTGCATCAAATGTATTACTACATGGCACAAAATGCGCCATCTTGGAGAAGCGATCAACCACAACCATGATAGAGTCTTTCTGCCTTTGAGCTCTCGGTAAACCTAACACGAAATCTAAACTGATATCCTCCCATAGTGCTGTAGGAACTGGTAATGGAGTATAAAGACCCGCGTTGCTGCTTCGAGTCTTTGCCACGTGACACACACGACACCTTGCCACAAATATAGCAATATCATGATCCATCCTCGGTCAATAAAAGTGTTCACAAATCAAAGCCATAGTTTTATCTTTCCCAAAGTGCCCTGCAAGACCACCCTCGTGTCCCTCTGAAATAATCGAAGCTCGCAGCGAACACACTGGAATGCACAACCTGTTCCCCTTAAACAAGTAACCATCATGCTTCAGAAACTGCTGGAAACTCCCCTTATAGCATTTTCCCCAAATATTAGAAAGTAGGGATCATCTTGATACAAATCCTTAAATGTGTCAAAGCCCACAACCTTAATTTGCATAGTTATTAGCAATAAGTGCCTACGACTCAGTGCATCCGCCACTCGATTCTCAGCTCCCGCCTTGTGCTTAATCACAAACGTAAAAACCTGAATAAACTCCACCCACTTGGCATGCCGAAAATTAAGCTTATGCTGCCCTTGAATGTACTTTAATTCCTCATGATCAGAATATAACACAAACTCCTTTGACAAAAGATAATGTTGCCAGTGATCCAAACTACGAACAATAGCATAAAACTCCTTATCATAAGTGGAGTATTTTCGCCTTGCCTCATTCAACTTCTCACTGAAGAATGCAATCGGTTTCTTATTCTGACTCAACACTCCTCCAATACCCACATTTGAAGCATCACAATGAACCTCAAACACCTCATTAAAATCAGGTAGAGCTAAAATTGAAGCTTGTGTTACCTTTGATTTTAAGAGCTGGAAGGCTGCATCTGCTTCTTTCGTCCATACAAATTATCCACCCATCAAGCACTCGGTGATAGGAGCAATAACACTACTGAAATCCTTAATGAAACGACGGTAAAATGAAGCCAGACCATGGAAACTCCTAATGTCATGAATAGTGGTGGGCGTTGTCCACTTTGTGATGGCCTCAACCTTCGATTCATCCATTTGAATACCCACTTTCGTAACAACATATCCCAGAAACGTCACTTGCTCAGTCAGAAAGTGACACTTCTTTGCGTTAGCATACAACTTGACACGCCCCCAAGTCCCGGGGTTCTATAATGGAACCTCGAACCTGGTGCACGTAACTAACAAGAAGCGGAAAAACGGGAATGACACTTGAATAAATCAATTGGTATCATATATACTCAAGAGAAACGAGCTAAAATAGCTCACCACAAGTTCTATACCAAGAAATTTAAACCAAATGTGGTTATATACATGTACTATACAAGTCTACCCAAGATACTAAGTCTAAACAACTGATACAAAATCGTCCTCACTAAAAACTGGAAAGGATAAAAATCCCCAACAAGAACAACCTGCCAAGTAGGCCCCTGCTAAGTCGAGCCTCACAACGTATTACCACTTGCGTTCCTGGGGGGGGGGAACAAATAAACAAGGAACGAGGTGAGATAAATCTCAGTAAGTTACTAGGTACAAGTACATAGCATGTTATCATGTAATCATGCAAATCAAGAAGATTATCAAGTAATCATGCTCAAGATGTCATCAAGTAATAAGTATATGAGAGGCTAAGCCAACTCATCAAGTAGCTAGCACATAAGGCTAAACTATCACGTTACAAAGGATATTCCAACCTTATTCCTCCCAAGTAAACCATTGTTGTCGTTGCTTAATGCAGTTGACAAATCACGATCAATCAAGTTGCTGATGTGCAATACATAAGAGGACCCGGTAACCAGTGTCACTCACAAGAACAAGATTCACGAGGTGTTCACGAGTTTAGCATTCACTTTTATCAGGCGTATTGCTCTAATAAAGTAAGCTATGCCCTTACTATGGCCTGTAGTAAGGGGTCAAGTGCAGATACATAGATCCCCGAATATCACTTAGTCCCAGCCTTGCGATAAGCGTGAACCTATATATCTCCGAACAAGCAAGGAGAACCAGCTGGACTCACACAAGAATGCACACGTAGGTATTTACTTGAACTACAAGAGTAGAACTAATCTAAAAGTAGTGGACCAGTCCTTCATGAACCATATAATTATGTGCTCACCAAAACTAACGAGAATAGAACTAAGTCCAAAAGTAGTGCACCAGTCCTTCATGAACCATGTAATCATGTGCTCACCAAATACCAGTACACGTATGCAATATTTGCGAATACAAATCAGTATAACAATGGCACATAAAGTGTCCACGTAACACAATCAATCTAAGTTAGAGTCTATTAGTAACAGACCCCAAACAAGTAGTAGGGTACATCATTCTATGTCACTTTGTCATATGCCATATTTGCATATACATATTCATATAATCTTTAACACATTAATATGTCTATCAAGATACCCTTACTTTCAAGTAGAGCCCAACATCTTAGACTCTAAGCACGTAGTCGAATAGGTCGTATTGTACCTAGTCACAATCATATCTCGCGTATATGTATCGTTAATAATCAAATACATTTTCCAACACATATTGTGTTCTATAATCATTGTTTATGAATTATCTTCATATTACACTAGTCCCTATTTCTTTAGGAACCCTTCTCAGGAACAGTATATTTTCTTTATACTTTATATACTTCATAGCACTTTCAATACACACGTATTAGATTCGAGTATGTAGTAGAGTTAATCATTCTCTATCTAGTTCCACATTCCAATTCTTTAGATATTCATACCATATATCAAGTAGTCAAGAATCCACATTCTATCAAGTAGTTATATGCAATGTTTACACATACACATCAAGAATCTTTCTAACACATTAGTGCTTGTTCATAGAAATTTCAAGTTCATTACCATACACATGTACTGGTTTCAAGACATGAACAAGAGTTCTTCCTTTTATATTCAAGTTCACACTCCAATTCTTTGGATGTTCAAGCTAAGGATCTTGTCCTGATACTTCTAGTGTTCTATAACACTTACAAGATTACTACCATACACACGTATTGGTTTTCAAGGCATGTACAATATTTTATCATCTTATATTCGAGTTCGCAATCCAATTCTTGGATATTCAAGTCATGTACAAGATTTAATTGTCTTATACTTCAAGATCAAGCTAAGTAGATGAGTTATACATCTCATACTTACAAGTTCATCATCGCTATACTTTGGATGTTTCAGCTCAAGACATTGTTCTAGTTACCCTAAGGTACACAAACATTGGTTTCATGACACATATAACACATTAGTGCTTGTTCATAGCACTTTCAAGACAATTAAAAGAGTTCTTACTCATAGTCTCAAGTCCTTATTTTAATTCTATGAGTACTCATGTTCAAGACCAAGTTATAATACCCGAAAAGGTACATATACACTTGCTAGGACATCTTATACTAAGGCTCTATGCCTTAGGAGGGGTAAGGTTTCATTTTTTTGGGATTTAAAACACTTTTTGTTAAAACATTGGGACAGGGCGGGCGCGCTCACTCTTACCCTGGCGGGCGCCTGCTCTAGCATTTTGGAACCCAAACCCAAGCAAGATGGGCGGCGCGCAAGGCTCATCTGGCGGTCGCCCATAGGACCGGGGGCGCGCGCTCGGTGGTCACGCGGGCGGGCGCCTGGTGCAAATTTCAGGAAACACTCATTTCTTTCCATGCTTACAATTGTCTGTCCCAAGCATAGGAGTATA
>JAOWBW010002656.1:0-61951 GCA_026119855.1 Campanula takesimana | reverse complement strand
AATCTTGGAGAGCAAATTCTGAAACCGTGTTTTAGGTAGGGGTTTCGTCAATGCATCAGTTAACTGATCATCACCGGAAATGTGAGAAACCCTGAGACGACGTGTGTTGGACTTGTTACGAACAAAATGGTTAGTCCAATGCTAGATGCTTCATACGAGAGTGAAAACGAGGATTGGCCGATAAATATGTAGCACCAAGATTATCACAATAAATAACAGGAGAGTCCACTAAGGAGACCCAAAGCTCGTGCAGAAGGTTGTGAACCCAGTTGACCTCAGCTGCCGTGGCAGCCACTGCTCTGTATTCTGCCATCGTCGACGATCTAGCAATAGTTCTTTGTTTACGAGAGCTCCAAGAAATCAGGTTGGAGCCAAGATAAACCAAATACCCGGTGGTGGAAACATAATCCATCATGTTGCCAGCCCAATCTGCATCAGTGAAAGCCCAATCTGCATCAGTGAAATCATGGAGAATAGGCAGAGATTGGTGACGAAGAAGCAAGCCATGAGAACTGGTTCCCACTAAATAGCGGAGAACACGTTTTAGCGCAGCCCAGTGATCTTCTGTTGGTTGATGCATAAACTGAGATAATTTATTAACAGCAAAAGATACATCACATCTGGTGAGAGAAAGGTACTGAAGAGTACCAACAATCTGGCGGTACTCAGAGGGATTTGGTATGGGAGTCCCAGACCGAGTACTGAGAAGTGGATCTGGAACCAACGGTGTAGGAACCGGTTTAGCATCATCCATCTTGGTACGCTGTAACAAATCCTGAACGTATTATGTTGACTTAAAAATAATCCATTCGGGTGTGGAAGTACTTCTACCCCAAGGAAGTAGGACAGAGCACCTAAATCCTTGAGTAAAAACCCAGTGGAGAATGCCAAAATAAAAGATTCCAGCAACGATGTAGCAGTCCCAGTGATTATTATATCATCAACGTACACTAAAAGAAAGATGGTACCTTGGAGTGACGGTATGTAAAAAGAGATGAATCAGACACTGAGTTGGAGAAGCCGATAAGATTTCAGTTCAGTATGCGCGCGAATGGTTTGGACGCGGGGAACGCTAGCCGTACGGATGGTTTAGGCACCCTCAGTCCCTATAAATTGAGACCCTTGCTGATCATTTCAGGGGGGGAAAACATAGTTTTATAGGTGAAACTCTGCAGAAATACAGTCTGAGAGAAAGACCACCAAATACTTGAGTGAAAAGAGAGGAATATATAGGCCATAACCACCATAGGTGAAGCCTCCTTCTCCCTCATCTTCTCTCCATCTCAAACTCTTTTGTTCTTGTTCATGTTATTTATTTACTTGCATTTCAAGCCTTACCCTTGTCAAGCACCTTTATATTGCAAGTCTTGTCCTTTTAAGCACCTTATATTCTTGTTATATACCTTGGAACCAAATCATGAAATGATTCAAGGTGCCCTCACATCCAAGTATGTGAAAAGGGGTTAAAACCTAAAGAAGATCATGATTCGTTAATTTCTTATCTTTAAATAGCTTGATGATCCATTTTTATGGTGAAAGCATGTGTCTTTATATTGTGTTTGGCCATGATGATCATTTGGAGTGATAAAGCCTCCATCTTTATCACCCAAACCTTGATCTAGCCACTCATTCATCACATTTGGGTCATAAAGGTTCAATATTTATGCTTCCAAATGTTGATTTTGTTGTCCCTAAAGGTTTAATCTTGTATAAAGATCCCATTTTTATGGTAAAGTTTGAATCTTTACACATCAAAATGGCCATCTTGGCTCAAAGGCCACATTCACCACCTTTTCTAATTCTTCTCCAATGATTGTCTTAATCACACCCAAATCCATGTATTTTGGGGTCCATTTAGTGATTAATGAGAATAGGAATGATGTCAATCAAAGCTTGTTTGTGAAAATGCAAACTAAAATAAACAGTTCAGTCCAGTTTCAGCAGAATGCTCTGTTTCTGCCTAAAACTGGACATTTTCTGGACAAACTGTAAAATCCCCGAGCAGAATGCTCTGTTTCTGCCTAAAACTGGACATTTTCTGGACAAACTGTAAAATCCCCGGGAAGACCTTGTATAGCCGTACGGCTGAGTTGGGTCAGAGGGAGATTTTTCTCTTCTGTCTTGTTCTGTCAAGATCTATGCAAATGAACCCCTTTTGTTCTGTTAAAATCGATAACCAGTTAACTTCGCAGTTTTTTTTTGTTAAATACACACACACACATGCACTTTTCGTTAACAAGCACAAGGGAGACTCGGCTTTGTCCGAGGCGGCTTGGGTGACGTAAAACTCTTCCCAAGGCGTAACCTGACCTCCGAACTCATAAATATCTAACCATTTTCATTTGTTGGGTTAAAAGTTTAACAAATGTGGCGACTCCGTTAAGTTTGTTAAGTCACACGTGTTTGGCATTTCTTCCTCGATCGAACGCCAGTTTCGCCCCGAGGGGGGATCCTTACAGTGGCGACTCTGCTGGGGATAAAGTGTTTTCAAACTTCTTTTTAGAAGCTTTGGGGATACTTTTGTGTGGGTCAAACTCCCGTCCCCGTTTGTTGACTTTGTGTGTATTTTATGTTTCTGTTTTGATTTCTGGGAATGAAACTGTTCTGGGATTGCAACAAACTGGGGCTTGATGATCAGAAGCTGAAAATTTGCAAAAAATAATAGAACTCCAGCCCTAGCCGTACGGCTGGTTTTGCAGGGCCCACAGAATGTTTCAAGTTAACACAATTTTGTGCGGAGCAGAAAGAAACATTCTGGGTCCCCCTTGCTTCTTCTTGTCCAGGTTCCATTTACATCCTCTACTTGTGCACATTTACCTCCTTTTTTCTTAGCCAAAAATGAATTTTCAAAGCTTGGTAATGCACAAATCTTTTGGACATAAAATTGGGTTTTCAAAGCCTCATTGTGCATTACCCCTTTTTATAAAAGTTTTGGTCTCTCAAATTCTTTTGTTGTGCATAACCTTTTTGTACAAATGATTTTCAAACGGTTGTTCTTGTTGTAAAATTTTGGCTTCAAAAACCTTTGGTTGTGCACAACATTTCCATGTACAAATTTTGACTCTCGCTTGTTCATATATTTGCTTGATTACTTGTGAAAATTACTTGTTTAAATTGTTTGTCCATGTCTTGTATATACTCTTGTTCATGCTCATGATATTAAAACGCATTGAAAATTTCTATTTTGACTCAAAAAGGAACGTAGAAGGCTTCACACAATGCGCACTCGACCTTGTGCACGTTCCAAAAAACCCTTTAAACCGAGATGGATGCCACGATGCAGCTTGATTGGTTCTCTTGTGCCCTTCTCGCGTGCACGGGTCCATTCCACCTCCCCTTCTGAGCCGAGTCAACCACACATGTCCGTGAAACACAAATATCGTGACCTTGGTTGGTTTTTGGTCTAGCCTAAGTCATCACGTCCCTAATACTTGTCCAAACGCTAATTATGGCCAAGTTAACACCCGAGTCACGACTCCTCGTGAAAGCGAGTGTGAGCAAGGTCATCTTTGACCCGGTCCTTGACTTATGCGTTAATTCCAACCATAATTAACCAAAGTCATGTATTAAGGATAGGATGACACCGCGTCATTAAGATCTAATGCTTGACCCGTCCTAATCATCTTTAAGCCCAAGGCTAAGGTCCGAGCTCGTTAAACGAGGTCATGCCGGAATTTCGTTAAAGCGTTAAGTTAATCTTAACCTTAGCCGGGGCTTAATTATGATAAGAATGGCCCATGCATTGGAACTTTGTGACGCATTAGACCCTAGGGTTTGGCTTCTTTCGGTCGGTGGAAGCTGCGTGCCCTATAGGACCCTCGCCCGGGATAGTCCATCCTTGGGAATGTGCAATACAGGTGAAAAACGAGGGGTCTATAGATGTAGTGATAGCCTCCACTGATCCAGGATTTAGATTAGTTGCGAAAAAAAAAAAAAAAAACTTTTCCAACCATCTAGAAATAAAAGACGTTTTAAGAAAACTCGAACAACAAATGAGAACAGGTCTCTAAGTTGTGCTCTAACGTTTTTCTCATGTGCGAAATTCCCTAATAAAAATGTTTTTCCTAAAAAAAAAAAAGGAAATGAGATTGGAAAATTCCCCAAAATGCATGGCTCGGGTCTTTCCCCTCAAAACTCTTACCCTTCTAGTCAAACTGGTTCTCCCCCGAGTCAAATCTCCTTGTGTCAAAGCTATTTTTCTTACTCAAAAGCATGGTTTTTTTCGAGAATCTCACCAAAGTACCCTTATGGTTTTCCCGCCCTTTTTGTGTGATAGGAAGCAATGGAAGCTAAATCCGTCGCGGCAGAACCTGATATAAGATTGGACGCTCAATCCTGATTGGAGGGACGAGTAAAGCTCTTGGAAAGGATGGTTAGTACGATGGGAGAGCGGATTCAGGGATTGGAAGCTAGCCGCGATGAGGTGGTCAATATTGTCGCGCCCCAAAATTCCAAAATTCATAATTATAAAATTAGCATAATATACGTCTATGAAATGCTCAATACCAAATCAGGCGCGCGAACTCTGATATAAAACCACATCAATAATTGAGACTACACCTCAACGAGATTATAACTCGGAGACTATTTACAAGAGCGGAAGCGAAAACAACTAATAACATATATATACTCAAAAGACAACAGAATTTACATAACAATGGACTACTATGATCTCACAACAATAATACATAAAGGCTCCGAAGAGAAACTACCCCAAAGGAGATCAACCTGCTTAGAAAATTCCCGCTACAACGGACCTCATAACGTACTACCACTTGCTTCCCTTGGGGGTTAAGGAAAAAACAAGTTTGAAAGGAAAGGGGGTGAGAAAGAATCTCAGTAAGCCACTTATACAACTATATGACAGGTTATAATGCAAATCAACAATATAACTAAATCACAGATAACACATAATAAGAGAGGCTCCCTATCGCCAACCGTCCCATACCGGTTGGAAATAACGACCAACTCTTCATGCCGCACATAAGGCTGAAATAAACACTTTACAAAGGATACTGAGCCAAGGTTCCACCGAAAGGACGTAACATAACGATCACTGCGCAGCTTCAACCGATCAACCAATCAACGTAGTAGCATAAACAGCTGAAGATAACAACCCCGGTACCGGAACCATGTAACAACGATAAAGTAACAAGGGGAATATGACACAAAGTCATAACCCAAACAACTATCTAGAATACTCACCAAAGGGATCTAGCTCATCCCAACCAAGGCCAATCTGGAAGGGGAAAAGAGGAACCAATGGACGATACTATACTGGACTTGGCTCGTGCCATTATAATATTATCCATTGCCTGACTCGAACACAAGTACCAGCTGGACTTTCAAATAAAGGCTAAGTAATAAAATACTAGCTCAATAAACAACTAATGATTCCAAAGTAGGGAATCATACCAAATAGTCATCATAAAGACAAACCAATCCAAAATTCATCAAAAAGATGTTCCAAAATTTCAAAATAATACTCAGTCAATTTCCACAACATTTTTGTTCACAAAGGAATCATTTTCAAACACTAGAGTGTTCCTCGATGACCATCTAACTCAATTAGAGTAGTACTCCGAGCCTAGACCAAGCTTGACTCCTAAAGCAACCAAATAAAGACCTTCAGTTCAGCCATTATGGGCGGTCGCCCAAAACTATCATGGGGTGGTCGCCCAAAACCCTTCCTTCTCCACCAAATCGACTGATCACCTGGGCGGTCGCCCAACGCAAAAGTGGGCGGTCGCCCACTGCCCCTGTTCTGTCGGAAATCGGCAGAAATGACCTGGGTTCTTACAAATTCTTACCATTCCACAACTCAACCAAAATCTAACACTTCTAACTAGTATACTAAGTTACTAAAACAACTTATAAGCCTAAAAGGACTAATATAATCACATCTAAACAACCCAAATCAAGGAATGATTCAAACATCAAATTCTCCCAAAAATGAATAAAATACTCATCAACTCCAAATTCACCCATAACACAATATATAACAATCATAGAATCAAAGAAGCTAAGGATGAACATTTTAGCATAAAAAGGGGAAAAGTAACTTACTTGGAAAAATATGAATTGAGACGGAATTTATTCTTACTTAGCTACAAACGATCCTTACGATGATCTGAGCATTTTATATAAAAGGAATATTAAGAAAAGATGAATAAAAGAAGACCAAATGGAGGGAAAATGGGAGGAGGTTCTTACCTATTTTTCTTGGACGCCATTTGCAGAGAGAGAGGGAGTGAAAATGCTTTTTTGGTTAAATGAAATGAATGGCTGGGAGGAGGGAGTGATAATATCTAACACCCAAAATTACTAATAGGTCACTTCTATTTTAAAACATTAACTAATTCCCCAAAGTTCCAAAATACACCAAAAGACTCCCGAACTCAAATTTATACCACGAACCTTAAAGTTAAAACTTAACAAAATTAACCCAAATAAACCGTTAAAATGATTAAATAATTAATAAACAAAGAGCCTGGGTTTCGGATCGTGACAATCACTCCACCTTAAAAGAAAATTCGTCCCGAATTTTAGAAGTACTTACTAAGATGATCAAACTACCACGAACACTTTCGCTCCATTTCTTTCCGAAGTTCCCAATCTCAAATTCCGTTAACTTATTAGAGAGACTAACATCTATAAGACACATGCATATCCCAATTGTACTCATCTTAAAATCTTACACTAGCAGAACAGTAGATAAGAATACAATTTTCTTCCTAACAAATTTTCTCACTTTATAAATCCAGAAACTCTCATACTTAACTAGATAAAACATGTCCAAGAGTATTCATGAAATCCATCAAACCGCTATGGGTGTCTATTTTCCACTTCTTGTCTGCTTCCCCTAAAATCACTTCAATTCTACGCTTTTCCTTAATACTTTCACAAGAGTAAATTTTACTCAAAAACTTGATCCTTTGCATCCACTATCTTTACAAATAAATCCTTAAAGAAACTAATTCCCTCACTTGACTTAGGATCTCATTTCCGGTTATCCGTATCACTTGATTACAAATTCTGAATCATAAATGATCTAATTCATTAGCTTTACGCTCTTAATCACCCTTAGATTATCAACACCCACAGATTTTATTTTTCCTCTATCCCTATAATATTTGGAATCAACTCCACACACACGTAGATCAGTAAAATCACTATCAATCCCAAGTCATAGATAGTTCTATTTATCAAGAGTTAATCATCGAAACATATACAGATACTCTATCATCTTGAATCATTACATACTTCAATCTCTATTTGGAAATACCCCTATAAAAAATAAAAAAAAAAAAAATTTATCCTTTTTACTATAATAATGAAACTTAACATATCCCCAAGAAAACATTACACTTATCAAATCATTTATTAATTCACCACCAAAAATCAAATTATAAACTTTGGAAATATCATTCCTCAAATCCATCATTACCACTAGATCATTAATCCATCTAAATGACATAACCACGAATTCATGATACCTAATACGAGATATTATTTTCATCCTCATATTTGACCTTCAACCAATAATAGCCACTTATCAATCAAACACCAACTAAACCACTGATCAACTTCAGAGATTGAGTAATTTACCAATATAAAATAACAAGTACTAATTCGTCATAACGACCTAGTTGAACTCTCTAAAAACACCCAATATGGTCCAACGGCTCCGAGAAGAGGTCAAAGATATCCTTCACGAAAAGGTTGAGGAGGTATGGGAAAAGGGTGGCAGGAAGTTAAGAGGGGACCTCGAGAAGAGGTGTGATCGCCGGTACGAGCTCATGCACAGACGAGCAGAGCTAACCGATGAAATGGAGAGACATAACTCAAGGCATGCCCAAGAATGCCTCCATGAGATTGTAAAATCCATTGAGGAAATCAAGAGATCCTCCCGAAGACTGTCACCTCCACCAAGGAATACCCCCGATGACTCAAACCAAGGCGGGCAAGGGCCCCGTGAGCAAGCCTAAACTATCGCCCTGTACCACGGCAAACCCGCATCCGTCATAGGAGGAGTGCTTCCCTAAGGAAAAGGATCCTATTACTACTGGTTCCATGATAAAGGGATGCCCCGGGATCAGATGCTAAACCAACTGCTAGAAATTGGGAAGATTGAGTTGCTCAGCCGCAATGTATCACAAACATCAATAATATTTTAGTCTCTCATATTAATTATCTCTCTCTTCATGTATGATTGGCCTTCACTTCCTAGTTCTTAGAATTACCCTTATTGCCCTTCGTTTTACCAGCATCGTGGATGCAACAACATTCTTTTGACTTCAAATCTTCATCGGTCCTCCTGATCTTTAAACTCCTTTGCATTCCTTTAATTTCTTTTTCTTCAACACCTAAACCAATCCCAACCCCAAGCTACTCCCACAAACACCAAGACCCAATTTTTATTTTTATTTTGAATACCCGACTGAACCTACACCTACACCCGACCGAACCATAACCTACACCCAGCCGAACGTATCCCAACTCGCCTCACCCTCACCTGTCTTGTGACGTAAAAGCCTTACCCCGTCTCGCGACGTAAAAGCCCTACCCCGTCTCGCGACGTAAAAGCCCGAACCGTCTTGGGACGTAAAAGCCGAACACCCGTCATTACGACGTAAAATTCATCTCCTATGTAGGGTGCAAACCCTACTTGTACAAATGTAAAGATCATGGCAACATCATCCACAACCGGGATCACGTCAACTCAACTCGCTTCATGAACTCGGTTCATCTCATTACTTTCAAGAAAAGACTCTCCTATCGGTCGTCCATCTTGCAGGGGCATATTAAGGAATATTATATATTCCTAGCATATATTGTAAATATCAACTTACCAAACATAGAGATTGTATCTTGTAAACCAAACTAGATTATTTTAGAACATTAGTTTCCTTGTATTAGTTTTCCTAATTAGATTAGGACTCTAGAGTACTCTTTGTAACTCTATAAATATGTATCACTAACATCAATAATATTTGAGTCTCTCATATTAATTATCTCTCTCTTCATGATTGGCTCCGACTATCTCTTTCTCTAATCCTTGACAGATTCTCAATCATTAAGAAGGTGTTAGACATATTCATGTTGGATGAAAGAATTAATTATCATTGCATCCTACCTCTAAATTACCATACATATTAAGCATCAAACATCAAGTGCTTGATGCATCAAACGCAACCTTAGTCTCTGGTAAAATGCGTTTTTCCTAATGAATAGGAAAAATAGGTGATTCTATTTAGGCCAGCATGTGCTTTTCCTAATGGGATTATGCGTTACCCTTTTTTTGTCTTGAGAAGCTTGTCCTATTTTGAGTTTTTATAGTCAACATAAATGGTAGGCCTGGCAATTGTGCCCCTTTACCCGCTAACCCGCCCGACCCAACCCGCTAATTACCCGACCCAACCCAACCCGTTTAAGTTAGAGGGTTAAAGCGGGTCACCCATTTCTACCTGCGAAGCTTAACGGGTCGACCCGACTCAACCCGCCCGTTTCGGCCCGTGAGAACAAATAGCTTGGGTCGATATCCCAAGGCAAAAAAGGGAAGAAAAAAAGGGGTCGACCCATCACAACCCGTTACCCGACCCGTTTGACCCGTAAAATTAAACGGGCTGTGGTGGGTAGACACGTCTTAACCCGCTAGAACCCGGCCCGGCCCACCCCGCCCAATTGCCAGGCTTAATAAATGAATAAATGAATTTTGACCAAGCATTGGTGTCAATGTAATGATCACAATGAAATTTTAAAAAAAAAAATCATTGATAATCCTTTAACGATTTGTCAATTATAATTTTTTAAAATTCACTAGAATGATTAGACCGACATCATTGTTTGGTCAAAGTTCATTTATCTTTACAATAAAATTTAATATGAGACAAACTTCCAAGAATAAATAGAGTATGATTTTATAAATGCAACTAAATTTGTAAGAACATGGTATATTTTGATTAGTTTGACAGGCTAAAAGAAAACTTTTCCCATTGAAATGATAGTAGAGATACTATTCAGGTTCTGGTCCATTGTGGTCGTCTTATGGCGCTTATATACGAGTTTCATCCATGCAGATATATAGCATTGAACTAAAAAAAAAAAAAAAAAAAAAAAAAATTGACAAGTAGCATTATTTATCAGATTATAAGATCCTTCGCTAAAGTTATGATCTTTATGATTGGAAAGAAAGGATTAAACCTGAGTAAAGATAAGCCACGGCCCCTACCCAACAACAAACAAAACAAAACAAAAAAAAAAAACAGATGTTTGATTAGATGTCTAAAATTAAAATGTTTCATCCGTACAACTTATCTTCTTATTGTTTTCTCCGTCTTAAAGTAATCATTATTCAAAAGTCTTTCTAAATACTCCCCTCCGTCCCATAGAGAGTGAGACTAGAGGAGTGGACACGATATTTAAGATAAAGTGATATATATGTGGTAGAAAATGGAAGAGAGATGAATGAGTGGGTAAAATAGTAGTGTTGGTGATGAATAAAAGAGTGGTGGAAATGAAGAGAGAGAATGATTGGGTTAAATAGTGGGGAATGATGAATATAAGTATATTAAAACATTTTCATTTTGGGTAGTCTACTTTAAGTGGGACGGCCCAAAAGGGAAATAAGTCTCACTCTTAGTGGGACGGAGGGAGTATTTTCAATCAAATGATTTTTTTTAAAAAAATGCACATTTAATTAGAAACATAGGTTGTATTATTTATTTGTTTAATTAATTTTTCAACATAAACTTATTTTCTTATCATTGAAAAGAGGAGATTTAAATTCCTAAAAGAAATGAAAAGGGGAAATTTCAATATGAAGGCATACTCCTCTGTCCCGCCTGAAATAGGATTTTGGTAACTTTTGTTATACTTTGACCATGTAATTTAAATAAAAAATAGTTATCCTAATATAAATTTAAAAATTGTTATTGGGAGTATTATTAATGGTGAACAATAACAATTTTAAATTTATTGGATGTTATATTCTTCAAAAGACGTGGTCAAAGTAAGTCAAATTTATCAAAATCCTATTTCGGGCGGGACGAAGCGAGTATATGACGAATACTGAAAATAGTTGTATCGACAAAAAGTTATTCACGTTCACATCGCTTTTGATTTCTTTTTTTTTTTTTTCTTTTGAGAGAGATTTTATTTATTTATTTCTTTTTGTGAGCAATAAAAAACATAAGGGAAACATTTATGGCCCCGCGCTATGCACATTACGTAAGTTAGGGTTCAATGAGAACGATGTACTGCCGACTCATTTTTTTGATAAAAAAAGATCGTTGACTTATAAATTGAACTACCTCCATGATTAAAATATATCCTAACCCTCAAAAATATGAATGTTCTATTTTTAAGTTAAAGGAAATTTTTGAATAATCACGTACATATACTATATATGTATATATGTATGTATATAATCGAGCAAAAATATAGTGACTAGTGATGTCAGATCTACAGACAGCTGATATTTTAGTAGATCTTGCGTAGCCTAAAAAAATGAGAATAAACGACTCGCCGAAGTCTCTGGCTAAAACCATCGGACGTGAGAATAAGTAATCAGCTAAGACAATAAATCTAAACTTGAACGAGGGAGAAAGAGTCAAAAGTGAACTGACTTGGATTAGGGTATTAGTCCCTTATTTATACAGTATCGTTGGAGTGATCTCAAGTACTAGATATGAAATGGTAGGGATTTGGTTCAATCCTGATAAGGAAAGAATATCTTCCCTCTCGAGGTCTTTGAGCCAGGTAAGAGTCTCCTTGAATCTGACTCCCTTGATGACTTGGTCTCCCTGATCGTCTAGGACTCTGAGGAGAATCCAACTAGAAGTCTCTTGGTCGGACAGTGGTGCATTATGCTCGCTGCTCGTCATAACCGAGTTGGCGAGTGCCTTGTCACTAAACCTGAAGAGCCTCGAGGATTCTTCCTTAGGGCGAGCTCGACAACCGAGCTAAGGAAACACCTTATTACTTGGGCTGATGGGCTTCCCTAAATATGGTCTTGAGGTCGTTTGTAATGGGGACCAAGCAAACACATGTTTTTGGTGTCCCAGTTATTCTTTCACAGATACACACACACACATAAATATATTATATTCTTTTTATTTCAAAATGTAGTTTCATTTTTTATTTTTATTTTCTAAACTTTAATTTCATTTTAAAATTAAATTAAAAAAAAATGGAGCTGTTAAAGGGATGTAGAGAGAGGGAGGGAAGTTAATTAAAAATGAGGACTGCGAGACCTGCGTATTTATATCTAAGTTAGGTTAGGGTTAGAATGGGAAAAGGTAGTTGAGGTTAGGGGTGTAAATGGTTTGGTTGGTCGGTCTCCGCCATTTTAAAACCGAACCACTAGTCATCGGTTTGGAAAAATTCTAGACCGAACTGAACCAAGAAAATGTTTTTAAACCAAACCACCGTGGTTTCGTTCGGTGGTTTAAGGGTTGGTCTCCTGTAAAACGCGTTTTTCCTAATGGTTAGGAAAAACGTGTTTTTCAAAACCTTCTGGCTATCACTTTCAAAGGTTTCTGGCTATCAATCTCATATCCAGACTTTATATTGATATCCAGAAGGTTTTATTCTGATATTCAGGACCCTTCTGGCTATCACTTTCAAAGGTTCTGGCTATCAATCTCATATCCAGAAGCTTTATATTGATATCCAGAACCCTTCTGGCTATCACTTTCAAAGGTTCTGACTATCAATCTCATATCAAGAAGGTTTATATTGATATCCAGAACCGTTGAGAAGTTTTGATTATTTACAAAAATGCCACCGCGCTTTTTTTAAAGTTCCACATATTTACAAAATGCCACCGCGTTTTTTTAAAACACATTTTTTCCTGAGAGTTAGGAAAAACGCGTTTTTCCCAGATTTTGTGTTGGTTTAAACCCGCGTTCGGTAATGTGGTTAGAATGCGGTTTTAGACCGTGCTTTAGACTGTGGTTCAGACCGTGGTTCAAACCACCATTCAGACCGAGATTCATATGACGGTTTAAATCATGGTTTAGAGTTTGTTGAAAAGAGAAAATCTGAAGGAAGAATAATATTTAACGAATAAGACAATATATTTTATCCTTGTAAGAGCTATAAAAAACAATAGTAATATATATATATAATTATATATATATATAATATCCCTCCGTCCATCCGAAATAGGATTCTTGGTCCCGACACGGGGATTAAGAATAATAATCTTTTATTATAAATAGTTGTTTGAAAAGTAGGGCGTTGTGAGTATGAAGGAGAGAGAAAGGGGGTGGTGAATAATAAATGAAAAGTTGTTCTGAGTATGACAAGTGGGTCCTACTAATAAAAAGTAATAATTTTTTTCCATTTTGGGATGTCCTATTTCGAGTGGGACACCCAAAATGGCAAAACATCCTATTTGGGTGGGACGGAGGGAGTATATATATATATATATATATAATAATAAAAAAACAAGTTATGAGGAGCTTTAGGGTAATACTCTCCTTTCTTGAAATGAAAAAGTTGTTCAGATTGAATTTTTATGAATGACACATATTAATTTGATTATATACTAGTGTCAATTTAATAATCACAATAAAATTTAAAAAATATTTTTAAAATTATTTAATAATTTATCAACTATGAATTTTAAAATTCAAAAATTAGATCGACCCCGATATTTAATCATAATTGATTTGTAATTTTGTACTATATAAAATTAAATGGTACAATCCTTCTAAATAGAGAGAGAGTAGTAATTGGTAAGTAACTAGTGTTTAACTGAAGACTGCAAGGTCAAGGATGCTAGCCTAGTGAGTAGGGATGTTATGTTACTCGCTCTGTCTCAGAATAAATGTCATAATTGATAAGTAAATGTATTTAAGTTTTTAGTTATATTTTCTTTTATTGTCTAAATCTATTCATATGGGTAGAGTGACTCTTTCTATGACATACAATACTTGTGCCTATTAGAATGGGTAGTACATGAGCACCAAACTTTATACCCTTTAGTAAGACGACATTTATTTGGGACAAACGAAAATGAAAAGTAAGACATTTATTCCGGGGCAGAGGGAGTATAAAATATGAGCTGGCTCGAGCTCGGCTCGTAAAGGCTCGAGCTTGACGTGTACCTCAACTTGAGATCGAACAGATTGTTAAACTTGTTTTGTTATCGAGTAGATCACACTTGACTCGTTTGGCTCGTTAAAAGCTCGAGTTATTTTTGTTCACGATCAATTCAAGCTCAAGTTCGTCTCAATAAGTATTAGAATTGGGTCCTCATCCCCTTAAAAAGGCCTTGTTAAGGGGTGAGATTAGCCGATCTATATAGCTTATCAATTTTACTCTCCAAGTTGATGTGGGATATATGAGGCTTCAACACGCCCCCTCACGTGTAGGCCGATTCTATGGGCTCTACACGTGGATCATCATTACGCCGGCATTATTATCAACTCAAACCCAATACGGGCACCCAACACGGGTTAACTCAAGCCCCATCATCAACTTGGGCCGGCTCTGATACCATATTAGAATTGAGTCTCGTCCCCTTAAAAGGTCAGGGGTTCTGTTGGAGCATTTATCCACATCGGGAAATTAACTAGTCAAAGCCTAACTATATAAAGATCCAGGCCACTCCTCTCATAGCCAATTGGTTTGGATGGAACCTCAGACTTTATCATGGTATCAGAGCTGGCCCTTTACACATGCGAGCCCAATAAAAGTTCGGCCCACGATGATCTAGCCCACGTCACCCAATTATATGTCCACACGTAAGCCTAAAGTTCGGCTACGCGTGAGGGGGCGTGTTGGAGCATTTATCCCACATCGGGAATTAACTAGCCAAGCTTGACTATATAAAGATCCAGGGCCACTCCTCCATATTAGAATTAGATGAGTGGTTACTTAACATGGTATCAGAGCTCTGTGAAAGAGTATATGAAATACTCATTTACTTATTTTTGTGTATCTTTGTGATTCTGATAATAATTATTGTATATAATTAGTTTAGTGTTATTTTAGGAATTAGTTGTAATTATTTAGGAATAGTTTAATTGGGTTATTTATTATTTTATGATTTATTTGACTAACCTACTAATGTTTTCTTTGGTGGTTAGTGTTTTGTATTTTAGGTAAAGATGGACTCTCTTCTTGGAAGGTGGTTGGATGAGTATTGATCAAGAATATCTTCACCTCAAAGAAGACCATTATGCCGCATCTATAAATGAGGCGATTCCATTCAGTTCACAAACACGTTTTGTGATTCTTAGAGAGATTTCGTTTTTTGTGAGAGTGTCTTTGTGTTCTTGAAGTTCTTGTTCATCAAGACTTCAAGGTATTTGAGTGTTTTAATTTATTCTATAGATCTAGAATAGTTTGATCTTTTCATTGTTTTTTGTTTCTTTCATAATCTTGTTTCTGCAAGATATTTATTAATGAAAGTTTTTCCAGCAAGTAATTTCTTGCTGAAGTGTTTAAATTCTGAGTTTTAACTTCCGCTGCGTTTCTGTGTTTTTGAGAGATTCTGTCCGTTGACAGTTGACAAGACAGTTGACTTGACACTTGTGAGCACAACTGTACTCTCAAGTGGCTGTTTCCAGAACAGTCCTAGCTGCTTATTTCTTACAATTGGCACCAGACCCTGGTCTTGACATACTGAGATCGATCTTTGAAAGTAGCCATTATGGACTGTATCATACTCGTAATAGGCCCTACACTAGATGGTTCAAACTATACCATTTGGAAGGCAAAGATGATCATGTACATAAAAACATTGATCATCGTGCTTGGGTCAGTATTCCTGTGGGATATACATCCCCTACTATGGAATTAGTTGATCCAAAAGCAAAAGCTTCTGCATCTGAAGAAGAGAAAAAGGAAAGATTTTTTGTTACAAAACCCGAGCAAGAATGGAATGTGGAAGAAATTGCCCTTGCAAATTACAATGCAAAGGCAATGGCTGCCATATCTGATCATGTTGATCACAATCTATATCAGTTATTCTCTAACCATACAGTTGCAAAACTGCTTGGGATATTTTACAACTTCATTGTGAAGGGTCTGATAGTGTCAAACAAACAAAATAAGGAGATTGATGACAGAGTTTGAAAATTTAAGAATGGGGAAAAATGAAACTATTCAAGACTATTCTGCTAAACTCATAGATATTTCAAATGAATCCTTTGCATTGGGAGAACCATCTCTAATGCAAGGCTGGTAAGTAATGTTTAGAACTCTCCCAGAAAAATTAACATCAAAATCTCTGTCATTGAAGAAAACTTGTGATACTCGGACCGTGAGTCTTGAAAAGGTTCTAAGTATTCTAACTACGTTTGAATTGAACCTTGAAGTGCAACAAACTAGCAAAGTAAATTCAATTGCTCTGCTAGTGCTCTTACTGTGTCAAAGATCTTGTAGAATTATCAAAGGATATTGATGACTCAAACTTAGAGGAAGATGAATGTGACTCAATCACTCAAAAATTCAACAAAATGGTGAACAAAAAACGTCAACAAAGGTTTCCCAATAAGGTTACTGCTCTTCCCCTAAGATTGAATCATTCAAGAAAGAAACAGTAAGAACAAACTTTTTTCTGAAAACAAAAGATCTATTGAGTCCGTTCAGTGTAGAGCATGTTTAAGATTTGGACACTATGCCAATGAGTGTGCTAACAACTCAAAAAGAGAGGGATGAGTTTTTCTGCAACCTTAAGTGATTCAGATGATGACGATCAGACAGCAAACCTGTCATTTTTACGATCATCACAATCCTCCCTTCTGACAGTGAATCTGATAGTAAGGATATGCTGTCAACTGACAGCACAACTGACTACTCAGATGGTGCTAACATGTATTCCTATTTTAACTCCACTTCTACAGGTGAAACTGAGCAATCAAATTAGGAGGATGAAGATAGTGCAACCTATGAAGATATACACAATACATATGTTGAGCTTCATGCATATTGGTCCAAAAGAATGGAACAACTTAAGATTTTAGGCAGGTAAATGAAAAACTCACCTCTGACAATCTGAAATTAAAGGCTGAAAATGAGAGATTTTCGAGTGAAAGTGATACTCAAAAGGACTCCATAACTAGGTTAGAAGTCATGCTTACCAAAAAAGACAATAAGTGTGAAAAGTATAAAAGTGACCTTAAAAAAGAAACTAACACTCTCACAAAGCTTAACAATGGTAAGGCTAAGTTAGATGAAGTTCTGAAAATGGGAATCAAGGAAATCGGGATTAGGCTATGGAGATCTAATTTTTGTTAAGGAAGGTGAGGGCACTTCGAAAAACAATGAGAGATTTAATGTTAATCACGTGTCTCCTCACAAAAACAGAAGAAATAAAAAAAGAGATACGTGTGTCACCATTGTTTTGCCCCTGGACATATACGTCCATTTTGTTACAAGTTAAAACAGGAACTTGGCTTGGAGAAGAACAGCGGCCACCTGACATAACAGTTGTGGGCACAGTTGGAGACACAACTGCCCAGACAACAGCAGTCTGCTCTAAAAGCCACATGGGTAAGAAAGGACACTCTAAAGTGTCAAGTGGTGTTTACCTCCTTCAAGAGAAGTGTGGAAGGAGCCTGGTACTTTGACAGTGGCTGCTCCCGCTACATGACTGGCTCTCTTGAGTATTTCAAAGACTATGAAGCCTTTAAAGGTGGAAAATTCAATTTTGGTGGAGGTTCTCAAGGTGAGGTAATTGGAAAAGGTACTTTGAATGTTAATGGTTTTCCTAACCTGCATAATGTCTTGCATGTTGATGGGTTAAAGGCAAACCTAATTAGCATAATCCAATTGTGTGATGATGATCTACATGTCAAGTTTGATAAGAAGATCTGTGAGGTCTTCGATGATTCAAACAGATGTGTTTTGAAAGGCGTAAGATCCTCTAATCATTGTTACAAGTTGGTTAAAAATCATTCATGTTTTAACTCAATTTCTGATAATGCTCTTGATCTTATTATCAATTGTGTTGAGGATTGTATTACAGGTTGCACTTGGGAGCCTGAACAGATTAATGATGAATCTGAACACAAGAGTACAAAAGAATCTGCAGATTTAACACTTGTGAGGTCAGTTGACAGACCAGATGAACAGTCAACTGCCATGACAGATGGTCAGACAGCAGCAGATTCCAGTTCAGATTCTGAAATCAATAAAGATCATGAAAGTAGAGGATCTGATGCTGCTGCAAGAATACTGGGGGATCATCTAACTTCCCAGGTCATTGGGGGAGTGGATAAAGGAATGAAAACAAGAGGAAAACAAATAAATTACCAGAAATTATCCGGTTTGGTATGCATGCAATCCGCGTACCATCAGGTAAGTTCTTGTTGTTTCGTTGCTAATTTTGAGCATGAGAATGAGTCAGAAACCTTAAAAGTTAATGATTTGATCAATGTCATGCAAGAGGAAGTGGTAAAATTTGAAAGGAAAGATATTAGGTTCTTGGTTCGTAGGCCATCTAATGAATATATGGGAGTTGTTACTTGTTGTACTCAATTATTGAGGGTGGACCAAATAATCAAGGATTATGGTCTTAGAAGTGAAACATTGACTGTATTTTGTGATAGCTTAAGTCCCCAGAATATTGCCAAGAATTCGGTACAACATTTCCTAACAAAGCACATAGATATTATGCATCATTTTATTAGATATTTCATTGATCAAAAAATCATTGCTCTAGAACATGTAAGCACAACGAATCAACTTGATGATATCTTTACCAAGGCTTTGGATTTCAAGAGATTTTCTTCACTTAAGAAGTCTCTCGGACTGTGTGATACCAGTTGACTGCACAAGTGTGCAGACAACTGACTACATAACTGTATAATTGTATATTACAATTCAAACTAATTTAAAAAAAAAATTGTAGATTGCATTCATCCATGCACGATTGTCTCTTGTGATCACTTGGTTAACTAAGTTCCTTGACTCCGAGTTTTGACCCTTGAATGTGAGATCCTTCTTAACTTGATAATAAAAATTATCTTGTTAATTCCTTCATGTTGTTTATCATGGAGTGGGCACTTAATCTAAGGTTACGGGAAAAATAAGCTGCCTCCAGTCTTTGAAGTTACTACTCATTTAAGCAAATTGCTGACGTGTATCCATACATAACTTGAGAATCAGGGTAACACTGTATTGAGAGAGTGAAAAGCACCTCCCCGTAACTGATTCATAAGTCATAAGCCTTCAATGGGAGTGTTCTAGAGGCTGCATGATTGAAGGAAATTCTCATTGACTTCATGTGAGTTGAAATCGAGTCATGGACTGAGTTGATCATACTATGTCACACCAAAATTGAGACAATCTTCACTTGTGTGTTTAGGCATAATTTTTCTAACTTTTTTTTCTCCCTTGGTATTAACATCATCAAATTGAATTGTTGTTCTTATGTGTTAAAGATTGATGCTTTTCATATGATTAACGATAATCTAATGGCGTGATGTTCAAGTTTCATTGTGCAGTTGGTGGAATTTATGGTACATTGTGGATAAATTGATTCAGTTGAATTTGGCAAGTTCTAATTCTGGGATGGACAATTTATCACAAAACATGGAAAAATTTTGAATTTTAAAATCAAAATCCTCGTTTGTTTTGGAATTCAAATGGGTACTTCAAAGTCACTCGGTTCTCCCTACTCCTTGGTCTACCCGAGCTCTTAGGAAGAATCGCTGTCCTCCCTTGATATTTCCTCCATGTCAAATCTGGTTGTGAATTATGGTTTAGTTCATCTTCTTCCTCATGTTTTCTAGCTACATTTCTCTCATCTCATCTTGTTCCTATTCTGCAAATGCACTCTCTCTAACATTTTTGCAGATATATCCGAGAATTCAGGAGAAACACTGAGTGACTGTGACTCAAAATGATTGTTTGCCGCTGCTCTGATCAAGCTCTGTCATTTTTGTTGTTAAGCATCCAGCTGGTGCTAAGCAACTTGTTCGTGCAACTGTACGAACAACTGGTCACCTAACTGGACAGTCAACTGGTAAGTCTACTACTGTTTTAAGGGGTAAGTACATCTTCTGCAGAACTCTCTGGTCTATAAAGGTATTTTTTTTTTTTTGTTGGGGAGATTCAAATTTAGGAGGAGTGGAAGATATTCACAATTTTCTTTCTTTGAGTTTGATGGTTCTCTCAAAAAGGGGGAGAATGTGGTCTTTATATTCAGGTGGAGAAAGATGTGTTCTAAAGATGTATTTAGGAGGAGTAGAATCCAATGTACAAATTCAGGGGGAGAGATTATTGTTTTGGATGTTTTGATCAGAACCACAAAGATAGATGGAGATTGAAAGAGTATGAAATACTCATTTACTTATTTTTGTATATCTTTGTGATTCTGATAATAATTATTGTATATAATTAGTTTAGTATTATTTTAGGAATTAGTTGTAATTATTTAGGAATAGTTTAATTTGGGTTATATATTATTTTTATGATTTATTTGACTAACCTACTAATGTTTATCTTTGTAGTTAGTGTTTTGTATTTTAGGTAAAGATGGACTCTCTTCTTGGAAAGTGATTGGATGAGTATTGATCAAGAATATCTTCACCTCAAAGAAGACCATTATGCCGCATCTATAAATGAGGCGATCCCATTCAGTTCACAAACACGTTTTTTGTGATTCTTAGAGAGAATTTCGTTTTTGTGAGAGAGCTTTGTGTACTTGAAGTTCTTGTTCATCAAGACTTCAAGGTGTTTGAGTGTTTTCATTTATTCTAGAGATCTAGAATAGCTTGATCTTTTCGTTGTTTTTGTTCCTTTCATAATCTTGTATTCTGCAAGATATTTATTACTGAAAGTTTTTCCATCAAGTAATTTCTTGCTGAAGTGTTTAAATTCTGAGTTTTAATTTCCGCTGCGTTTCTGTGTTTTTGAGATTCTGTCCGTTGACAGTTGACAAGACAGTTGACTTGATACTTGTGAGCACAACTGTACTCTCAAGTGGCTGTTTTCCAGAACAGTCCTAGCTGTTTATTTCTTTCACTCTGGTTATCGCAAGCACGTGAGGGGGAGTATTGAAGTTTGATATATATTGTCTGTGCCCTCTCTAACACCTTTAAGGTTTAGAGGAGTTGGTTACTTAACAATAAGCTCGTTAAACTTGATTATTTGTTTTCGACTGGCTCAAACTCGACTCAATTAAGCTCAAATTCGACTCATTAAGCTCGTTTAAGGCACATTTTTATAGAAATGTCTAAGCTCGAGTTCAGCTCATTAGAACTCGAGTTGTTTCTGCTCGCGAGCTTGTTTAAACTTGAGTTTGAACAAATAAATGGGCTCGAGCTCAAGCTCAAAAAAAATCTCGAACTCAGTAAACTGTAAACGAAATCAAGCTCAACATTCTAAATCTCGACTAGCTTCAATTCGTTTACAGATCCACAATAGTCCGGAGAGGGGCATTGCTACCCTGACCATCTCAGGCACATCTCGCGATTTACCTACGCCAGTCAATGAGGGGCCGGAGGCTGGTGGTCCAGGACTAGTCCGGCGGAGCTGGGCCAAGCAACAGTAAGTCAGGCGAAGCTGGGAACCTGGGTATCAAAAAAAAAAAAAAAACCTTCCTTCAGTGGAGTGTTTGTGACACTTTTTTGGCATTCTCGAGTACTATGTACTATTCAACACTGCCAAATTTTAACAGGTTTACAATCGTGAAATATGTATGGCCCCTTCATGAAATACGTGTACACAAATATTATTATATACAGCCGTTAAATATACTTCCATCCATTCAACAAAATACTGGGTAGTGCATTAAAAAAAAATAAAAAATAAAAGGAAAAACATAACATTGGGTAGGGCGGACGGCGGACGTACCATTTCAATGGAAAACCTTCCCAATCTATTTAATACAATCTCTAGACGCTGACCTTCGTCTTACTTACACTTATAATATAATATGGGCGACTTCAGTTAAATTGCATAGTAACGGTCTACTAACGCTTAATAATATACTCCATCCGTCCTACTTGAATTGAATTCGGACAAAATTTCATTTTGAGTGTCACATTCAGTTAAATTGCATGGTAACGGTCTACATCACATTTACCCTTTCTTAAATGTGAGGGTGGACATATACACTGGGACGGAGGGAGTAGCATTTTTTACAATGAGACACTTTTTTACATTATCACTGGCATTTTTATTATTTTCAACAACAACATTTTTTTAGACGTGAACTGTCACTTTTTTAGACGTGTACTGGCACTATTTTACACTAACACTAGCACTTTTTTATAAACCTTAGGATAACTTTGATAACATATGAAATTCTGGAAAATCAATTTTTGTTTATTAAATTGTAGAGAACCCCTATTTATACAAAAGAGAGTAACTTGTAACTAGGAAAGTAAATACTAGACTTAGACTAGAAATCAAATACTTGAAGAGCAAGACAAATACTTGTAGTACAAGTCAAGGAGGCGGGTGAGATTGTTCTAGTGTAACTCTATTACGCCCCCGTAAGATGGACGACCGAAGGACAAGACCAATCTTGGAGAGCAAATTCTGAAACCGTGTTTTAGGTAGGGGTTTCGTCAATGCATCAGTTAACTGATCATCACCGGAAATGTGAGAAACCCTGAGACGACGTTGTTGGACTTGTTTACGAACAAAATGGTAGTCCAATGCTAGATGCTTCATACGAGAGTGAAAACGAGGATTGGCCGATAAATATGTAGCACAAAGATTATCACAATAAATAACAGGAGAGTCCACTAAGGAGACCCAAAGCTCGTGCAGAAGGTTGTGAACCCAGTTGACCTCAGCTGCCGTGGCAACCACTGCTCTGTATTCTGCCATCGTCGACGATCTAGCAATAGTTCTTTGTTTACGAGAGCTCCAAGAAATCAGGTTGGAGCCAAGATAAACCAAATACCCGGTGGTGGAAACATAATCCATCATGTTGCCAGCCCAATCTGCATCAGTGAAAGCCCAATCTGCATCAGTGAAATCATGGATAATAGGCAGAGATTGGTGACGAAGAAGCAAGCCATGAGAACTGGTTCCCACTAAATAGCGGAGAACACGTTTTAGCGCAGCCCAGTGATCTTCTGTTGGTTGATGCATAAACTGAGATAATTTATTAACAGCAAAAGATACATCACATCTGGTGAGAGAAAGGTACTGAAGAGTACCAACAATCTGGCGGTACTCAGAGGGATTTGGTATGGGAGTCCCAGACCGAGTACTGAGAAGTGGATCTGGAACCAACGGTGTAGGAACCGGTTTAGCATCATCCATCTTGGTACGCTGTAACAAATCCTGAACGTATTATGTTGACTTAAAAATAATCCATCCGGGTGTGGAAGTACTTCTACCCCCAAGGAAGTAGGACAGAGCACCTAAATCCTTGAGTAAAAACCCAGTGGAGAATGCCGAAATAAAAGATTCCAGCAACGATGTAGCAGTCCCAGTGATTATTATATCATCAACATACACTAAAAGAAAGATGGTACCTTGGGAGTGACGGTATGTAAAAGAGATGAATCAGACACTGAGTTGGAGAAGCCGATAAGATTTCAGTTCAGTATGCGCGCGAATGGTTTGGACGCGGGGAACGCCTAGCCGTACGGATGGTTTAGGCACCCTCAGTCCCTATAAATTGAGACCCTTGCTGATCATTTCAGGGGGAAAAACATAGTTTTATAGGTGAAACTCTGCAGAAATACAGTCTGAGAGAAAGACCACCAAATACTTGAGTGAAAAGAGAGGAATATATAGGCCATAACCACCATAGGTGAAGCCTCCTTCTCCCCCATCTTCTCTCCATCTCAAACTCTTTTGTTCTTGTTCATGTTATTTATTTACTTCCATTTCAAGCCTTACCCTTGTCAAGCACCTTTATATTGCAAGTCTTGTCCTTTCAAGCACCTTATATTCTTGTTATATACCTTGGAACCAAATCATGAAATGATTCAAGGTGCCCTCACATCCAAGTATGTGAAAAGGGGTTAAAACCTAAAGAAGATCATGATTCGTTAATTTCTTATCTTTAAATAGCTTGATGATCCATTTTTATGGTGAAAGCATGTGTCTTTATATTGTGTTTGGCCATGATGATCATTTGGAGTGATAAAGCCTCCATCTTTATCACCCAAACCTTGATCTAGCCACTCATTCATCACATTTGGGTCATAAAGGTTCAATATTTATGCTTCCAAATGTTGATTTTGTTGTCCCTAAAGGTTTAATCTTGTATAAAGATCCCATTTTTATGGTAAAGTTTGAATCTTTACACATCAAAATGGCCATCTTGGCTCAAAGGCCACATTCACCACCTTTTCTAATTCTTCTCCAATGATTGTCTTAATCACACCCAAATCCATGTATTTGGGGGTCCATTTAGTGATTAATGAGAATAGGAATGATGTCAATCAAAGCTTGTTTGTGAAAATGCAAACTAAAATAAACAGTTCAGTCCAGTTTCAGCAGAATGCTCTGTTTCTGCCTAAAACTGGACATTTTCTGGACAAACTGTAAAATCCCCGGGAAGACCTTGTATAGCCGTACGGCTGAGTTGGGTCAGAGGGAATATTTTTCTCTTCTGTCTTGTTCTGTCAAGATCTATGCAAATGAACCCCTTTTGTTCTGTTAAAATCGATAACCAGTTAACTTCGCAGTTTTTTTTGTTAAATACACACACACACATGCACTTTTCGTTAACAAGCACAAGGGAGACTCGGCTTTGTCCGAGGCGGCTTGGGTGACGTAAAACTCTTCCCAAGGCGTAACCTGACCTCCGAACTCATAAATATCTAACTATTTTCATTTGCAGGGCCCACAGAATGTTTCAAGTTAACACAATTTTGTGCGGAGCAGAAACATTCTGATGGTCCCCCTTGCTTCTTCTTGTCCAGGTTCCATTTACATCCTCTACTTGTGCACATTTACCTCCTTTTTTCTTAGCCAAAAATGAATTTTCAAAGCTTGGTAATGCACAAATCTTTTGGACATAAAATTGGATTTTCAAAGCCTCATTGTGCATTACCCCTTTTTATAAAAGTTTTGGTCTCTCAAATTCTTTTGTTGTGCATAACCTTTTTGTACAAATGATTTTCAAACGGTTGTTCTTGTTGTAAAATTTTGGCTTCAAAAACCTTTGGTTGTGCACAACATTTCCATGTACAAATTTTGACTCTCGCTTGTTCATATATTTGCTTGATTACTTGTGCAAATTACTTGTTTAAATTGTTTGTCCATGTCTTGTATATACTCTTTGTCACGACCCGAAACCCCGTCCCTATTTTCTTAGTAATAAATAATTATTTATTTATTTACTTGCTTAACTGTTTATTTAATTATTTAGTTAATTAAAAATTTAGGTGTGCATTTTGTGTGTTATAATATTTTATGCTTAGCATTTAATTGGTTTTGTGCTAGTATAGAATTGTTGGGTCTTAGTTGTTAGTAGAAAGTATCAGTTTTTGGGTAAGTAGTGGAGGAGGGAGCTAAGTGTAAATTTTTGAATTATTATTCACCTTCTCCCTCACCTCACCTCACCTCCCTCCCTCACTCTTTCACAGCCATTTCTCTCTCTCTCCTTGGGTTATGAAAGGTAAAATCTCCCTCTTCCTTCTCTCTTCCTTTCATTCATCTCCCCCCCATTTCCTCTCATTGTTCATGTTATACCAAATGTCTAGATCGTCACTAGGTTCGTGGGAAGCTCAATAGAAGTTGATTTGGTTGAGTTTGGATTCCTTTGAGGTAAGTTACTAAGCCCCCCTTTAGCTTAAAATTGGTCATTTATGTTTTGTGTGAACATTGGATGATGATTTAATGCTTAGTTGTGAATTTAAATGATACTTTGTACCTTTGATCATCTTTTGTAAATGTTGGGAAATGTTGAGATTTAAACCTTGGTTCGGGTCCTTAGTTGATGTTGTTTGAGTTCTTATAGACTTCTATGTCATGTTGAGTGCTTGGGTATGCAATAGAAGGGTGGAATTCGTTAGGTGTAAAGTGGGGTTGATTTGAGTATGAATTTTGGAAGAACCCAGGAATTTCTGCAGATTTTCTCTGTGCGGCGAAGGAGGCGCGCGCTTCCTCTGGAATGAGGCGAGCGCACCCTCACTCTTCCTTTTGGCTATGACCTTCTGGTCTAAGGAGGCGTGCGCATCCTTTTTAGGGAGGCGTGCGCTTCCTCGCTTCCCATTTGATTGATGTTCCTTCTGATTTCAGGAGGCGCGCGCATCCTCTTTGTTTGAGGCGCGCGCTTCCCCTCCCCTGTTCTGGTAATAGCTCATTTTTCGTTCAATCTTCGGTAAGTCATAACTTTCTCACCCGGACTCCGTTTTAGGTGTGTGAACTATCGTTTTAAAGCTCTTTTTGAGTACTTCGAGATGAGAGGGTTTATTAAATGAAATGTCTTGGTTGAGAGTGTTGGTTTGGGTCCGTTTGTGATCATGTTTGTAATGTGTTAAGGTGTGTAACCATTGTGCTCTTTTTGAGTAACTTCAAGTGTGATGTTGTTGTTGATTTATCTCTTCATGAGAACTAGTTTGCATCCTTTGTGATGAATTTGGCTTGGTTCCCTACTTTGGAATCAATGCCCCGTTGTTGTTTCAAGCGAGTATTTATTACTATGTGCTTGTATAGAGTCCAGCTGGCATTGTTGTGTGTGTTTTGGGCAGTGATGTATATTATAATGGCACGAGCTGAGTCCAGTATAATGTACTTCACTGGTAACCCAGTTTCCCCATGTTCAGTGGCCTTGAGTGGGATGCCCCTTCCCGTGATCGTGGTTGGGATGAGCTAGCTCCTATGGTGAGTATTCTAGCTATTGGCTTGGGGGTATGACTATGTGTTATTTCCCCCACTACTGGTTGTTGTTGTTACTTGGTTCCGGAACCGGCTTCAGCTCGTTCATGCTGCTCAACGGACTCTTCTCAAATGATGGTGTTCCGTTTATAGAACCTTGGCTCAGTATCCACTTATGAGTGTTTATTTCCGCATTATGTGTTATGTGATGAGTGGACTATATCTTTTGTGTTATATGCATATGTGAATGCCTATTGATTGCTCCTTTGTGATTATCATGTTGGCATGAAATGTAGTTGCATATTAGTAGCTTACTGAGATTTTATCTCACCCCTTATTTGTTTACTGTTTTAGATAAGGGCGTGCATCCGGGATAGGTCACTTATCACAAGGAAGGCGTCGAGGTGGTAAATTCTTTTGGGGTATGTTTGTAAAGGCTACATTATGTAAATGTATAACCTTAATGGGTAGTGTATCCGTGACTTGATCTTGTAACACCTATTTTGGATAATGTTGGTGTTCATTCTTTTGCATAAGTTAATGTAGGCCTTCGTGCCAAGTAATTTAGTTGTGAAAGTTATTTAAAAGTAAAGTGGAGGTTTTGTACTCCAAAGTGGATTTCGTTTATCTTTATGATAGTTTTCGAAAAGTTTTTGTTGAATGGGATTTATGACGTCTTCCGTGCGCGTCCCGAGCGTGGGGCCATGTAGGACCACGGGTACGGGGCGCGACAGTTGGTATCAGAGCTAGGTTGTAGATAGTCTAGAGTGACTAAATGACCTAGGAGGGTAATCGAGTATGGAGTGAGTAACGATGAGTGTCTTATGCAGGTACTCGGTAATCATGGTCGGGTATGATAATGAACAGGGTGGACCTGCCGAACAAGGAAATGCAAGGGAAGAAGCCCTAGCAATGTTTCAAGGGATATTCGAGGCGGCATTGAAAACTATGAATGATAACAATCGTAGAGAGGCACCATTGGCTCCGAGGACTGGACTGGAACAATTTCTGAGGATGAAACGGACAGAATTTGATGGAGGGTCAGATGTGGCTACAGCGGAAAGGTGGGTTGAGTCTATGGAGAAGATCTTTGAGGTCTTACAAAGCTCCGATGAGGATAGGGTAAGATTTGCGACCTACAAGCTAGTTGGAGGCGCAGAGTATTGGTGGAAATCGTTGAAAGCTAGTTGGGAGGAGGCACGAGTACCCCATGTTTGGGAGACGTTCAAGAAAAAGTTCAAAGAGCATTTCAGTCCTAAGGTGGACCAAGATAGGAAGGAATCTGAGTTTCTTAGCTTGGAACAAAATCTATTGACGGTGGCCGAGTATGTTGCCAAATTCACGGAATTGGCTCGCTATTGCAATTACATGGTTTCGACTGAAGAAAGGGAGACCTCGAGGTTCATCAAAGGGTTGAAAACCGTGATCAGAACCCAACTCACTTCCCACAAATTCCAAGACCTACAAGATGCCATTGATCGTGCCTACCAAGTGGAGCAGGACATTGTAGAGCATAAGAAGAGGACGGAATCAACAAGTGTAGCGAAACAAGGAGGTCAAGGGAAGCCACAACCTCATCGTGGTGACTCTAGAGGAGCACAGAACATGTATTCACTTTTCAGGGGAACTTCTCAAGGACAACAGGGCAATAGGAATCAAGGTAACACCTCGGGGGGTCAGAATAATCGGGTTTGCAACTATTGTCAAAAGGGAGGGCACTCTGAAGAGAAATGTTGGAAAAAGCAAGGTAAGTGTTTGAATTGTGGCCAGTTGGGTCACTTCCAGTTTAATTGTCCTAAACCGAAGAATCAGTCAGTTGGTAGTGGTACCGGGTCGTCTTCGGGTCAGAAGAGGGATGCTTCGGGCAAGCCCAAGGTGCAAGGTCGTGTCTTCGCCATCAACCAACAACAGGCTTCGAATGCTTTTGACGTGATTGGAGGTATTATTTCTATGTCTAATAGGAGGGCACGTGCACTAATAGACCCCGGTTCTTCGTATTCTTATGTGTCTGTGCATTTTGCATCTCAGTTATCTTCGTTGCCTGAGTCTCTACCTTTTGTGTTAGAAGTGTCTACCCCTATGGGTAAGAGTTTGGTGACTGATAAGGTATTGCGTGATTGTGATGTGCATATACGTGAGCATGTTTTACTTGCTGATTTGATTATATTGCCATTGCAAGATTTTGATATCATTTTGGGTATGGATTGGTTGAGTCGATACCATGCTACTGTTGATTGTTTTAAAAAGGTGGTTACTTTTTCTACCCCTACTGTCCCTGAATTTTCTTTTGAGGCGATTCCTTTGAGTAAAAAGGTTTATGTTATTTCGTATATGAAGACTAGAAAATTGTTGAACCGTGGTTGTGTTGGGTTTTTGGCCAGTGTTCTAGATACTACGAAAAAGGTTTCTAGGGTGGAAGAGGTAAATATCGTTAGGGAGTTTCCGGATGTGTTTCCTACGGAGTACTCTATGCCTCCTGATAGAGAGATCGAATTTTGTATAGACTTGCTTCCAGGTACAACTCCTATATCGGCGGCACCTTATAGAATGGCTCCGGCTGAATTGAAAGAATTGAAGGAGCAGTTGCAAGAGTTACTTGATCGTGGGTTTATCCGCCCTAGTGTGTCACCGTGGGGAGATCCGGTATTGTTTGTCAAGAAGAGAGATGGATCTTTGAGGCTGTGTATCGATTACAGGAAGCTAAACCAGGTAACCATAAAGAATAAATATCCTCTTCCCCATATTGATGACTTGTTTGATCAGCTTCAGGGGTCGGTTGTCTTTTCAAAGCTTGATTTGAGGAGTGGTTATCACCAGTTAAAAATTCGTTCTGAAGACGTTCCCAAGACTGCATTCCGTAGTAGGTATGGGCACTATGAATTCCTTGTTATGCCTTTCGGGTTAACGGATGCTCCTGCGGTATTTATGGATATGATGAATCGGGTTTTTAAACCGTATCTTGATACTTTCGTGGTGGTGTTTATCGATGACATTCTGGTTTATTCGAAGTCTCGGGAGGAGCACGAACAACATTTGCGAATGGTCTTATCTATTCTTCGGGAGAAGCAATTGTTTACGAAATTCAGTAAGTGTGCTTTTTGGCTCGAGGAGGTTTCTTTTCTGGGGCACGTGGTTTCTAATGGAGGGATATCCGTAGATCCTTCAAAGATTGAAGCTATTGTGGATTGGAAGAGGCCGGAATCAGTTACGGAGATTCGGAGTTTCTTGGGCTTAGCCGGGTACTATAGAAGATTTATTGAGGGATTTTCCAAAATTGCTACCCCGTTGACTCAGTTGACCAGAAAGAACGTGCCGTTTGTGTGGGAAGAAAAATGCCAAATGAGTTTTGATGAATTGAAAAGGAGGTTGACCACCGCTCCTATACTTGTGTTACCAAATGGGAAAGATGAATTGGTTATTTATAGTGACGCTTCTAAAGAAGGCCTCGGGTGCATTTTAATGCAAAATGGGAAAGTGATTGCGTATGCTTCAAGGAAGTTGACTCCGAGTGAGCAGAATTATCCTACCCATGACATGGAACTTGCGGCTATTGTATTTGCGTTACACAAATGGAAGCATTATTTATATGGGGCAAGGTTTGAGATTTTTACCGATCACCAAAGTCTGAAATATCTTTTCTCGCAAAAGGAGTTGAACAATAGACAGCGCAGATGGATGGAATTGTTGAAGGATTTTGATTGCACCATTTCTTATCATCCGGGTAAAGCAAATGTGGTCGCCGATGCCATTAGTCGGAAGTCTTATGTAGCTTCATTGATGGTGCGTGAATGGAAAATGTTGGAAGATGTTCGAGATTGGGATCCTTGCGAGTCCAAGCATGGGGCTATCTTTGCGAACATTAAGGTATTACCTGCCCTAATTCAACAAATTAAGGATGCTCAGAAGGATGATCTCGAGTTAATGAAGATTTCGAGTAAGATTGGGGACAAAAAGTTTGAAGGGTTTTCTCTTAGTTCTGAAGGGGTTTTGAATTATAGAGGTCGTTTGTGTATTCCTAATGTGGAAGGAGTAAAGCGCCAAGTTCTGGATGAGGGCCACAAGTCGAAGTATACTATTCACCCCGGGAGTACCAAAATGTATCGGGATTTGAGACAGCATTTCTGGTGGGGTGGCATGAAGCGGGATATAGCGGGTTATGTATCAAAATGTTTGACTTTCCAACAGGTTAAAGCGGAACATCAAAGACCCGCGGGGTTACTTCAACCTCTTGAGATACCGGAATGGAAATGGGAACATGTGACGATGGATTTTGTGTCCGGATTACCGCGTACGAGGAGAAAGCATGATGCAGTTTGGGTGGTCGTAGATAGATTGACAAAGTCTTCTCATTTTCTACCCATCGAGATTAGCTATTCAATGGAAATACTTGCGACTTTGTATATCAACGAGATCGTGAGATTGCATGGGGTTCCAGTTAGTATTGTTTCTGATCGGGATCCTAGATTTACATCTCGGTTTTGGCAGGCATTTCATAAAGCTTTGGGTTCTGAATTGAGGTTTAGCACGGCCTTTCATCCACAAACCGACGGTCAATCGGAGAGAACGATTTAGATTCTTGAAGACATGTTACGGGCTTGTTCGATCGACTTCGCGGATTCTTGGGATACTCATTTGCCTTTAGTGGAGTTTGCTTATAACAACAGTTTTCAATCGAGTATCGAAATGGCTCCTTATGAAGCTTTGTATGGTAGAAAGTGTCGGTCTCCTATTTGTTGGGACGAAGTCGGGGAAGCTAAGATTTGGGGTGTCGATTTGGTTAGTGATTCGGTTGAAAAGGTAAAGCTTATTCGAAATCGTCTAATCACCGCTCAGTCTAGACAAAAGAACTATGCCGACCACCGAAGGCGAGATCTTGAGTTTCAGTCGGGTGACTTCGCGTTTTTTAAAGTGTCTCCGAAGGTGGGAATCCGAAGGTTTGGTAAGAAGAGAAAGCTTGCTCCAAGGTTTATTGGGCCTTTCGAGATATTAGATAGAGTTGGGACTCTTGCTTATCGTCTTGCGTTACCGCCTTCTTTAGGCCGATTGCATAATGTGTTTCATGTTTCAGCGCTTCGTAAGTATGTGTATGATCCATCCCACGTGTTGTCTGAAGTACCGGAAGATATTGAACCGAATATGTCTTATGAGGAGAAACCAATTCGAGTGATTGATACCAAGGTGCAAGAGTTGAGGAACAAGAGCATTGCCCTAGTTAGAGTGGTATGGAGGAATCATGAAGTCGAGGAGTCAACTTGGGAACTTCGGAAGAGATGGAACGGAAGTATCCGTGGTTATTCGAGCCTCTTGGTAAGTGTTAAAATTCGGGTCGAATTTTCTTTTAGGGGGAGTGATTGTCACGACCCGAAACCCCGTCCCTATTTTCTTAGTAATAAATAATTATTTATTTATTTACTTGCTTAACTGTTTATTTAATTATTTAGTTAATTAAAAATTTAGGTGTGCATTTTGTGTGTTATAATATTTTATGCTTAGCATTTAATTGGTTTTGTGCTAGTATAGAATTGTTGGGTCTTAGTTGTTAGTAGAAAGTATCAGTTTTTGGGTAAGTAGTGGAGGAGGGAGCTAAGTGTAAATTTTTGAATTATTATTCACCTTCTCCCTCACCTCACCTCACCTCCCTCCCTCACTCTTTCACAGCCATTTCTCTCTCTCTCCTTGGGTTATGAAAGGTAAAATCTCCCTCTTCCTTCTCTCTTCCTTTCATTCATCTCCCCCCCATTTCCTCTCATTGTTCATGTTATACCAAATGTCTAGATCGTCACTAGGTTCGTGGGAAGCTCAATAGAAGTTGATTTGGTTGAGTTTGGATTCCTTTGAGGTAAGTTACTAAGCCCCCCTTTAGCTTAAAATTGGTCATTTATGTTTTGTGTGAACATTGGATGATGATTTAATGCTTAGTTGTGAATTTAAATGATACTTTGTACCTTTGATCATCTTTTGTAAATGTTGGGAAATGTTGAGATTTAAACCTTGGTTCGGGTCCTTAGTTGATGTTGTTTGAGTTCTTATAGACTTCTATGTCATGTTGAGTGCTTGGGTATGCAATAGAAGGGTGGAATTCGTTGGGTGTAAAGTGGGGTTGATTTGAGTATGAATTTTGGAAGAACCCAGGAATTTCTGCAGATTTTCTCTGTGCGGCGAAGGAGGCGCGCGCTTCCTCTGGAATGAGGCGAGCGCACCCTCACTCTTCCTTTTGGCTATGACCTTCTGGTCTAAGGAGGCGTGCGCATCCTTTTTAGGGAGGCGTGCGCTTCCTCGCTTCCCATTTGATTGATGTTCCTTCTGATTTCAGGAGGCGCGCGCATCCTCTTTGTTTGAGGCGCGCGCTTCCCCTCCCCTGTTCTGGTAATAGCTCATTTTTCGTTCAATCTTCGGTAAGTCATAACTTTCTCACCCGGACTCCGTTTTAGGTGTGTGAACTATCGTTTTAAAGCTCTTTTTGAGTACTTCGAGATGAGAGGGTTTATTAAATGAAATGTCTTGGTTGAGAGTGTTGGTTTGGGTCCGTTTGTGATCATGTTTGTAATGTGTTAAGGTGTGTAACCATTGTGCTCTTTTTGAGTAACTTCAAGTGTGATGTTGTTGTTGATTTATCTCTTCATGAGAACTAGTTTGCATCCTTTGTGATGAATTTGGCTTGGTTCCCTACTTTGGAATCAATGCCCCGTTGTTGTTTCAAGCGAGTATTTATTACTATGTGCTTGTATAGAGTCCAGCTGGCATTGTTGTGTGTGTTTTGGGCAGTGATGTATATTATAATGGCACGAGCTGAGTCCAGTATAATGTACTTCACTGGTAACCCAGTTTCCCCATGTTCAGTGGCCTTGAGTGGGATGCCCCTTCCCGTGATCGTGGTTGGGATGAGCTAGCTCCTATGGTGAGTATTCTAGCTATTGGCTTGGGGGTATGACTATGTGTTATTTCCCCCACTACTGGTTGTTGTTGTTACTTGGTTCCGGAACCGGCTTCAGCTCGTTCATGCTGCTCAACGGACTCTTCTCAAAGGATGGTGTTCCGTTTATAGAACCTTGGCTCAGTATCCACTTATGAGTGTTTATTTCCGCATTATGTGTTATGTGATGAGTGGACTATATCTTTTGTGTTATATGCATATGTGAATGCCTATTGATTGCTCCTTTGTGATTATCATGTTGGCATGAAATGTAGTTGCATATTAGTAGCTTACTGAGATTTTATCTCACCCCTTATTTGTTTACTGTTTTAGATAAGGGCGTGCATCCGGGATAGGTCACTTATCACAAGGAAGGCGTCGAGGTGGTAAATTCTTTTGGGGTATGTTTGTAAAGGCTACATTATGTAAATGTATAACCTTAATGGGTAGTGTATCCGTGACTTGATCTTGTAACACCTATTTTGGATAATGTTGGTGTTCATTCTTTTGCATAAGTTAATGTAGGCCTTCGTGCCAAGTAATTTAGTTGTGAAAGTTATTTAAAAGTAAAGTGGAGGTTTTGTACTCCAAAGTGGATTTCGTTTATCTTTATGATAGTTTTCGAAAAGTTTTTGTTGAATGGGATTTATGACGTCTTCCGTGCGCGTCCCGAGCGTGGGGCCATGTAGGACCACGGGTACGGGGCGCGACACTCTTGTTCATGCTCATGATATTAAAACGCATTGAAAATTTCTATTTTGACTCAAAAAGGAACGTAGAAGGCTTCACACAATGCGCACTCGACCTTGTGCACGTTCCAAAAAAACCCTTTAAACCCGAGATGGATGCCACGATGCAGCTTGATTGGTTCTCTTGTGCCCTTCTCGCGCGCACGGGTCCATTCCACCTCCCCTTCTGAGCCGAGTCAACCACACATGTCCGTGAAATACAAATATCGTGACCTTGGTTGGTTTTTGGTCTAGCCTAAGTCATCACGTCCCTAATACTTGTCCAAACGCTAATTATGGCCAAGTTAACGCCCGAGTCACGACTCCTCGTGAAAGCGAGTGTGAGCAAGGTCATCTTTGACCCGGTCCTTGACTTATGCGTTAATTCCAACCATAATTAACCAAAGTCATGTATTAAGGTTAGGATGACACCGCGTCATTAAGCTCTAATGCTTGACCCGTCCTAATCATCTTTAAGCCCAAGGCTAAGGTCCGAGCTCGTTAAACGAGGTCATGCCGGAATTTCGTTAAAGCGTTAAGTTAATCTTAACCTTAGCCGGGGCTTAATTATGATAAGAATGGCCCATGCATTGGAACTTTGTGCCGCATTAGACCCTAGGGTTTGGCTTCTTTCGGTCGGTGGAAGCTGCGTGCCCTATAGGACCCTCGCCCGGGATAGTCCATCCTTGGGAATGTGCAATACAGGTAAAAAACGAGGGGTCTATAGATGTAGTGATAGCCTCCACTGATCCAGGATTTAGATTAGTTGCGAAAAAAAAAAAAAAAAAACTTTTCCAACCATCTAGAAATAAAAGACGTTTTAAGAAAACTCGAACAACAAATGAGAACAGGTCTCTAAGTTGTGCTCTAACGTTTTTCTCATGTGCGAAATTCCCTAATAAAAATGTTTTTCCTAAAAAAAAAAAGGAAATGAGATTGGAAAATTCCCCAAAATGCATGGCTCGGGTCTTTCCCCTCAAAACTCTTACCCTTCGAGTCAAACTGGTTCTCCCCCCGAGTCAAATCTCCTTGTGTCAAAGCTATTTTTCTTACTCAAAAGCATGGTTTTTTTCGAGAATCTCACCAAAGTACCCTTATGGTTTTCCCGCCCTTTTTGTGTGATAGGAAGCAATGGAAGCTAAATCCGTCGCGGCAGAACCTGATATAAGATTGGACGCTCAATCCTGATTGGAGGGACGAGTAAAGCTCTTGGAAAGGATGGTTAGTAAGATGGGAGAGCGGATTCAGGGATTGGAAGCTAGCCGCGATGAGGTGGTCAATATTGTCGCGCCCCCAAAATTCCAAATTCATAATTATAAAATTAGCATAATATACGTCTATGAAATGCTCAATACCAAATCAGGCGCGCGAACTCTGATATAAAACCACATCAATAATTGAGACTACACCTCAACGAGATTATAACTCGGAGACTATTTACAAGAGCGGAAGCGAAAACAACTAATAACATATATATACTCAAAAGACAACAGAATTTACATAACAATGGACTACTACGATCTCACAACAATAATACATAAAGGCTCCGAAGAGAAACTACCCCAAAGGAGATCAACCTGCTTAGAAAATTCCCGCTACAACGGACCTCATAACGTACTACCACTTGCTTCCCTTGGGG
This sequence comes from Campanula takesimana, assembly GCA_026119855.1. Taxonomy (NCBI): domain Eukaryota; kingdom Viridiplantae; phylum Streptophyta; class Magnoliopsida; order Asterales; family Campanulaceae; genus Campanula; species Campanula takesimana. The sequence continues at coordinate 25,914 of JAOWBW010002656.1, read as the reverse complement.
GGTTAAGGAAAAACAAGTTTGAAAGGAAAGGGGGTGAGAAAGAATCTCAGTAAGCCACTTATACAACTATATGACAGGTTATAATGCAAATCAACAATATAACTAAATCACAGATAACACATAATAAGAGAGGCTCCCTATCGCCAACCGTCCCATACTGGTTGGAAATAACGACCAACTCTTCATGCCGCACATAAGGCTGAAATAAACACTTTACAAAGGATACTGAGCCAAGGTTCCACCGAAAGGACGTAACATAACGATCACTGCGCAGCTTCAACCGATCAACCAATCAACGTAGTAGCATAAACAGCTGAAGATAACAACCCCGGTACCGGAACCATGTAACAACGATAAAGTAACAAGGGGAATATGACACAAAGTCATAACCCAAACAACTAGCTAGAATACTCACCAAAGGGAGCTAGCTCATCCCAACCAAGGCCAATCTGGAAGGGGAAAAGAGGAACCAATGGACGATACTATACTGGACTTGGCTCGTGCCATTATAATATTATCCATTGCCTGACTCGAACACAAGTACCAGCTGGACTTTCAAATAAAGGCTAAGTAATAAAATACTAGCTCAATAAACAACTAATGATTCCAAAGTAGGGAATCATACCAAATAGTCATCATAAAGACAAACCAATCCAAAATTCATCAAAAAGATGTTCCAAAATTTCAAAATAATACTCAGTCAATTTCCACAACATTTTTGTTCACAAAGGAATCATTTTCAAACACTAGAGTGTTCCTCGATGACCATCTAACTCAATTAGAGTAGTACTCCGAGCCTAGACCAAGCTTGACTCCTAAAGCAACCAAATAAAGACCTTCAGTTCAGCCATTATGGGCGGTCGCCCAAAACTATCATGGGCGGTCGCCCAAAACCCTTCCTTCTCCACCAAATCGACTGATCACCTGGGCGGTCGCCCAACGCAAAAGTGGGCGGTCGCCCACTGCCCCTGTTCTGCCGGAAATCGGCAGAAATGACCTGGGTTCTTACAAATTCTTACCATTCCACAACTCAACCAAAATCTAACACTTCTAACTAGTATACTAAGTTACTAAAACAACTTATAAGCCTAAAAGGACTAATATAATCACATCTAAACAACCCAAATCAAGGAATGATTCAAACATCAAATTCTCCCAAAAATGAATAAAATACTCATCAACTCCAAATTCACCCATAACACAATATATAACAATCATAGAATCAAAGAAGCTAAGGATGAACATTTTTAGCATAAAAAGGGGAAAAGTAACTTACTTGGAAAAATATGAATTGAGACGGAATTTATTCTTACTTAGCTACAAACGATCCTTACGATGATCTGAGCATTTTATATAAAAGGAATATTAAGAAAAGATGAATAAAAGAAGACCAAATGGAGGGAAAATGGGAGGAGGTTCTTACCTATTTTTCTTGGACGCCATTTGCAGAGAGAGGGGAGTGAAAATGCTTTTTTGGTTAAATGAAATGAATGGCTGGGAGGAGGGAGTGATAATATCTAACACCCAAAATTACTAATAGGTCACTTCTATTTTAAAACATTAACTAATTCCCCAAAGTTCCAAAATACACCAAAAGACTCCCGAACTCAAATTTATACCACGAACCTTAAAGTTAAAACTTAACAAAATTAACCCAAATAAACCGTTAAAATGATTAAATAATTAATAAACAAAGAGCCTGGGTTTCGGATCGTGACAATCACTCCACCTTAAAAGAAAATTCGTCCCGAATTTTAGAAGTACTTACTAAGATGATCAAACTACCACGAACACTTTCGCTCCATTTCTTTCCGAAGTTCCCAATCTCAAATTCCGTTAACTTATTAGAGAGACTAACATCTATAAGACACATGCATATCCCAATTGTACTCATCTTAAACATCTTACACTAGCAGAACAGTAGATAAGAATACAATTTTCTTCCTAACAAATTTTCTCACTTTATAAATCCAGAAACTCTCATACTTAACTAGATAAAACATGTCCAAGAGTATTCATGAAATCCATCAAACCGCTATGGGTGTCTATTTTCCACTTCTTGTCTGCTTCCCCTAAAATCACTTCAATTCTACGCTTTTCCTTAATACTTTCACAAGAGTAAATTTTACTCAAAAACTTGATCCTTTGCATCCACTATCTTTACAAATAAATCCTTAAAGAAACTAATTCCCTCACTTGACTTAGGATCTCATTTCCGGTTATCCGTATCACTTGATTACAAATTCTGAATCATAAATGATCTAATTCATTAGCTTTACGCTCTTAATCACCCTTAGATTATCAACACCCACAGATTTTATTTTTCCTCTATCCCTATAATATTTGGAATCAACTCCACACACACGTAGATCAGTAAAATCACTATCAATCCCAAGTCATAGATAGTTCTATTTATCAAGAGTTAATCATCGAAACATATACAGATACTCTATCATCTTGAATCATTACATACTTCAATCTCTATTTGGAAATACCCCTATAAAAAAAAATAAAAAAAATAAATTTATCCTTTTTACTATAATAATGAAACTTAACATATCCCCAAGAAAACATTAACACTTATCAAATCATTTATTAATTCACCACCAAAAATCAAATTATAAACTTTGGAAATATCATTCCTCAAATCCATCATTACCACTAGATCATTAATCCATCTAAATGACATAACCACGAATTCATGATACCTAATACGAGATATTATTTTCATCCTCATATTTGACCTTCAACCAATAATAGCCACTTATCAATCAAACACCAACTAAACCACTGATCAACTTCAGAGATTGAGTAATTTACCAATATAAAATAACAAGTACTAATTCGTCATAACGACCTAGTTGAACTCTCTGAAAACACCCGATATGGTCCAACGGCTCCGAGAAGAGGTCAAAGATATCCTTCACGAAAAGGTTGAGGAGGTATGGGAAAAGGGTGGCAGGAAGTTAAGAGGGGACCTCGAGAAGAGGTGTGATCGCCGGTACGAGCTCATGCACAGACGAGCAGAGCTAACCGATGAAATGGAGAGACATAACTCAAGGCATGCCCAAGAATGCCTCCATGAGATTGTAAAATCCATTGAGGAAATCAAGAGATCCTCCCGAAGACTGTCACCTCCACCAAGGAATACCCCCGATGACTCAAACCAAGGCGGGCAAGGGCCCCGTGAGCAAGCCTAAGCTATCGCCCTGTACCACGGCAAACCCGCATCCGTCATAGGAGGAGTGCTTCCCCAAGGAAAAGGATCCTATTACTGCTAGTTCCATGATAAAGGGATGCCCCGGGATCAGATGCTAAACCAACTGCTAGAAATTGGGAAGATTGAGTTGCTCAGCCGCAATGTATCACAAACATCAATAATATTTTAGTCTCTCGTATTAATTATCTCTCTCTTCATGTATGATTGGCCTTCACTTCCTAGTTCTTAGAATTACCCTTATTGCCCTTCGTTTTACCAGCATCGTGGATGCAACAACATTCTTTTGACTTCAAATCTTCATCGGTCCTCCTGATCTTTAAACTCCTTTGCATTCCTTTAATTTCTTTTTCTTCAACACCTAAACCAATCCCAACCCCAAGCTACTCCCACAAACACCAAGACCCAATTTTTATTTTTATTTTGAATACCCGACTGAACCTACACCTAGACCCGACCGAACCATAACCTACACCCAGCCGAACGTATCCCAACTCGCCTCACCCTCACCTGTCTTGTGACGTAAAAGCCTTACCCCGTCTCGCGACGTAAAAGCCCTACCCCGTCTCGCGACGTAAAAGCCCGAACCGTCTTGGGACGTAAAAGCCGAACACCCGTCATTACGACGTAAAATTCATCTCCTATGTAGGGTGCAAACCCTACTTGTACAAATGTAAAGATCATGGCAACATCATCCACAACCGGGATCACGTCAACTCAACTCGCTTCATGAACCCGGTTCATCTCATTACTTTCAAGAAAAGACTCTCCTATCGGTCGTCCATCTTGCAGGGGCATATTAAGGAATATTATATATTCCTAGCATATATTGTAAATATCAACTTACCAAACATAGAGATTGTATCTTGTAAACCAAACTAGATTATTTTAGAACATTAGTTTCCTTGTATTAGTTTTCCTAATTAGATTAGGACTCTAGAGTACTCTTTGTAACTCTATAAATATGTATCACTAACATCAATAATATTTGAGTCTCTCATATTAATTATCTCTCTCTTCATGATTGGCTCCGACTATCTCTTTTTCTAATCCTTGACAGATTCTCAATCATTAAGAAGGTGTTAGACATATTCATGTTGGATGAAAGAATTAATTATCATTGCATCCTACCTCTAAATTACCATACATATTAAGCATCAAACATCAAGTGCTTGATGCATCAAACGCAACCTTAGTCTCTGGTAAAATGCGTTTTTCCTAATGAATAGGAAAAATAGGTGATTCTATTTAGGCCAGCATGTGCTTTTCCTAATGGGATTATGCGTTACCCTTTTTTTGTCTTGAGAAGCTTGTCCTATTTTGAGTTTTTATAGTCAACATAAATGGTAGGCCTGGCAATTGTGCCCCTTTACCCGCTAACCCGCCCGACCCAACCCGCTAATTACCCGACCCAACCCAACCCGTTTAAGTTAGAGGGTTAAAGCGGGTCACCCATTTCTACCTGCGAAGCTTAACGGGTCGACCCGACTCAACCCGCCCGTTTCGGCCCGTGAGAACAAATAGCTTGGGTCGATATCCCAAGGCAAAAAAGGGAAGAAAAAAAGGGGTCGACCCATCACAACCCGTTACCCGACCCGTTTGACCCGTAAAATTAAACGGGCTGTGGTGGGTAGACACGTCTTAACCCGCTAGAACCCGGCCCGGCCCACCCCGCCCAATTGCCAGGCTTAATAAATGAATAAATGAATTTTGACCAAGCATTGGTGTCAATGTAATGATCACAATGAAATTTAAAAAAAAAAAATCATTGATAATCCTTTAACGATTTGTCAATTATAATTTTTAAAATTCACTAGAATGATTAGACCGACATCATTGTTTGGTCAAAGTTCATTTATCTTTACAATAAAATTTAATATGAGACAAACTTCCAAGAATAAATAGAGTATGATTTTATAAATGCAACTAAATTTGTAAGAACATGGTATATTTTGATTAGTTTGACAGGCTAAAAGAAAACTTTTCCCATTGAAATGATAGTAGAGATACTATTCAGGTTCTGGTCCATTGTGGTCGTCTTATGGCGCTTATATACGAGTTTCATCCATGCAGATATATAGCATTGAACTAAAAAAAAAAAAAAATTGACAAGTAGCATTATTTATCAGATTATAAGATCCTTCGCTAAAGTTATGATCTTTATGATTGGAAAGAAAGGATTTAAACCTGAGTTAAAGATAAGCCACGGCCCCTACCCAACAAGGGATGACAAAACAAAAAACAAAAAAAAAAACCGGTTCGGAACCGCCGGTTGGTTAGATATATGTGATTAACCGTTAACGGTTCCGTCATCACAATCCGGTTCTTACGGTTCCGGTCCGTTTCGGTTCAGTCCACGCTACCTTTTTTTATTTTATTTTATCATACAATATGAATAACATGTAAAATTTATTAAAAGACAAGAGATTTTTATTTATAATACATTAATAATAAACATGTTAAAATTTATTGAAATAAGGTTTTTATTTTTTTTAATGGAAATGCCGATCCGGTTCCGGTCGCATATATGTGACCCTGAACCGGCCGCGCTTACCAGTTGGTTACTGTTGGTTTACTCCCCGTTTGCTGGTTCCGGCCTTTTCCGGTTCGTTGGTGGTTTTTCCGGTTCCGGTCGGTTGGGGATCCATACCCACAACATACAAAACAAACAAAAAAAAAAACAGATGTTTGATTAGATGTATAAAATTAAAATGTTTCATCGTACAACTTATCTTCTTATTGTTTCTCTCGTCTTAGTATCATTATTCAACTCTTTCTAATATATTTTTCAATCAAATGATTTTTTTTTAAAAAATGCACATTTAATTAGAAACATAGGTTGTATTATTTATTTTGTTTTAATTAATTTTTCAACATAAACTTATTTTCTTATCATTGAAAAGAGGAGATTTAATTCCTAAAAGAAATGAAAAGGGGAAATTTCAATATGAAGGCATACTCCCTCTGTCCCGCCTGAAATAGGATTTTGGTAACTTTTGTTATACTTTGACCATGTAATTTAAATAAAAAATAGTTATCCTAATATAAATTTAAAAATTGTTATTGGGAGTATTATTAATTGTGATACAATAACAATTTTTAAATTTTTATTTGGATTGTTATATTTTCTTCAAAAGACGTGGTCAAAGTAAAGTCAAATTTATCAAAATCCTATTTCGGGCGGGACGAAGCGAGTATATGACGAATACTGAAAATAGTTGTATCGACAAAAAGTTATTCCACGTTCACATCGCTTTTGATTTCTTTTTTTTTTTTTTTTTCTTTTTGAGAGAGATTTTATTTATTATTTATTTTCTTTTTGTGAGCAATAAAAAAAATAAGGGTAACATTTATGGCCCCGCGCATGCACATTACGTAAGTTAGGGTTCAATGAGAACGATGTACTGCCGACTCATTTTTTGATAAAAAAAGATCGTTTGACTTTATAAATTGAACTACCTCCATGATTAAAATATATCCTTAACCCTCAAAAATATGAATGTTCTATTTTTAAGTTAAAGGAATATTTTGAATAATCACGTACATATACTATATATGTATATATGTATGTATATTAATCGAGCTAAAATTAGTGACTAGTGATGTCAGATCTACAGACAGCTGATATTTTAGTAGATCTTGCGTAGCCTAAAAAAATGAGAATAAACGACTCGCCGAAGGTCTCTTGCTAAAACCATCGGACGTGAGAATAAGTAATCAGCTAAGACAATAAATCTAAACTTGAACGAGAGAGAGAGAGTCAAAAGTGAACTGACCTGAATTAGGGTTTTAGTCCCCTATTTATACAGTATCGTTGGAGTGATCTCCAAGTACTAGATATGAAATGGTAGGGATTTGGTTCAATCCTGATAAGGAAAGAATATCTTCGGTTTGGAAAAATTCTAGACCGAACTGACCAAGAAAATGTTTAAAAACCAACCACCGTGGTTTCGTTCGGTTTGGTTTTAAGGTTGGTCTCCTGTAAAACGCGTTTTTCCTAATGGTTAGGAAAACGTGTTTTTCAAAACCTTCTGGCTATCACTTTCAAAGGTTCTGGCTATCAATCTCATATCCAGACTTTATATTGATATCCAGAAGGTTTTATTCTGATATCAGGACCCTTCTGGCTATCACTTTCAAAGGTTTTCTGGCTATCAATCTCATATCCAGAAGCTTTATATTGATATCCAGAACCCTTCTGGCTATCACTTTCAAAGGTTCTGACTATCAATCTCATATCGAAGTTTTTTATATTGATATCCAGACCGGTGAGAAGTTTTGATTATTTACAAAAATGCCAAACCGCGCTTTTTTTAAAGTTCCCATATTTACAAAAATGCCACCGCGTTTTTTTTAAAACACGTTTTTCCTGAGAGTTAGGAAAAACGCGTTTTTTCCCCAGATTTTGTTTGGTTTAAACCGCGGTTCGGTAAATGTGGTTTTAGAATGCGGTTTAGACCGTGCTTTAGACTGTGGTTCAGACCGTGGTTCAAACACCACCATTCAGACCGAGATTTCATATGACGGTTTAAAATCATGGTTTAGAGTTTGTTGAAAAGAGAAAATCTGAAGGAAGAATAATTTTTAACGAATTCAGACAATATATTTTATCCTTGTAAGAGCTATAAAAAACAATAGTAATATACATATATAATATATATATATATATATATATATATACTCCCTCCGTCCCATCCGAAATAGGATTCTTGGTCCCGACACGGGGATTAAGGAATAATAATCTTTTATTATAAATAGTTGTTTGAAAAGTAGGGCGTTGTGAGTATGAAGGAGAGAGAAAGTGGGTGGTGAATAATAAATGAAAAGTTGTTCTGAGTATGACAAGTGGGTCCTACTAATAAAAAGTAATAATTTTTTTCCATTTTGGGATGTCCTATTTCGAGTGGGACACCCAAAATGGCAAAACATCCTATTTTGGGTGGGACGGAGGGAGTATATATATATATATATATATATATATATATATATATAATATAAAAAAACAAGTTATGAGGAGCTTTAGGGTAATACTCTCCTTTCTTGAAATGAAAAAGTTTGTTCAGATTGAATTTTTATGAATGACACATATTAATTTTGATTATATACTAGTGTCAATTTAATAATCACAATAAAATTTAAAAAAATATTTTTTAAATTATTTAATAATTTATCAACTATGATTTTTAAAATTTCAAATAATTAGATCGACCCCGATATTTAATCATAATTGATTTGTAATTTTGTACTATATAAAATTAAATGGTACAATCCTTCTAAAATAGAGAGAGTAGTAATTGGTAAGTAACTAGTGTTTAACTGAAGACCTGCAAGGTCAAGGATGCTAGCCTAGTGAGTAGGGATGTTATGTTACTCGCTCTGTCTCAGAATAAATGTCATAATTGATAAGTAAATGTATTTAAGTTTTTAGTTATATTTTTCTTTATTGTCTAAATCTATTCATATGGGTAGAGTGACTCTTTCTATGACATACAATACTTGTGCCTATTAGAATGGGTAGTACATGAGCACCAAACTTTATACCCTATTTTAGTAAGACGACATGGACAAACGAAAATGAAAAGTAAGACATTTATTCCGGGGCAGAGGGAGTATAAAATATGAGCTGGCTCGAGCTCGGCTCGTAAAGGCTCGAGCTTGACGTGTACCTCAACTTGAGATCGAACAGATTGTTAAACTTGTTTTGTTATCGAGTAGATCACACTTGACTCGTTTGGCTCGTTAAAAGCTCGAGTTATTTTTGTTCACGATCAATTCAAGCTCAAGTTCGTCTCAATAAGTATTAGAATTGGGTCCTCATCCCTTAAAAGGCCTTGTTAAGGGGTGAGATTAGCCGATCTATATAGCTTATCAATTTTACTCTCCAAGTTAATGTGGGATATATGAGGCTTCAACACGCCCCCTCACGTGTAGGCCGATTCTATGGGCTCTACACGTGGATCATCATTACGCCGGCATTATTATCAACTCAAACCCAATACGGGCACCCAACACGGGTTAACTCAAGCCCATCATCAACTTGGGCCGGCTCTGATACCATATTAGAATTGAGTCCTCGTCCCCTTAAAAGGTCAGGGGTTCTGTTGGAGCATTTATCCACATCGGGAATTAACTAGTCAAAGCCTAACTATATAAAGATCCAGGCCACTCCTCCCATAGCCAATTGGTTTTGGGATGGAACCTCAGACTTTATCATGGTATCAGAGCTGGCCCTTTACACGTGCGAGCCCAATAAAAGTTCGGCCCACGATGATCTAGCCCCACGTCACCCAATTATATGTCCACACGTAAGCCTAAAGTTCGGCTACGCGTGAGGGGGCGTGTTGGAGCATTTATCCCACATCGGAAATTAACTAGCCAAAGCTTGACTATATAAAGATCCAGGGCTACTCCTCCCATATTAGAATTAGATGAGTTGGTTACTTAACATGGTATCAGATCTCTATGAAAGAGTATAAAATACTCATTTACTTATTTTTGTGTATCTTTGTGATTCTGATAATAATTATTGTATATAATTAGTTTAGTGTTATTTTAGGAATTAGTTGTAATTATTTAGGAATAGTTTAATTTGGGTTATTTATTATTTTTATGATTTATTTGACTAACCTACTAATGTTTATCTTTGGTGGTTAGTGTTTTGTATTTTAGGTAAAGATGGACTCTCTTCTTGGAAGGTGGTTGGATGAGTATTGATCAAGAATATCTTCACCTCAAAGAAGACCATTATGCCGCATCTATAAATGAGGCGATTCCATTCAGTTCACAAACACGTTTTTTGTGATTCTTAGAGAGAATTTCGTTTTTGTGAGAGTGTCTTTGTGTTCTTGAAGTTCTTGTTCATCAAGACTTCAAGGTATTTGAGTGTTTTAATTTATTCTATAGATCTAGAATAGTTTGATCTTTTTGTTGTTTTTGTTTCTTTCATAATCTTGTATTCTGCAAGATATTTATTAATGAAAGTTTTTCCAGCAAGTAATTTCTTGCTGAAGTGTTTAAATTCTGAGTTTTAACTTCCGCTGCGTTTCTGTGTTTTTTGAGATTCTGTCCGTTGACAGTTGACAAGACAGTTGACTTGACACTTGTGAGCACAACTGTACTCTCAAGTGGCTGTTTTCCAGAACAGTCCTAGCTGCTTATTTCTTACAATTGGCACCAGACCCTGGTCTTGACATACTGAGATCGATCTTTGAAAGTAGCCATTATGGACTGTACTCATACTCGTAATAAGCCGCCTACACTAGATGGTTCAAACTATACCATTTGGAAGGCAAAGATGATCATGTACATTAAAAACATTGATCATCGTGCTTGGGTCAGTATTCCTGTGGGATATACATCCCCTACTATGGAATTAGTTGATCCAAAAGCAAAAGCTTCTGCATCTGAAGAAGAGAAAAAGGAAAGATTTTTTGTTACAAAACCCGAGCAAGAATGGAATGTGGAAGAAATTGCCCTTGCAAATTACAATGCAAAGGCAATGGCTGCCATATCTGATCATGTTGATCACAATCTATATCAGTTATTCTCTAACCATACAGTTGCCAAAACTGCTTGGGATATTTTACAACTTCATTGTGAAGGGTCTGATAGTGTCAAACAAACAAAATTAAGGAGATTGATGACAGAGTTTGAAAATTTAAGAATGGGAGAAAATGAAACTATTCAAGACTATTCTGCTAAACTCATAGATATTTCAAATGAATCCTTTGCATTGGGAGAATCCATCTCTAATGCAAGGCTGGTAAGTAACGTTTTAAGAACTCTCCCAGAAAAATTTAACATCAAAATCTCTGTCATTGAAGAAACTTGTGATACTCGGACCGTGAGTCTTGAAAAGGTTCTAAGTATTCTAACTACGTTTGAATTGAACCTTGAAGTGCAACAAACTAGCAAAGTAAATTCAATTGCTCTTGCTAGTGCTCTTACTGTGTCCAAAGATCTTGTAGAATTATCAAAGGATATTGATGACTCAAACTTAGAGGAAGATGAATGTGACTCAATCACTCAAAAATTCAACAAAATGCTGAACAAAAAAACGTCAACAAAGGTTTCCCAATAAGGTTACTGCTTCTTCCCCTAAGATTGAATCATTCAAGAAAGAAACAAGTAAGAACAAACTTTTTTCTGAAAACAAAAGATCTATTGAGTCCGTTCAGTGTAGAGCATGTTTAAGATTTGGACACTATGCCAATGAGTGTGCTAACACACTCAAAAAGAGAGGGATGAGTTTTTCTGCAACCTTAAGTGATTCAGATGATGACGATCAGACAGCAAACCTGTCATTTTTTACGATCATCACAATCCTCCCTTTCTGACAGTGAATCTGATAGTAAGGATATGCTGTCAACTGACAGCACAACTGACTACTCAGATGGTGCTAACATGTATTCCTATTTTAACTCCACTTCTACAGGTGAAACTGAGCAATCAAATTAGGAGGATGAAGATAGTGCAACCTATGAAGATCTACACAATACATATGTTGAGCTTCATGCATATTGGTCCAAAAGAATGGAACAACTTAAGATTTTTAGGCAGGTAAATGAAAAACTCACCTCTGACAATCTGAAATTAAAGGCTGAAAATGAGAGATTTTCGAGTGAAAGTGATACTCAAAAGGACTCCATAACTAGGTTAGAAGTCATGCTTACCAAAAAAGACAATAAGTGTGAAAAGTATAAAAGTGACCTTAAAAAAGAAACTAACACTCTCACAAAGCTTAACAATGGTAAGGCTAAGTTAGATGAAGTTCTGAAAATGGGGAATCAAGGAAAATCGGGATTAGGCTATGGAGATCCAATTTTTGTTAAGGAAGGTGAGGGCACTTCGAAAAACAATGAGAGATTTAATGTTAATCACGTGTCTCCTCACAAAAACAGAAGAAATAAAAAAGAGATACGTGTGTCACCATTGTTTTGCCCCTGGACATATACGTCCATTTTGTTACAAGTTAAAACAGGAACTTGGCTTGGAGAAGAACAGCGGCCACCTGACATGACAGTTGTGGGCACAGTTGGAGACACAACTGCCCAGACAACAGCAGTCTGCTCTAAAAGCCACATGGGTAAGAAAGGACACTCTAAAGTGTCAAGTGGTATTTACCTCCTTCAAGAGAAGTGTGGAAGGAGCCTGGTACTTTGACAGTGGCTGCTCCCGCTACATGATTGGCTCTCTTGAGTATTTCAAAGACTATGAAGCCTTTAAAGGTGGAAAATTCAATTTTGGTGGAGGTTCTCAAGGTGAGGTAATTGGAAAAGGTACTTTGAATGTTAATGGTTTTCCTAACCTGCATAATGTCTTGCATGTTGATGGGTTAAAGGCAAACCTAATTAGCATAATCCAATTGTGTGATGATGATCTACATGTCAAGTTTGATAAGAAGATCTGTGAGGTCTTCGATGATTCAAACAGGTGTGTTTTGAAATGCGTAAGATCCTCTAATCATTGTTACAAGTTGGTTAAAAATCATTCATGTTTTAACTCATTTTCTGATAATGCTCCTGATCTTATTATCAATTGTGTTGAGGATTGTATTACAGGTTGCACTTGGGAGCCTGAACAGATTAATGATGAATCTGAACACAAGAGTACAAAAGAATCTGCAGATTTAACACTTGTGAGGTCAGTTGACAGACCAGATGAACAGTCAACTGCCATGACAGATGGTCAGACAGCAGCAGATTCCAGTTCAGATTCTGAAATCAATAAAGATCATGAAAGTAGAGGATCTGATGCTGCTGCAAGAATACTGGGGGATCATCTAACTTCCCAGGTCATTGGGGGAGTGGATAAAGGAATGAAAACAAGAGGAAAACAAATAAATTACCAGAAATTATCCGGTTTGGTATGCATGCAATCCGCGTACCATCAGGTAAGTTCTTGTTGTTTCGTTGCTAATTTTGAGCATGAGAATGAGTCAGAAACCTTAAAAGTTAATGATTTGATCAATGTCATGCAAGAGGAAGTGGTAAAATTTGAAAGGAAAGATATTAGGTTCTTGGTTCGTAGGCCATCTAATGAATATATGGGAGTTGTTACTTGTTGTACTCAATTATTGAGGGTGGACCAAATAATCAAGGATTATGGTCTTAGAAGTGAAACATTGACTGTATTTTGTGATAGCTTAAGTCCCCAGAATATTGCCAAGAATTCGGTACAACATTTCCTAACAAAGCACATAGATATTATGCATCATTTTATTAGATATTTCATTGATCAAAAAATCATTGCTCTAGAACATGTAAGCACAACGAATCAACTTGATGATATCTTTACCAAGGCTTTGGATTTCAAGAGATTTTCTTCACTTAAGAAGTCTCTCGGACTGTGTGATACCAGTTGACTGCACAAGTGTGCAGACAACTGACTACATAACTGTATAATTGTATATTACAATTCAAACTAATTTAAAAAAAATTTATAGATTGCATTCATCCATGCACGATTGTCTCTTGTGATCACTTGGTTAACTAAGTTCCTTGACTCCGAGTTTTGACCCTTGAATGTGAGATCCTTCTTAACTTGATAATAAAAATTATCTTGTTAATTCCTTCATGTTGTTTATCATGGAGTGGGCACTTAATCTAAGGTTACGGGAAAAATAAGCTGCCTCCAGTCTTTGAAGTTACTACTCATTTAAGCAAATTGCTGACGTGTATCCATACATAACTTGAGAATCAGGGTAACACTGTATTGAGAGAGTGAAAAGCACCTCCCCGTAACTGATTCATAAGTCATAAGCCTTCAATGGGAGTGTTCTAGAGGCTGCATGATTGAAGGAAATTCTCATTGACTTCATGTGAGTTGAAATCGAGTCATGGACTGAGTTGATCATACTATGTCACACCAAAATTGAGACAATCTTCACTTGTGTGTTTAGGCATAATTTTTCTAACTTTTTTTTCTCCCTTGGTATTAACATCATCAAATTGAATTGTTGTTCTTATGTGTTAAAGATTGATGCTTTTCATATGATTAACGATAATCTAATGGCGTGATGTTCAAGTTTCATTGTGCAGTTGGTGGAATTTATGGTACATTGTGGATAAATTGATTCAGTTGAATTTGGCAAGTTCTAATTCTGGGATGGACAATTTATCACAAAACATGGAAAAATTTTGAATTTTAAAATCAAAATCCTTGTTTGTTTTGGAATTCAAATGGGTACTTCAAAGTCACTCGGTTCTCCCTACTCCTTGGTCTACCCGAGCTCTTAGGAAGAATCGCTGTCCTCCCTTGATATTTCCTCCATGTCAAATCTGGTTGTGAATTATGGTTTAGTTCATCTTCTTCCTCATGTTTTCTAGCTACATTTCTCTCATCTCATCTTGTTCCTATTCTGCAAATGCACTCTCTCTAACATTTTTGCAGATATATCCGAGAATTCAGGAGAAACACTGAGTGACTGTGACTCAAAATGATTGTTTGCCGCTGCTCTGATCAAGCTCTGGCATTTTTGTTGTTAAGCATCCAGCTGGTGCTAAGCAACTTGTTCGTGCAACTGTACGAACAACTGGTCACCTAACTGGACAGTCAACTGGTAAGTCTACTACTGTTTTAAGGGGTAAGTACATCTTCTGCAGAACTCTCTGGTCTATAAAGGTATTTTTTTTTTTTGTTGGGGAGATTCAAATTTAGGAGGAGTGGAAGATATTCACAATTTTCTTTCTTTGAGTTTGATGGTTCTCTCAAAAAGGGGGAGAATGTGGTCTTTATATTCAGGTGGAGAAAGATGTGTTCTAAAGATGTATTTAGGAGGAGTAGAATCCAATGTACAAATTCAGGGGGAGAGATTATTGTTTTGGATGTTTTGATCAGAACCACAAAGATAGATGGAGATTGAAAGAGTATGAAATACTCATTTACTTATTTTTGTATATCTTTGTGATTCTGATAATTATTGTATATAATTAGTTTAGTATTATTTTAGGAATTAGTTGTAATTATTTAGGAATAGTTTAATTTGGGTTATTTATTATTTTTATGATTTATTTGACTAACCTACTAATGTTTATCTTTGGTAGTTAGTGTTTTGTATTTTAGGTAAAGATGGACTCTCTTCTTGGAAAGTGATTGGATGAGTATTGATCAAGAATATCTTCACCTCAAAGAAGACCATTATGCCGCATCTATAAATGAGGCGATCCCATTCAGTTCACAAACACGTTTTTTGTGATTCTTAGAGAGAATTTCGTTTTTGTGAGAGAGCTTTGTGTACTTGAAGTTCTTGTTCATCAAGACTTCAAGGTGTTTGAGTGTTTTCATTTATTCTAGAGATCTAGAATAGCTTGATCTTTTCGTTGTTTTTGTTCCTTTCATAATCTTGTATTCTGCAAGATATTTATTACTGAAAGTTTTTCCATCAAGTAATTTCTTGCTGAAGTGTTTAAATTCTGAGTTTTAATTTCCGCTGCGTTTCTGTGTTTTTGAGATTCTGTCCGTTGACAGTTGACAAGACAGTTGACTTGATACTTGTGAGCACAACTGTACTCTCAAGTGGCTGTTTTCCAGAACAGTCCTAGCTGCTTATTTCTTTCACTCTGGTTATCGCAAGCACGTGAGGGGGAGTATTGAAGTTTGATATATATTGTCTGTGCCCTCTCTAACACCTTTAAGGTTTAGAGGAGTTGGTTACTTAACAATAAGCTCGTTAAACTTGATTATTTGTTTTCGACTGGCTCAAACTCGACTCAATTAAGCTCAAATTCGACTCATTAAGCTCGTTTAAGGCACATTTTTATAGAAATGTCTAAGCTCGAGTTCAGCTCATTAGAACTCGAGTTGTTTCTGCTCGCGAGCTTGTTTAAACTTGAGTTTGAACAAATAAATGGGCTCGAGCTCAAGCTCAAAAAAAATCTCGAACTCAGTAAACTGTAAACGAAATCAAGCTCAACATTCTAAATCTCGACTAGCTTCAATTCGTTTACAGATCCACAATAGTCCGGAGAGGGGCGTTGCTACCCTGACCATCTCAGGCACATCTCGCGATTTACCTCCGCCAGTCAATGAGGGGCGGAGGCTGGTGGTCCAGGACTAGTCCG
Organism: Campanula takesimana; assembly: GCA_026119855.1. Taxonomy (NCBI): domain Eukaryota; kingdom Viridiplantae; phylum Streptophyta; class Magnoliopsida; order Asterales; family Campanulaceae; genus Campanula; species Campanula takesimana. Next base: position 9,636 of record JAOWBW010002656.1, on the reverse strand, counting down.
GCGGAGCTGGGCCAAGCAACAGTAAGTCAGGCGAAGCTGGGAACCTGGGTATCAAAAAAAAAAAAAAACCTTCCTTCAGTGGAGTGTTTGTGACACTTTTTTGGCATTCTCGAGTACTATGTACTATTCAACACTGCCAAATTTTAACAGGTTTACAATCGTGAAATATGTATGCCCCTTCATGAAATACGTGTACACAAATATTATTATATACAGCCGTTAAATATACCTACATCAACAAAATACTGGGTAGTGCATTAAAAAAAATAAAAAATAAAAGGAAAAACATAACATTGGGTAGGGCGGACGGCGGACGTACCATTTCAATGGAAACCTTCCCAATCTATTTAATACAATCTCTAGACGCTGACCTTCGTCTTACTTATACTTATAATATAATATGGGCGACTTCAGTTAAATTGCATAGTAACGGTCTACTAACGCTTAATAATATACTCCATCCGTCCTACATGAATTGAATTAGGACAAAATTTCATTTTGAGTGTCACATTCAGTTAAATTGCATGGTAACGGTCTACATCACATTTACCCTTTCTTAAATGTGAGGGTGGACATATACACTGGGACGGAGGGAGTAGCATTTTTTACAATGAGACACTTTTTTACATTATCACTGGCATTTTTATTATTTTCAACAACATTTTTTTAGACGTGAACTGTCACTTTTTTAGACGTGTACTGGCACTATTTTACACTAACACTAGCACTTTTTTAAAAACCTTAGGATAACTTTGATAACATATGAAATTCTGGAAAATCAATTTTTGTTTATTAAATTGTAGAGAACCCCTATTTATACAAAAGAGAGTAACTTGTAACTAGGAAAGTAAATACTAGACTTAGACTAGAAATCAAATACTTGAAGAGCAAGAAAAATACTTGTAGTACAAGTCAAGGAGGCGGGTGAGATTGTTCTAGTGTAACTCTATTACGCCCCCGTAAGATGGACGACCGAAGGACAAGACCAATCTTGGAGAGCAAATTCTGAAACCGTGTTTTAGGTAGGGGTTTCGTCAATGCATCAGTTAACTGATCATCACCGGAAATGTGAGAAACCCTGAGACGACGTTGTTGGACTTGTTTACGAACAAAATGGTAGTCCAATGCTAGATGCTTCATACGAGAGTGAAAACGAGGATTGGCCGATAAATATGTAGCACCAAGATTATCACAATAAAATAACAGGAGAGTCACTAAGGAGACCCAAAGCTCGTGCAGAAGTTGTGAACCCAGTTGACCTCAGCTGCCGTGGCAGCCACTGCTCTGTATTCTGCCATCGTCGACGATCTAGCAATAGTTCTTTGTTTACGAGAGCTCCAAGAAATCAGGTTGGAGCCAAGATAAACCAAATACCCGGTGGTGGAAACATAATCCATCATGTTGCCAGCCCAATCTGCATCAGTGAAAGCCCAATCTGCATCAGTGAAATCATGGAGAATAGGCAGAGATTGGTGACGAAGAAGCAAGCCATGAGAACTGGTTCCCACTAAATAGCGGAGAACACGTTTTAGCGCAGCCCAGTGATCTTCTGTTGGTTGATGCATAAACTGAGATAATTTATTAACAGCAAAAGATACATCACATCTGGTGAGAGAAAGGTACTGAAGAGTACCAACAATCTGGCGGTACTCAGAGGGATTTGGTATGGGAGTCCCAGACCGAGTACTGAGAAGTGGATCTGGAACCAACGGTGTAGGAACCGGTTTAGCATCATCCATCTTGGTACGCTGTAACAAATCCTGAACGTATTATGTTGACTTAAAAATAATCCATTCGGGTGTGGAAGTACTTCTACCCCAAGGAAGTAGGACAGAGCACCTAAATCCTTGAGTAAAAACCCAGTGGAGAATGCCAAATAAAAGATTCCAGCAACGATGTAGCAGTCCCAGTGATTATTATATCATCAACGTACACTAAAAGAAAGATGGTACCTTGGGTGACGGTATGTAAAAAGAGATGAATCAGACACTGAGTTGGAGAAGCCGATAAGATTTCAGTTCAGTATGCGCGCGAATGGTTTGGACGCGGGGAACGCCTAGCCGTACGGATGGTTTAGGCACCCTCAGTCCCTATAAATTGAGACCCTTGCTGATCATTTCAGGGGGGGAAAACATAGTTTTATAGGTGAAACTCTGCAGAAATACAGTCTGAGAGAAAGACCACCAAATACTTGAGTGAAAAGAGAGGAATATATAGGCCATAACCACCATAGGTGAAGCCTCCTTCTCCCTCATCTTCTCTCCATCTCAAACTCTTTTGTTCTTGTTCATGTTATTTATTTACTTGCATTTCAAGCCTTACCCTTGTCAAGCACCTTTATATTGCAAGTCTTGTCCTTTTAAGCACCTTATATTCTTGTTATATACCTTGGAACCAAATCATGAAATGATTCAAGGTGCCCTCACATCCAAGTATGTGAAAAGGGGTTAAAACCTAAAGAAGATCATGATTCGTTAATTTCTTATCTTTAAATAGCTTGATGATCCATTTTTATGGTGAAAGCATGTGTCTTTATATTGTGTTTGGCCATGATGATCATTTGGAGTGATAAAGCCTCCATCTTTATCACCCAAACCTTGATCTAGCCACTCATTCATCACATTTGGGTCATAAAGGTTCAATATTTATGCTTCCAAATGTTGATTTTGTTGTCCCTAAAGGTTTAATCTTGTATAAAGATCCCATTTTTATGGTAAAGTTTGAATCTTTACACATCAAAATGGCCATCTTGGCTCAAAGGCCACATTCACCACCTTTTCTAATTCTTCTCCAATGATTGTCTTAATCACACCCAAATCCATGTATTTGGGGGTCCATTTAGTGATTAATGAGAATAGGAATGATGTCAATCAAAGCTTGTTTGTGAAAATGCAAACTAAAATAAACAGTTCAGTCCAGTTTCAGCAGAATGCTCTGTTTCTGCCTAAAACTGGACATTTTCTGGACAAACTGTAAAATCCCCGAGAAGACTCTGTGTAAAAACCTGGCTCCCCGGGGACCCTCCGAGATTAGGACGTCAGAGGGAAGATTTTTCTCTTCTGTCTTGTTCTGTCAAGATCTATGCAAATGAACCCCTTTTGTTCTGTTAAAATCGATAACCAGTTAACTTCGCAGTTTTTTTTGTTAAATACACACACACACATGCACTTTTCGTTAACAAGCACAAGGGAGACTCGGCTTTGTCCGAGGCGGCTTGGGTGACGTAAAACTCTTCCCAAGGCGTAACCTGACCTCCGAACTCATAAATATCTAACCATTTTCATTTGTTGGGTTAAAAGTTAACAAATGTGGCGACTCCGTTAAGTTTGTTAAGTCACACGTGTTTGGCATTTCTTCCTCGATCGAACGCCAGTTTCGCCCCGAGGGGGGATCCTTACAGTGGCGACTCTGCTGGGGATAAAGTGTTTTCAAACTTCTTTTTAGAAGCTTTGGGGATACTTTTGTGTGGGTCAAACTCCCGTCCCCGTTTGTTGACTTTGTGTGTATTTTATGTTTCTGTTTTGATTTCTGGGAATGAAACTGTTCTGGGATTGCAACAAACTGGGGCTTGATGATCAGAAGCTGAAAATTTGCAAAAAATAATAGAACTCCAGCCCTAGCCGTACGGCTGGTTTTGCAGGGCCCACAGAATGTTTCAAGTTAACACAATTTTGTGCGGAGCAGAAACATTCTGATGGTCCCCCTTGCTTCTTCTTGTCCAGGTTCCATTTACATCCTCTACTTGTGCACATTTACCTCCTTTTTTCTTAGCCAAAAATGAATTTTCAAAGCTTGGTAATGCACAAATCTTTTGGACATAAAATTGGGTTTTCAAAGCCTCATTGTGCATTACCCCTTTTTATAAAAGTTTTGGTCTCTCAAATTCTTTTGTTGTGCATAACCTTTTTGTACAAATGATTTTCAAACGGTTGTTCTTGTTGTAAAATTTTGGCTTCAAAAACCTTTGGTTGTGCACAACATTTCCATGTACAAATTTTGACTCTCGCTTGTTCATATATTTGCTTGATTACTTGTGAAAATTACTTGTTTAAATTGTTTGTCCATGTCTTGTATATACTCTTGTTCATGCTCATGATATTAAAACGCATTGAAAATTTCTATTTTGACTCAAAAAGGAACGTAGAAGGCTTCACACAATGCGCACTCGACCTTGTGCACGTTCCAAAAAACCCTTTAAACCCGAGATGGATGCCACGATGCAGCTTGATTGGTTCTCTTGTGCCCTTCTCGCGTGCACGGGTCCATTCCACCTCCCCTTTCTGCCGAGTCAACCACACATGTCCGTGAAACACAAATATCGTGACCTTGGTTGGTTTTTGGTCTAGCCTAAGTCATCACGTCCCTAATACTTGTCCAAACGCTAATTATGGCCAAGTTAACACCCGAGTCACGACTCCTCGTGAAAGCGAGTGTGAGCAAGGTCATCTTTGACCCGGTCCTTGACTTATGCGTTAATTCCAACCATAATTAACCAAAGTCATGTATTAAGGATAGGATGACACCGCGTCATTAAGATCTAATGCTTGACCCGTCCTAATCATCTTTAAGCCCAAGGCTAAGGTCCGAGCTCGTTAAACGAGGTCATGCCGGAATTTCGTTAAAGCGTTAAGTTAATCTTAACCTTAGCCGGGGCTTAATTATGATAAGAATGGCCCATGCATTGGAACTTTGTGACGCATTAGACCCTAGGGTTTGGCTTCTTTCGGTCGGTGGAAGCTGCGTGCCCTATAGGACCCTCGCCCGGGATAGTCCATCCTTGGGAATGTGCAATACAGGTGAAAAACGAGGGGTCTATAGATGTAGTGATAGCCTCCACTGATCCAGGATTTAGATTAGTTGCGAAAAAAAAAAAAAAAAACTTTTCCAACCATCTAGAAATAAAAGACGTTTTAAGAAAACTCGAACAACAAATGAGAACAGGTCTCTAAGTTGTGCTCTAACGTTTTTCTCATGTGCGAAATTCCCTAATAAAATGTTTTTCCTAAAAAAAAAAAAGGAAATGAGATTGGAAAATTCCCCAAAATGCATGGCTCGGGTCTTTCCCCTCAAAACTCTTACCCTTCGAGTCAAACTGGTTCTCCCCCCGAGTCAAATCTCCTTGTGTCAAAGCTATTTTTCTTACTCAAAAGCATGGTTTTTTTCGAGAATCTCACCAAAGTACCCTTATGGTTTTCCCGCCCTTTTGTGTGATAGGAAGCAATGGAAGCTAAATCCGTCGCGGCAGAACTTGATATAAGATTGGACGCTCAATCCTGATTGGAGGGACGAGTAAAGCTCTTGGAAAGGATGGTTAGTACGATGGGAGAGCGGATTCAGGGATTGGAAGCTAGCCGCGATGAGGTGGTCAATATTGTCGCGCCTTCATTCATAATTCATAAAATTATATAATTATAATTAGCATAATATCGTCTATGAAATGCTCAATACCAAATCAGGCGCGCGAACTCTGATATAAAACCACATCAATAATTGAGACTACACCTCAACGAGATTATAACTCGGAGACTATTTACAAGAGCGGAAGCGAAAACAACTAATAACATATATATACTCAAGACAACAGAATTTACATAACAATGGACTACTACGATCTCACAACAATAATACATAAAGGCTCCGAAGAGAAACTACCCCAAAGGAGATCAACCTGCTTAGAAAATTCCCGCTACAACGGACCTCATAACGTACTACCACTTGCTTCCCTGGGGGGTTAAGGAAAACAAGTTTGAAAGGAAGGGGGTGAGAAAGAATCTCAGTAAGCCACTTATACAACTATATGACAGGTTATAATGCAAATCAACAATATAACTAAATCACAGATAACACATAATAAGAGAGGCTCCCTATCGCCAACCGTCCCATACCGGTTGGAATAACGACCAACTCTTCATGCCGCACATAAGGCTGAAATAACACTTTACAAAGGATACTGAGCCAAGGTTCCACCGAAAGGACGTAACATAACGATCACTGCGCAGCTTCAACCGATCAACCAATCAACGTAGTAGCATAAACAGCTGAAGATAACAACCCCGGTACCGGAACCATGTAACAACGATAAAGTAACAAGGGGAATATGACACAAAGTCATAACCCAAACAACTAGCTAGAATACTCACCAAAGGGAGCTAGCTCATCCCAACCAAGGCAATCTGGAAGGGGAAAAGAGGAACCATGGACGATACTATACTGGACTTGGCTCGTGCCATTATAATATTATCCATTGCCTGACTCGAACACAAGTACCAGCTGGACTTTCAAATAAAGGCTAAGTAATAAAATACTAGCTCAATAAACAACTAATGATTCCAAAGTAGGGAATCATACCAAATAGTCATCATAAAGACAAACCAATCCAAAATTCATCAAAAAGATGTTCCAAAATTTCAAAATAATACTCAGTCAATTTCCACAACATTTTTGTTCACAAAGGAATCATTTTCAAACACTAGAGTGTTCCTCGATGACCATCTAACTCAATTAGAGTAGTACTCCGAGCCTAGACCAAGCTTGACTCCTAAAGCAACCAAATAAAGACCTTCAGTTCAGCCATTATGGGCGGTCGCCCAAAACTATCATGGGCGGTCGCCCAAAACCCTTCCTTCTCCACCAAATCGACTGATCACCTGGGCGGTCGCCCAACGCAAAAGTGGGCGGTCGCCCACTGCCCCTGTTCTTCCTGAAATCGGCAGAAATGACTGGGTTCTTACAAATTCTTACCATTCCACAACTCAACCAAAATCTAACACTTCTAACTAGTATACTAAGTTACTAAAACAACTTATAAGCCTAAAAGGACTAATATAATCACATCTAAACAACCCAAATCAAGGAATGATTCAAACATCAAATTCTCCCAAAAATGAATAAAATACTCATCAACTCCAAATTCACCCATAACACAATATATAACAATCATAGAATCAAAGAAGCTAAGGATGAACATTTTAGCATAAAAAGGGGAAAAGTAACTTACTTGGAAAAATACGAATTGAGACGGAATTTATTCTTACTTAGCTACAAACGATCCTTACGATGATCTGAGCATTTTATATAAAAGGAATATTAAGAAAAGATGAATAAAAGAAGACCAAATGGAGGGAAAATGGGAGGAGGTTCTTACCTATTTTTCTTGGACGCCATTTGCAGAGAGAGAGAAGGAGTGAAAATGCTTTTTTGGTTAAATGAAATGAATGGCTGGGAGGAGGGAGTGATAATATCTAACACCCAAAATTACTAATAGGTCACTTCTATTTTAAAACATTAACTAATTCCCCAAAGTTCCAAAATACACCAAAAGACTCCCGAACTCAAATTTATACCACGAACCTTAAAGTTAAAACTTAACAAAATTAACCCAAATAAACCGTTAAAATGATTAAATAATTAATAAACAAAGAGCCTGGGTTTCGGATCGTGACAATCACTCCACCTTAAAAGAATTCGTCCCGAATTTTAGAAGTACTTACTAAGATGATCAAACTACCACGAACACTTTCGCTCCATTTCTTTCCGAAGTTCCCAATCTCAAATTCCGTTAACTTATTAGAGAGACTAACATCTATAAGACACATGCATATCCCAATTGTACTCATCTTAAACATCTTACACTAGCAGAACAGTAGATAAGAATACAATTTTTCCTAACAAATTTTCTCACTTTATAAATCCAGAAACTCTCATACTTAACTAGATAAAACATGTCCAAGAGTATTCATGAAATCCATCAAACCGCTATGGGTGTCTATTTTCCACTTCTTGTCTGCTTCCCCTAAAATCACTTCAATTCTACGCTTTTCCTTAATACTTTCACAAGAGTAAATTTTACTCAAAAACTTGATCCTTTGCATCCACTATCTTTACAAATAAATCCTTAAAAACTAATTCCCTCACTTGACTTAGGATCTCATTTCCGGTTATCCGTATCACTTGATTACAAATTCTGAATCATAAATGATCTAATTCATTAGCTTTACGCTCTTAATCACCCTTAGATTATCAACACCACAGATTTTATTTTTCCTCTATCCCTATAATATTTGGAATCAACTCCACACACACGTAGATCAGTAAAATCACTATCAATCCCAAGTCATAGATAGTTCTATTTATCAAGAGTTAATCATCGAAACATATACAGATACTCTATCATCTTGAATCATTACATACTTCAATCTCTATTTGGAAATACCCCTATAAAAAATAAAAAAAATAATTTATCCTTTTTACTATAATAATGAAACTTAACATATCCCCAGAAAACATTAACACTTATCAAATCATTTATTAATTCACCACCAAAAATCAAATTATAAACTTTGGAAATATCATTCCTCAAATCCATCATTACCACTAGATCATTAATCCATCTAAATGACATAACCACGAATTCATGATACCTAATACGAGATATTTTTTCATCCTCATATTTGACCTTCAACCAATAATAGCCACTTATCAATCAAACACCAACTAAACCACTGATCAACTTCAGAGATTGAGTAATTTACCAATATAAAATAACAAGTACTAATTCGTCATAACGACCTAGTTGAACTCTCTAAAAACACCCAATATGGTCCAACGGCTCCGAGAAGAGGTCAAAGATATCCTTCACGAAAAGGTTGAGGAGGTATGGGAAAAGGGTGGCAGGAAGTTAAGAGGGGACCTCGAGAAGAGGTGTGATCGCCGGTACGAGCTCATGCACAGACGAGCAGAGCTAACCGATGAAATGGAGAGACATAACTCAAGGCATGCCCAAGAATGCCTCCATGAGATTGTAAAATCCATTGAGGAAATCAAGAGATCCTCCCGAAGACTGTCACCTCACCAAGGAATACCCCCGATGACTCAAACCAAGGCGGGCAAGGGCCCCGTGAGCAAGCCTAAACTATCGCCCTGTACCACGGCAAACCCGCATCCGTCATAGGAGGAGTGCTTCCCAAGGAAAAGGATCCTATTACTACTGGTTCCATGATAAAGGGATCCCCGGGATCAGATGCTAAACCAACTGCTAGAAATTGGGAAGATTGAGTTGCTCAGCCGCAATGTATCACAAACATCAATAATATTTTAGTCTCTCATATTAATTATTCTCTCTCTTCATGTATGATTGGCCTTCACTTCCTAGTTCTTAGAATTACCCTTATTGCCCTTCGTTTTACCAGCATCGTGGATGCAACAACATTCTTTGACTTCAAATCTTCATCGGTCCTCCTGATCTTTAAACTCCTTTGCATTCCTTTAATTCTTTTTCTTCAACACCTAAACCAATCCCACCCAAGCTACTCCACAAACACCAAGACCCAATTTTTATTTTTATTTTGAATACCCGACTGAACCTACACCTACACCCGACCGAACCATAACCTACACCCAGCCGAACGTATCCCACAACTCGCCTCACCCTCACCTGTCTTGTGACGTAAAAGCCTTACCCCGTCTCGCGACGTAAAAGCCCTACCCGTCTTGCGACGTAAAAAGCCCGAACCGTCTTGGGACGTAAAAGCCGAACACCCGTCATTACGACGTAAAAATTCATCTCCTATGTAGGGTGCAAACCCTACTTGTACAAATGTAAAGATCATGGCAACATCATCCACAACCGGGATCACG
>JAOWBW010002655.1:0-61979 GCA_026119855.1 Campanula takesimana | reverse complement strand
CTTCCCACGGCTACTTTCCTTGTCTTGTCCTTCTACTTAAATCCTGAAAACAAAATTTATAGAGAAGGGATGAGCGAACGATGCTCAGTAAGTTCATACGTGGCCTCTCCGGTTACTAAGGAGAGACGACCAGAACGAATACTTAGAATAACTTTTCAAAGATAGGTTCAGTTACTTCTGGATTCAAGGCTGCAGAACAATACAGTCTTATTACTTTTAAGATTTCACTTTCAAAGGATTATGGCACTACAATCCAAAGGGATTCATTCAAGTTTCCGTCAATTCCTTGGTAACGTACATTATAACCTCAATGCCAAAGGTACAATTTGGTACACCTAGCTTCTTCAGCCAATAGTGTGGGTCGAAACATATATGGTATCCACACACATATGCTCGGGGTCTAGAATCATCCTTGTAATCAGACAATTCCTGAGAGAAGGCATGTGATCACTCATGCAATCCCTAGTTTAAGGACGAGTCTTTTCTAACTGGACTGTCCGTCAATGTCTTTTCTAACTGGACATTGGATGCCTTAACAAGTAAGTAGTTAACTTACAAGTTAAAATTAGAACATACCATGGTACAAGTATGTGATACAAGTTTCAAACTTCGATACTTAGTAGATCGATGGGGACATCACTAAGTATAGATTATTTCAAGGAACGTTTAATAACGCAGAGTTCATTCAAATACTATCATGCCATACTGATAGCTGTCTTTAGAAAGAAATACCGAATTCCAATAAACAGGAGTTCAAATTTGTAAGGAACGTAATCCCTTACCTGAATTGCTTTTCCTCGCAATCTCCACCCTGTGCAAATCTACAAGGCACGGAGTAATTTACTTTAGTACTCTCTACATTGTTAACTATTTTTACTTAGTTAACTGAGAGATACGTTTTAACTTCTTTACTTTCGTTACTTCTTTCTTTACGTCTAAGTTTCTGACTTTGATTTACTAGTCAGTCCTTTAACTTTGATATAATTGCAATTAAGTCTTTTAACTTTGGGTTAATTACAATTTGGTCCCTCAACTTTGGGTTAATTGCAAATTGGTCCTTCAACTTTGGATTAATTGCAATTTAGTCCTTCAACTTTAGTTCAATTACAATTTAGTCCTTCAATTTTAAATCAATTGCAATTTAGTCCTTCCACTTTAGATTAATTACAGATTAGTCCTTCAACTTTCCTTTAATTACAGAAAGGTCATTGGACTTTGGTTTTTGTTCATAAGGTCCCCTAAGTTTCTCTTTTTAATCACTTAGCCCTTCTAACTTCAAAGGTTTCCTTTTTATTCCTTCTAACTTTAATTCTTTTCAGTTTAGTCCTTTTCTGTTAGGAACTAACTGAAATTTCTAATCTTATTCTTTCTTGTTAACTTTTTAACTTTAAGGTCTTCCAAGGGTTTATTCTATTTCCTCAAGTTATTTTTCTAACTTGTTAACAATCCTTTTAACGATTTTTGTTTTCCTTCCGTTAGAAACTTAACGGAAACACTAACTTTCCGTCCCAATTCTTAACATCTTCAACTGAATTTAACACCCATAATTTACCTCTATTGCCGAGACATGCATGATCTATAATCCATTGATTTGATCAATTTTCTAGTTCTTTAAATTTTTCTAAATTCCCAACACCAATATTATTCACAATACACTTAACAAAGATCATTTAAATCAACAAAATAAATTTTCAATGATCTAGGCCATTCGGCCGAAACTAGTTCTTGGGGGAAATCCATATTTTTTCTTCTTTTGATAAACCCAATTCAACCTCAATGATTTATATGTTCAATTCCCCAAACATCGCATAATATAAATCAATTTAATTCAAGATTATAAAATCAATCTTAAAATAAACTAATATCAAGATTACTATATTTTATTTTTCATACTATTTAGATCAACTCCAAAATCCTTTAAAATTTTATCTTAATTCACTAGCATGCAAAACCCTATTGTTCATATTCTTAAATCATGCGTAGATTAAGTTTTAATAATTCAAAATCAATGAAATAAATTTTAGAAGATGGGATCTGATCTTACCTTGAGAATGATTGGATTGTATCTTCGAAACAATGGCCGGAAAATTTCTCCTCCCCCCTCCCAAGGATCGGCCGGCGGCTATTGAAGAACTAGGGTTTTGTTTTTTTTCTTTTTTTTTTTTTTGAGTTATGATAATAATGAATTTCCTCAGTTGACTAACTCATTTATTTATACCTTGGGTTGATTCTTAATTGGGTTGGGTTTACTAATACAAATTTTGGGCCAATCCAAATTCCTTGGCCCACTTCTTTAAGTTACTTTAAAATTCTAATTATCATTTAATTAGTTAAAAACCGAAAATAATATAAATAATTAAATAACTATTCCGTTATTACATTCTTACCCCCCTTAAAAGAAGTTTGTCCTCAAACTTTGACAATTCTTATCCGAGAAGATGTCCGGGTACAATTCGCGCATTTCACTTTCTTGTTCCCATGTCGCTTCTCTTTCTGAGTGATTGCTCCATTGCACTTTTACATAGGGAACCGTACGCTTTCTTATGACCTCGTCTTTTCTGTCGACGATCTTGATTGGTCGTTCGTCGTACTTCAAATCTGTCCGAACTCTTAACTGCTTGTATTCTATCACATGACTTGGATCATGAATATACTTCCTTAGCATGGAGACATGGAACACATTATGCACTCCAGCTAATACCGGCGGTAACGCCAATCGATAAGCCACTTCCCCGATCTTATCAAGAATTTCGAACGGTCCCACCTATCGTGGACTTAACTTTCCCTTAATCCCAAAACGCATAACTCCCTTCGTGGGTGATATCTTTAGGAATACTCGATCCCCTTGCTGAAATTCCAGTTCTCGCCTTCTATTGTCTGCGTAAGATTTCTGCCTACTCTGTGCAGTCTGTAGCCACTTCCGGATCTGTTGTACCTTATCTGCCGTGACTTGTACAAGTTCCGATCCACTTAATCTCCTCTCGCCGACTTCGTCCCAAGATGCCGGTGATCTACACTTCCTCCTATACAATGCTTCATATGGTGCCATCCCAATACTGGCATGGAAGCTATTGTTGTATGCGAATTCCACTAACGGTAAATGTTTCGTCCCATGCATTTGGCCAATCTAACGAAGTAGCCCTCAGCATGTCTTCCAGTGTCTGGATAATCCTTTCCGATCAGGGCTTCTCTCACCTCGTTTACCTCTTATGCCTCTTTAATCCTGCCCAACAGTGCAGGCTGTAACGTCAATGTAGCCAAATATCCATTTACCTTCACCACTAAGTTCACCTCCTTGACATCATTCCACATACTTACCCCCTTAGAGATCAACGTCGCCAACATTCCGTGATTCTTTCTACTTAAGGCATCTGCCACCTTGTTAGCTTTCCCAGGATGGTACAATATTTCACAGTCGTAATCCTTGAGAAGCTCCAACCATCTCCGTTGTCTCATGTTCAATCCCTTCTGAGTGAAAATGTACTTAAGGCTCTTGTGATCTGTAAAAATCTGGCATTTCACGCCATACAAATAATGTCCAAATTTTCAAGGCAAATACTACTCTGCCGCTAACTCCAAATCATGGGTCTGGTAATTCTCCTCATATACTTCAACTGCCTAGATGCATAAGATATAACCTTATCATTCTGCATCAACACACAGCCTAGCCCTTTAAGCGAGGCATCGCTATATATTGCAAATCCATCCGATCCAGACGGTAAAGCAAGAACCGTGCGGACACCAATCGTCGCTTCAATTCTCAAAACTCCTTTCACATTCTTCTGACCAAACACACTTTGCTCCTTTCTGAGTTAACCTCGTCAATGGCACTGACAACTTCGAGAAACCTTCTACGAATATCCTATAGTAGCCAGCCAAACTAAGAAACTTCTGATCTCACTTACTGAAGTTGGTCTTTCCCAATCCACAATAGCTTCTATATTTGTTGGATCTACGGCAATCCCATCCTTTGACAACACATGTCTTAAGAATGCTACTTCCTCCAACCAGAATTCACACTTCTTGAATTTAACATATAACTTCTGCTCTCTTAATATCTGCAGTACTAACCTTAATGCTCTTCATGTTCTTCCTTGGTCCTCGAATACACCAAGATATCATCAATGAATACAATCACACACTTATCCAGAACTTCTGAAATATCCTATTCTTAAGTTCCATAAACGCTGCCCGGCGCGTTAATCAACCACACGGCATCACTACAACTCATAATGACTATACCTTGTTCTAAAGGTTGTCTTAGTTATATCATCCTTCTTCACTCTTACTTGATGATAACTAGACCTCAAGACTATCTTCAAGGAATAACACGCTCCACGAAGTTGGTCAAACAAATCATCTATTCTGGGCAAACGGGTATTGGTCCCTTACCGTCACACGGTTCAATTCACGATAGTCGATACATAATCTCATCGACGCATCCTTCTTCTTCACAAATAATACCGGTGCACCCCATGGTGATACACTCGTTCTAATCAAGCTCTTATCCAACAACTCTTACAGTTGCTCCTTTTATTCTTCAATTCTGACGGAGCCATTCTATACGGCGCCTTCGATATTGGTGAAGTCTCAGGTACCAAATCGATAGAAAATTTTACTTCTCCTTATGGAGGTATTCCCAGTAAATCCTCAGGAAACACGTCCTTGAAATATCTAATCACAGAAAGTGATTCTACGGTTACTTCCTTCTTGCTCGTATCACCAATGTACGCCAAGAATCCTTCTCATCCTTTCTTTAAAAGCTTACGAGCCTTCATTACCGATATAAGGTTCGATCGGTTCTAGGTTTCGTTCCTTGAGAACCTCACTCTTCTCTAGATAGTAATCTAAAGTGGACTTCTTTCTTTAAAACAATCCACATGGGCATGGTATGCAGTCAACTATAGTCCATTCCCAGATTACATCAAATTCTTCGATGTCCTAAACTAATGAGATCAACCTCAAGTTATTCCTCGTCCATTTTCAAAGGACACTTCCTAGATATAGACGTAATAGGGATCGATTCTCTAGTTTGAATACCCATAACTAAAGAATTCTCTAACGCCTCATGAATTAAATACATATTCTTAGCCAAGCAATCATTTGGCACTTCTTATCAGAACCTTGCCCTTTGACATCGTTCTTATTACCATCATTTCTATTGCCGTAGCCTTTATTCTGGTACTTACTTGTACCACCTTCCTTTTCGCGATCGTCAGTAGCCTTCCTTTAGATTCAGTCGACACTTTCTTAGTTGACTCTTCTTCTCTTTTCGCTTACTGCGATAACTATCAGATTCTTTCTCCACTATCCTCGTCCTATCCAACACTTAATCCTAGGTTGGTAGTATTAATGGAGTGATTCTATATCGGATTCGGTTGCTCGAACCAGCTTCAAATCCTCGAGCCTTTTGCGCTTCATCATCGAAGAGTGTTAGGGTAAATTCTAGCACTTCGGTGAATCTAGTACCATAGTCGTTCACCGTCATACTTCCTTGAGTTAGCATCATAACTCAGCCACTCTGGCGTTTTGAACACTTTTCGGATAATATGATACTATCATTAGTTATCATGAATACGAGACGTTTTCAAGCACTCTCATACTATCGCTCGTCTCTACAGACTAACATTCAATTTATAGGTCATTCACTAAACCACTGGTCGTTTCAACAGACCATCACTATCTTCATTAGTCGACTTTACTAGACGTATGGGTCGCTTCACTAGACCATTTCTATTTTCATAGGTCATTTCAATTAACCATAATCACTTTCATTGGTCGTTTCAATAAACCATTCTTACTTGTTCCAGGTTAACTCGCACATTTAACCCTATTACTCACGTCAACCCAAGCATTGTACTATGCCTAGTACTTTTACATAAATAGGCCGTCCCCAAAAGACGTAATTTTGACAAAAGATCGGTCTACTAGATCTCTGGTCGTTCCAATAGACCAATTCTCCTTAGGGAAGTCATTTCACTAGAATTTACTTATTAATCATAGGTCGATTCACTAGACCTACTCTCATTCACACTTGGCCGTTTAACTAAGCCTATTACTCTTAACCGTTTCAATAGGTTATTTTATTCTTGTTCCGATCGCTTCAATGGATCAAAATTAACTTTACTTGGCCATTTCACTAAGCCAAATACTTTCTCTTGACCGTTTCAATATGTCAATTTATTCTTTCTTACTTGACCGTTTCAATAGGTCAATTTATTCTTTCTTACTTGACCGTTTCAATAGGTCACTTTGGCCGTTTCACTAAGCCAATTGCTTTCTCTTGACCGTTTCAATAGGTCACTTTATTCTTGTTTCGATCATTTCACTAGACCAAAACTAATTTCACTTGGCCGTTACCATTGCCGTTTCCGTTGTTTCCGCTCCTGGTATTCATCTGCAGTTTTACTTTCACTTTAGAACAGGTTCGTGCTCTAGCAATATTCATCACTACAAAATACGTGCAGTATTCATGGTATACTTTAACTTATTCTTTTACTAACGGGTACTTGTTAGTTTTGATTCATGTTCGTAGGTCTTTTGTACTAGACCATGATTCAGATGTGGTTAGTTTACTTAACCTTTCTTCTCCGGTTCAGGAGTTTTCATACTTCATAATTTACAACCGTTTTACTTGGTTGCTTATTATTCTTTACTTCACTAGTTTTTTATTACTTAACTAGCTTTAACTTATTCCAATGGTCGTCTTACTTCGTACCATGGTTACGGAGATTATTTCAATCACTCCGAGGCTTTCCCTTGTCTTTTCTCGACAAGTTAACTTTTGTTACCCAACAATAGTAAATTCAAAATTTTGGGTATTTAAATTAAATAATTAATTTATTCAACTAAGGTGTGAGATTTAAACATCCCAAAATACACCCAAAATTCAACTTTGACATAAGAAAGTTTCTAACTATATTACTCCACTAATAATAAAGTAAAAGAATCTATTCTTATAACTATCTGTCATTAATTGCATCACTTCCCACAGTGTGCGTGTTCTGCTGCAAGTTGGTCATATTTCTCTTGCAACTCTAACTTCTCAGCCCAAATCTGATAGCCTGAAGTCCTAAGCTCTTCCTCATAAGCTTCTTGTTCATCTATCTTCTTTTTCAGCTCCTTATTTTGTTCTATCTCATCCACCAGTTGTACACTGATTCGATTCCATTCGCGGTTAGCTCTAACCACATGGCTTTCTAGGCTTTGGACCTTCTTCAGCTGTACTGCTAACTTTCCTTCCACATACATCATATCCTCATTGCGTTCTTTGATGACATTCTGTAGACTGCCGACTCCTCGAGTCTCCTTCCTAAGCTCTCTTTTCGCTGAGCGAAGTTCCTTAGTTAGCTGCTTAATAATCTCCTCTTTAGCTTCTATTTCTTCCCTTAGAGTAGCACTGTACCTTACCGACTTCATGGGTCTCCTCGGCATGATCCTACACACACCAATAGTAAACTTAATTAGTACATAACCCCAAGATTCCATTATAACATATTAATAGAATGCAAATAGACATACAATGAAGAGATTCCTATTTCCCCAAGTATATTCATACTTTATGTACACTCTTAGTATTATTCCTAGAGTTAGACTTTATCACTTGAACTTCTCAAGTAAGATCTTATTTAAGTCAGTACTAAGTTCTCCCATTAGTCCTAACTTCCAGTTTTCTCCCATAAGACCTAAAGCCATTGCTCTGATACCAACTGTAACACCCCGAATTTTCTTAATGTATCTTGAGCATTTAATGGCATTTAATATCAATAAATAACAATATAAATACTTCAATTTAGGGTTCACAACAGCCCCTTAATTAACCATAAATTCAAAACAATAGCGGAAGCGTAACTTAAACATGTCTTGGTAGGCAACAACCTTAACCTTCAATGTACTTCAACTTACATCAATAAATAAGCGTACTTAAAAACTACTAAATAAGAATCTTCAATCCACCGTCTTCCCACGGCTACTTTCCTTGTCTTGTCCTTCTACTTAAATCCTGAAAACAAAATTTATAGAGAAGGGATGAGCGAACGAATTCTCAGTAAGTTCATACGTGGCCTCTCCGGTTACTAAGGAGAGACGACCAGAACGAATACTTAGAATAACTTTTCAAAGATAGGTCAGTTACTTTTGGATTCAAGGCTTGCAGAACAATACAGTCTTATTACTTTTAAAGATTTCACTTTCAAAGGATTATGGCACTACAATCCAAACGGGATTCATTCAAGTTTCCGTCAATTCCTTGGTAACGTACATTATAACCTTCAATGCCAAAGGTACAATTTGTACACCTAGCTTCTTCAGCCAATAGTGTGGGTCGAAACATATATGGTATCCACACACATATGCTCGGGGTCTAGAATCATCCTTGTAATCAGACAATTCCTGAGAGAAGGCATGTGATCACTCATGCAATCCCTAGTTTAAGGACGAGTCTTTTCTAACTGGACTGTCCGTCAATGTCTTTTCTAACTGGACATTGGATGCCTTAACAAGTAAGTAGTTAACTTCAAGTTAAAATTAGAACATACCATGGTACAAGTATGTGATACAAGTTTCAAACTTCGATACTTAGTAGATTCGATGGGGACATCACTAAGTATAGATTATTTCAAGGAACGTTTAATAACGCAGAGTTCATTCAAATACTATCATGCCATACTGATAGCTGTCTTTAGAAAGAAATACCGAATTCCAATAAACAGGAGTTCAAATACTTGTAAGGAACGTAATCCCTTACCTGAATTGCTTTTCCTCGCAATCTCCACCCTGTGCAAATCTACAAGGCACGGAGTAATTTACTTTAGTACTCTCTACATTGTTAACTATTTTTACTTAGTTAACTGAGAGATACGTTTTAACTTCTTTACTTCGTTACTTTTTCTTTACGTCTAAGTTTCTGACTTTGATTTACTAGTCAGTCCTTTAACTTTGATATAATTGCAATTAAGTCCTTTAACTTTGGGTTAATTACAATTTGGTCCCTCAACTTTGGGTTAATTGCAAATTGGTCCTTCAACTTTGGATTAATTGCAATTTAGTCCTTCAACTTTAGTTCAATTACAATTTAGTCCTTCAATTTTAAATCAATTGCAATTTAGTCCTTCCACTTTAGATTAATTACAGATTAGTCCTTCAACTTTCCTTTAATTACAGAAAGGTCATTGGACTTTGGTTTTTGTTCATAAGGTCCCCTAAGTTTCTCTGTTTTAATCACTTAGGCCCTTCTAACTTCAAAGGTTTCCTTTTTATTCCTTCTAACTTTAATTCTTTTCAGTTTAGTCCTTTTCTGTTAGGAAACTAACTGAAATTTCTAATCTTATTCTTTCTTGTAACTTTTTAACTTTAAGGTCTTCCAAGGGTTTATTCTATTTCCTCAAGTTATTTTTCTAACTTGTTAACAATCCTTTTAACGATTTTTGTTTTCCTTCCGTTAGAAACTTAACGGAAACACTAACTTTCCGTCCCAATTCTTAACATCTTCAAACTGAATTTAACACCCATAATTTACCTCTATTGCCGAGACATGCATGATCTATAACCATTGATTTGATCAATTTTCTAGTTCTTTAAATTTTTCTAAATTCCCAAACACCAATATTATTCACAATACACTTACAAAGATCATTTAAATCAACAAAATAAATTTTCAATGATCTAGGCCATTCGGCCGAAACTAGTTCTTGGGGGAAATCCATATTTTTTCTTCTTTTGATAAACCCAATTCAACCTCAATGATTTATATGTTCAATTCCCCAAACATCGCATAATATAAATCATTTAATTCAAGATTATAAAATCAATCTTAAAATAAACTAATATCAAGATTACTATATTTTATTTTTCATACTATTTAGATCAACTCCAAATCCTTTAAAATTTTATCTTAATTCACTAGCATGCAAAACCCTATTGTTCATATTCTTAAATCATGCGTAGATTAAGTTTTAATAATTCAAAATCAATGAAATAAATTTTAGAAGATGGGATTTGATCTTACCTTGAGAATGATCGGATTGTATCTTCGAAACAATGGCCGGAAAATTTTCTCCTCCCCCCTCCCAAGGATCGGCCGGCGGCTATTGAAGAACTAGGGTTTTGTTTTTTTTTTTTTTTTTTTTTTTGAGTTTATGATAATAATGAATTTCCTCAGTTGACTAACTCATTTATTTATACCTTGGTTGATTCTTAATTGGGTTGGGTTTACTAATACAAATTTTGGGCCAATCCAAATTCCTTGGGCCCACTTCTTTAAGTTACTTTAAAATTCTAATTATCATTTAATTAGTTAAAACCGAAAATAATATAAATAATTAAATAACTATTCCGGTTATTACAACCTCTTTCTCCGAATCCAGCTCCTCGACCTCGTCCACGTCCTGCAGCTTTACCACACCCTAATTTGGTGGGTACCCATCAGGGGCGGTGATGAGCCTGTGCAAGAGCCCTCTTGCACAGGGCCCCCAAAACTAAAGGGCCTCTTTTTTACACCCTTCATGTATACTAATTCTCTCATAAAATGATACTCCCTCCGTCCCATTCGAATTAAGATTCTTGGTCATGTAGTTTATACTTTAACCAATAATTTAAAGAAAAATAATGATGATAATAAAAATTTAAAAATTGTTATTGTATCACGATTAATAATAAACTAAATAACTATTTTTAGATTTTTATTAAGCTAATTATTTTTCTTCAAATTGTTGGTCAAAGTATAAATTATTTGACCAAGAATCCTAATTCGAGCGGGACGGAGGATTATTTTATTTCTTTTATATTTATACAAATAAATTTTGATTAATTATTTTAATTTGGTTTAACTATTCTAATGAGAATATAAAATATACTTTTAATACACCATTACGAATTCTATCAATATCTCAGAGTTTCAGAACTAAGCTCAAAGTTCGTTTTTAAATATGTGAACATCATTTTGAGAGAAAGCGAGTATATATATACAGTGTTGATTTAGTATATATACAAGGTGTTGCTTTAGTCACTTCTTAAATCAAATATGAAATCACATGAATTTGTGAAACTCGAACAATGAAATCACACGAATGTTGTGACTCGAACAATCAAACGTCGACAAAGCTTCGCGACCTTATATAACTTCATCACTCTCTTCCTCGCAATCACGTGTCGACGCTAAAAAAGCTCTCTTCTATAACCCACCTTATTTACATTTTCTTTGATTGCTCTATCCCTCTATAATCGACATTTTATCGGATTTACACAGTCGAATTTAATTGTTCTATAAAAAACATACTCATATATATATACAGTGTAAATTTTAAATATTAGGATCAAATATTCACATATAGCACAGGGCTCCTAAAATTATTGAGACGGGCCTGGTACCCATTAATCTGAAAACAATCAGACACATTATGCCCCACCTTTCTGAAGTGGGTGCATTTTGTTTTTTTGAGTTGCTTCCTCTTGTTTCCATAGTTTGGGTCTTGCACTTGGAGTTTTCACAGCAAAATAAAAACTTTCACTTCTGTCTTCCTGTCCACGAGTCACCATTTTATGCCTTTCTTCTATCGTCACGAGGGAATAGGATGTGTTCAAACCCATGAGAAATTAGTAAAACTTTTATTCTTCCTTCTGCCTTGAGAATTCAGCTGCTGCTCCACAATTACATATTGGGATGGACGTGTAAATGCCCAATTCATCCCACTTGCCTTTTAATTAATGTAGTACGACTAAGCTTTTGTTTCCCTGCTTGAGTTGAGTTCACTCGCTCTTCAGTAGGTACACCCTTGGTGCATCACATTTCGAGTATCTCTCTTTCAAGTCATCCCACAAATATTTTGCTACCTTGGAGTAGGAGATATTTGGATGAATTTTCTCATCGACGAAAAAAATCCATGAAATTATCATAGAATTGCATGTATCCCGTCATGATCGTTTTGTTCCCTGGATCAAACTTCCTTTTTTTTTTTTCTTGGATTCTCTCAGTCGCACTCTGGTACCGTGTGCAAAGATAAGAAGTAACTATATTTGCTCTAATTTTTCTCACTCTTAATTCTCAGCAATACATAGATACATATATACTGATGTAACGAGACTTCCTAGCTACTGAATGCATGCACTTCCTACAATAAAAACCCTTTATCCAAAAATCCTATGTATCTTTACTACAACTTTTCCTATCCTTAATGTATATACACTTCTAGAATATGTACATCATTATCTTCACAGTTTAAAGTTTATCCACAGATAATGTTACTGAGAAAAAATCGAACAAGAAGGTGATCATTCAGAGAGAGCTACTTCAGCGGACAACATTTAATGAGTTGGTTTTTTGTAGTGAATGCACTCACAAATTCATTACAATGTGTCTTGTCTTTCTAGGAAAGTTAAGGAAGAAAAGTTCCCAAAAATGAAACATAAGGATCACTAGGTGAGGTTTAATTTATGGCATACATAATTAAGAATGCTAGAGGGGTTGGTAATCAAAACTCAGTTGATTACTTGAAGTTGTTAAATAGGTAACACTCTACAAATCTTTTACTCCCTCCGTCGTGAAATGAATGTCCGAAAAACATTCAAATTTGCTCTTGGCCAAGTGTAAAATTGGAAAAATTTCGAACATTCATTTAGGGACAGAGGTAGTAGTTCTTTTTGAAGCTAAGTTGGACAGGGAAAGCTTCCTGATCGTGCTCTTAAATTGTGATTTATCATTTCTTTGCATCATAATTATGTTGAATCTGGAACAGAAGTTGGAAATGAATAGGTAACACTAATATAAAATATACTCCCTCCGTCCCAGCACAAGGTTCTTAGTTTGACTTTTCACGGAGATTAAGAAAAAGTAAATGTTGTGAGTATGAAAAAGTAAGTAAGAGAAGTAGGAGATATAAAGTGGGTGGGGAGTTTTTGTTGTGAGAATGACAAGTGATTCCATTGTCCATTTTGGGTAATAAAGCAACTAAGAACCTTGTGCTGGGACAAACCAAAAAGGAAAGTAAGAACTTTGGGCTGGGACGGAGGGAGTATTAGTATTACAAAACACTGTAAGTACAAGAATGTAATAGTGGGCTTAATGAGAAGGGTAGTTTGGTAATCTATCTGGATTAGTGAAGGACTTCATGGTATTTTCACGAAGTGATCACGTGGAAAGCTCGTGAGGTTGTTCGCTTTCAACAACCTTCACATAGGGATGACCAAAACCGGTTCCGGGCCCGGTTCCGGTTCGGAACCGCCGGTTCCGGTTCGACATATATGTGACCCTGAACCGGCCCGCGCTTACACCGGTTCCGGTTCCGGTCATCACAATCCGGTTCCGGTACGGTTCCGGTCCGGTTCCGGTTCAGTCCACGCTACCTTTTTTTATTTTATTTTTATCATATAATAATGAATAAACATGTTAAAATTTATTAAAAGACAAGAGATTTTTATTTTATAATACACTAATGAATAAACATGTTAAAATTTATTGAAAAATAAAGGATTTTTATTTTTTTTAATGGAAATGCCGATCCGGTTCCGGTTCCGGTCCGGTTCCGGTTCGCCATATATGTGACCCTGAACCAGCCCGCGCTTACCACGGTTCCGGTTACTCCGGTTCCGGTTTACTCCCCGGTTTGCTCCGGTTCCGGGCTTTTCCGGTCCGGTTCCGGTCCGGTTTTCCGGTTCCGGTCCGGTTTGGCCATCCCTACCTTCACATGGAAGGCAATATAATGGAGGCAAGTGGCGTAATGCAGACTATCGTGGATGAATTTGTATTATTTCTTATTCCTTTTCCTTGTAATCGCATTTCCTTTGAATTCAGTTCTTCGTTTATTTCCTTTATCGTTTCTTCATTTCTGTATTTTAATTCCGTACTGTAATTTCATTTCGATTAAAACAGAAAAGACCCACAAAATAGTCCATGTTTCATTGTGTTGGTTTAATCCAAATTGTCGAGCTGTTGAAACCGTTACAATTGGTATCAGAGCAATTGCTTCTGCTCCCATGGCTAATGGCTATTTTTTTATTGGAATCGGTACACAACTCCTTGAACTGCCTAAAAACAAAGATGAGTTACAATTCTATGCTTTGGCATTCCTTGAGAGAATTGTTCAAACAAACTCACTTGAGGACTACTTTGACGGATTCCAGCAAGTCCGAACTCAATTGGAGGGTGCGGCTTCATATTTGGGCGAGGAATTGGATGAAAGTTTTGTTTTAAAATTTTTCATTGATGGACTGGAGGAAGGAAGCAGGTCTTATGTTAAATGGCTGAGACCACAAATAGTTCATGATGCTCGAGCATATGCAAAATATTAGAGGGAGAAGCAACGTGCAAACCATTGTCAAGAGCCAAAAGTTGATGAAGGTTACAAATCGGACAATATCAGTGTGGATTCGGAGAGTTCATTTGATTCCGGTGATGAGGTAATTGTTGATCATGATGATAGTTCTCTTAATGTTGTTAATGGTAATTGTGAAATTAGTTGGACTACAAATAAGTTTGAGGTTCAAATTAGGGAAAATAGAGGTGTGGAATTCCCTTCAGTAATCTCAGCTAGTGCAAGGAATGATCAAATTCCGGAGAGAAAACAAACTACAGTATTGCAATCCGACTGTTCGATAGAATGCCTAGCAGAGATGAGGGAAAATTTTGCTTGAATCAGGTAATCTGCAGTCATGCGTTAAACTGCCAAATCTTTGTGCAATTGTCCTTGTTGAAAATGTTAAACGTAATTGTGAATTAATAATTCGTCGTAATCGTATTCCTGACATGAAAGTTGAATTTAGAGAGTTTAGGAAAGAAATTATGGGGAATATGCTTGGTGTAGTAAGTGAAATGAAAGAAGATAGTGTGGTATTTCCTGATCAGGTTGAAACTAACAAAATGGGTTCATTATCATCATATGAGTTGTGGGATCCAGGTATTGTTAGTCCTGGTATTTTAAAGTGTGGTGGGATCCAAGTAAAATTAGAAAGGGAAAATGGTAGTAAGTCTACTCATGATGGGTTTATAGAATGGATACCTGCTGTAGCTTCAGAGCTAGTGGCTTCTTTATCTAGCATTAGTTCATCATCAAAAACTATGGTAGATGAGGTTAGCCTCTCTTGGTCTCGAATGCAAGGCAAAGGATCTTCTCTTGGTATTGGCAAAAGTGGTGGGCAGGTTTGTCAAAAAATTAGGGGTGAAGATTCTATTGAACCTCAGTCGTTTCATTATGCATCTAATGGTGAGGAAAAGAACTTGCGTATGGTTATTGATGACAAGGAGATATTTTATGGAAGTCGTGATGTTTCTTGGGTTGATGAGGTTAAGGAGAAGCTCCTGCTAACCAAGGATATTAAGCTTACTGATGTTGCTTCTACGACACTTGGTTTTGTTGGGGCATACCTTGCTAATTTGTTCAATAAAACAACCTTGTTGGCGGGGAGAGACTATAAAGTTGTGGAGAAAATAGAGTTTATTATTAAAGAGGAGCTCCTTACTGCAGAGATTAAAATGAAAACTACGGAGTTGCAGGGTAATGAAAAATCTGTGGCTGCACGTCATGAAGCTACTGTAATTGCCATTGTTGTTTCCAAACTTCTCATTGGACAATCAAGGGTGGAGACATTGAGTATATTACTGCACTCAGTAAGGGCATTGGGGTGTAAATACACTCCTCCAACCACGAAGGACATAACTTTTAGTCATGTTGATGAGCTGAGAGTACATGCTACTCTTCTTGGTGGATGTGCAGCAAAGGAAGTTTTTTACTTGGGCCATGTTTTGATAGTTGCACTAGTTGGCATACGAAAAGCAACAGGCATCCCATACGAAACTATTGTGGAGTATGGTTTACTAGGATGGGATAGAGATCAGAGCTATCTGGTGGTTTTGGTTCGAAAAGAGGTTAAACTGCTGTTGCAATCTGCCATTGATACTAAATTGGATGAAGTTCTTGGTTCAGTTCTTGCATATTATGTTCCATCGAAGCTTGTTATGGTGCATGGATTAGCTGAGTCCAACAAGCATATAAAGGAACATTATTCAATAAATGTTTGTGCCCATGTGAATGCAATACAAATTGAAGAAAACACTGATGATGCTTCATATTTGCGCGTAAATAAGATGCAATTACATGAGAAGCTGATGTGTAGCGGGTTTATAAAGAAACCTTGTGAATATGAAGTATCATGGGTTAAGGTTGCGGTGAGTAAGACAGTGAATGTCAAGCTGGTGTCATGTACTGTTTCGACTACTTTGCCACAGCTTGGTACAGGTCAAGTACAATTACATCCAACTGCACTTTTATTTAGAAGGGTTTAAGGAAGAAAAAAGAGAAGTTTTACAATTCTTGCTACAGTGGAGGAATTTAATGGAGTATGTGTAGGCCTTAAGAGAGCTTAATCTGGGATGTGGTGATGCTGATGGAGGGACATGGAAGCTTGCCATAGTCCACAAAAACAGGTCTGCCGAAGTTGGTTCAATCTTGTTGTATGTGATGTTATATAGTTGCTGGGATATGTGGTTCTTCGAGTATGATAGTTGCAGAGTTTTTTATATCCCCAATGTAGCTGGAGTTTTACATTGTCTTTGAGAAAGAAAAAGGTACCAGCAGAACTAGAGGGGATCACGGTTATAGAAGCTGTTGAGAAGAAAAAAAATTTAATTCTTATGCTCGTCTTAATTGAGTAAGGCCAAAGAAGATGGTATAAGGTGTGAGTGATGGACAGTTTGATCTGGTCCTTGATGAAGGCTTGCCATCTTGAAGAATGGGTTTAAAGTTTCAGGGATTTCTAGCCTTGAGGACAAGGCTGTTGTAAGGAGGGAGTATTGTAACAGTGGGCTTAATGAGTAGGGGTAGTTTGGTAATCTATCTGGATTAGTGAAGGACTTCATGGTATTTTCGCGAAGTGATCATGTGGAAAGCTCGTGAGGTTGTTCGCTCTCAACAACCTTCACATGGAAGGCAATATAATGGAGGCAAGGGGCGTAATGCAGACTATCATGGATGAAGTTGTGTTATTTCTTATTCCTTTTCCTTGTTATCGCATTTCCTTTGAATTCAGTTCTTCGTTTATTTCCTTTATCGTTTCTTCATTTCTGTATTTTAATTCCGTACTGTAATTTCATTTCGATTAAATCAGAAAAGACCCACAAAAATAGTCCCTGTTTCATTGTGTTGGTTTAATCCAAATTGTAGAGTTGTTGAAACCATTACAAAGAACTAATATAATAGTACAACTATAAAAGCTCACAATCACACTAGTCTAGTTTTGATGCAGTACATGCTCCAGCAGCAGAGAAGAATCGGCGACCAAGGGCCCGCTCGCCCTTTACCAGGCGCCCGCTTACCTCCTTGCCAGATTGACGAGTTTCTGTTTAAGACCAAGCGCCTGCCTGGTCTCCTCCAGGCGCCCGCTCGGTTTCCGTCCGGCCAGTTTTTCTCCCAGTTTTCGTGTTACGTAAAGTTGAACAATTTAGGGTATTTTTGGTATTTTTGTTGATTTCGTTTAGAGGAGTATAAAACTTATTTTAGGGTTTGTAAACATTATTCATTCATCTGGTTATTCAATTGCAACTTTTGCACATCTTGTGTAAAACCCTAAGTCATTCAATTGGCTTGCAGAGTAATCTCTTTGGGGATTATTGTTGAGGGATCATTATCCTTGTTCTTGAAGGGTTGATTTCGATCAATTCTTGGTATTATTCCGCTGTGTTTCACATCAATTGGTATCAGAAAAGGACGATCCTTGGACGATGGCCAACGATATCAAGGACCTTATCTCCACTTTGACAACCAGTATGCAAGACAGTATGCGACAACATGCTGAATCTCATGCACAACAGACGGCGCAGCTAGTACAGGTACTACTACTACCGCGTCACAAGAAGCAACAGCTCGTCATACTGAACTTCTGGCGGCAATAGCGAATGGTCTTGGTGGGCGTGACAACGAAAACCCTAGAAATCAAGTAGATCCTCGTGGGGAACGCCTCCGCCACGAAGATCCAGTTCAAGGGGATTCCGAGATGGTGGTTTTTATGAGGCCAGGGTAGTGCCCCTTGCAGATCAACGACCCAAGATTCGGGCTGATATACCATTTTTCTCTAGTGAGTTGAATACGGAAGATTATATGGATTGACGTTCTGAGGTTGAGAAATTCTTTGATTTAATGCAAACTGAGGAGGATCGTAAAGTTCCTTACGTTGCATATAAATTACGTGGGGGTGCTTATGCGTGGTGGACGTAAGTAACGAGACAGCGAATTCATAATAATTGGCCTCCTATTCGACGTTGGATAGACATGAAGACTGCACTGAAAGACCGTTTTCTACCCGACGATTTTGATCAGGAAATTTTTGACGTGTAAAAAGGGTAATCGGACAGTCGATGAATATGCTTGCGATTTTCATGCCCGTTCTGCCTGCACGGATGTGAATGAAACAGAATCACTTCAAGTCGCATGATTCATTGAAGGTCTTCATCCTCCCATCAAACATCAGGTGGACTTATTTGTTACTCATTCTCTCAGTGAAACCATCACTAGAGCGAAAAAGGTGGAAAGCCAGTTGTCCTCTACGTTTCATTCTCCGGCACCATATAGAAAATTTGGAGAGGGCACTTCGAACAGTAACAAGAGCCAGCCTTCTGTGAATTTTCCTGCTACGGATATGTCACGCCCCAAAATCTGACATTGCACAGACCTTGAGGAGTGACGAACAAAACCGAATACCAATCGAACCCCAAAAATGAGAACTGAATTTTTCCTCATCTTATAAACAAACTGAAATGATACAATACAAAATCTCGAAGCGAGTACATCAGAGCAACTATCCTCTGACCAAAAACTCAACCTGAATAGTCTCAAATATTTACAAACTCTAAAACTGTAACAACTTTACTAAAGTTATCTATACATAGCAAAAACAATACATGTATCTAAAGACGTAAAGTCCCACTCAAGCTTCACAACTCTACTGCAAAACCTTCATGTCTCAACGACACTCCACCTGGAAGGGAAAGGGTTAACGAAAAGGGTGAGCACAAATTGCCCAGTAAGTGACTTGCCAACACAAAGGTGTGTGGCACTGTATAGAACCCAACCAAGAACGAATAGCAATAACAAACCCAACCACCCAGTATATAAGGGAGGAGCCGAAAGAGTACAACCGAATCAAACATCAAATCAAAGTTCCGAAGTCAAAATTCCATTAAACACTTGAGTTGGCCAAATGCCCAAAGTCAAAGTTGATTCTTCGTCATAGTTTCACTTGCACAAATGACACTATGACTAGGAATCACAAATATAACAACCGGTGTTAAAGTCATCTCTTGTTGAGGAATCAAATATCAAATACTCAAAGTGTAAATGGCAGAGTAGCAAAAAAGAATAACCGAATCCAAATGAGTTGATCCAATAAACGATCACGAATAACAAAGCAAATCAATCCAATAATTCCGAAGCCAAAGAATGAAAGGGTACAAGGTTAACAAGACCCTTACCTCGAATCCGAAATGATCCAAAACAAAGTAATCAACGCAAATTAATCGTTCCAATCTAACATCACAAATACATAAATAGTACAAGAGTTAGTATTCATTAAAATGCATCTAAATATTAATAATTCATAACAAGTTACAAGACATAATAATAGCTATGAAATTACTGCACCAATGATTATAAATAGGCGTGATTAACTATCGAAGATGAATAGTGCTCTGAAAAATACTCAATTTGGACAGAAGAATCAATAAATTCTGACTTCGAATGAATAAATCAAAGTTCGGTCATTTTTAACACCCTCGAAACAAAGCTGGCACAAAAATATTACTTCTGGGATTACAAGAGTCAGAATGGACATAAGTTAATTATCCCATTGGAAAGATCATGAAAAACTAATGAATTTAGACTCAAGAATCACTTGATTCCGAGTCCGAATGAAATAGTTATGATTTTTACGATTTTTTACGGATATCCGAATCCATCTATAATAGACTGTTGTAAAACTCACTTTATGAGAAGAAAACAAATATATTTCTTATCAGATATAGTATTATATTTGAAAGCGTCACGGAAAAAAATCCACTTTAGAATCGAAAATCATTTAATTCCGGTTTAAAACAAAGAAGTTATAAACAATTTAGTTTCAACAAGTTTTGTTAACATTACAGGGACTAATCTGAATGTCTCACAAACACAGGGACTGATTCAAAATTTCAGAAGCACAGGAACCTAACAGAATTCATAAAATACAGGGACCAATTTGTAATTCTCTAAAATTGACTTCTTCAACCTTACGAAGCAACATCAATATTCCCCCATAAAAATCCACTAAATTAGCCATGTCTTTATTTCCAAATACTCCATATACATATACTCAGTTCAAGTCATAAACTTAAATTACAAGGGTTATCACTTAAATTACAAGGGTTATCACAAGCCAAATAAACCTACTTCAAATTAACAACAACTAGACAATTTCTATCATTTTTTTTTCTTTCACAAACAAACACACACAGTACAACACACTCACACACATGCAGAAAAACACACCAGTAGAAATCAAACTCAAAACTCGCCTTTTCTATTCTTTCTCCTTCTTTCTTCTCTCTGTATGTTCTCTATTTCTTCTTTCGTTTCTTTTCTTTAGCCCCCTCCTAAGCCTTACCCGATTTCTCTCTCTATTCTTTTTCTTTTTACTTTTGTTGTTGTTGTTTTCATTTCTATTCTTTTACTGGGAAACTTGGCCACGTACTCCCACCCCAAACACAATGACTCAGCGACTTTTCTTCTTCTTTATCTTGATTATTTCCCTTTTTCTTTTCTTTTTTTATTACTTAATTACATATTTACCCTTGTGTAATAACATGGCATGTTATAAAGTGGCAGTAACATTATATTTAAAAGTTACTCCCTTCGCCACAAAGTAACTCGCACTAATTATTAAATTACAATATTGAGTTCTATTTAAGAACTTATGGATTCCGTCCTAAAATAAGTTGAACTAATCATTAAATCACTATATTTAAAATAATAACATAATTTCTAAAATGCAAATCCAAATTAACTACTAATGCACACATATAAAAATGGTCAAGTATATACATGCAATAGGGATCAAAACTGGGGCGTCACAGGATAATACACAAACTGCAGCTGCGGGTTCTAAGAATGATGATGGTAAACATGTGACCCCCGCCCTGACAACGACCCCTGCAGCTCGGCGTAACCCCCCTCCTACCACTACCGGTCAACGGGCCCCTAACCCTTATGCCAAGTCTAATGGTGATAAGTGTTTTCGGTGTTAACAACCCGGCCATCATTCTAATCAGTGTCCAAATCGCAGAGGTATTAACATGGTTGATCGGGATATGTTCGAGGAGGATGATGCAGACGAGTTTGAAGACGAATATAGGTATGATCCCATAGATGAGGATGGGGACGTTTCTGATGATGGACTATATGAGTCTCTCGTGGTTCGCAGAATGATGTTTGTTGGGTTTCGTAGTAACATGCGCAGCGGAATTAAGCATTTAAAATTTTCATGAAACCCAAAGCCATAGATCCGTTCATATGATTATATCAAATACATACAATATGAATACTAGAATACTAACCCTTGATGCCTTTGAATTTTAGCATTTGATCTTGGTGGAGACTTGAAGCTTCATCACGGAGAAAGTAAGAACACGAATTTCGAAGATGATAAGCTTCACCCTCTAGCGGTATCCACACCTTGAACGAATATCAAGAGAACTTGATCTTGGTTGCTAGACCAAAAT
This sequence comes from Campanula takesimana, assembly GCA_026119855.1. Classification (NCBI taxonomy): domain Eukaryota; kingdom Viridiplantae; phylum Streptophyta; class Magnoliopsida; order Asterales; family Campanulaceae; genus Campanula; species Campanula takesimana. The sequence continues at coordinate 40,246 of JAOWBW010002655.1, read as the reverse complement.
TATGAAACACACTTTCACAATTATATTGACTATATGGAATTATGAATTCTTGATCTTAGATTCCAAATCACTAATCAAGAATATTGTTCTCTCAATGAACTAGGTTAATCAACCTTAATGGCTGGTGAAAAAGACTTTATATAGGTCCTAGTCCTTAACCCTTAAGGACCTAGAAAACCTAAATCCCGTCACCCTTAACTAAGGCAATAATTTCAGGCACAAGAAATCGGGCACGGTCGTGCCCTCTATCTGGCACGATCGTGCCAATAGGGTCGACAATGCCATCCTTTCGCTTATTATGGCACGGTCGTGCTTTGTAATCGGCACGGCCGTGCCTGGCACGGTCGTGCGTTATAACCAGCACGATCGTGCCAAATGACACGAGCCTTGCTTCCCTTGTGCCGATTATTGGCACGGTCGTGCCCTATAATCGGCACGGTCGTGCCAGGCCAGAAAAACTCAGATTTTCCATAATTCTAATTTAGTCCTTTGGGATTCGTTCTATTTTTGTGTGACCCTCTAGGATTACACTATATTGGCAATGAGTCCAAACATGAACCCATAAGATATGATTAGGTTCTAGCAAACCGTCATACCTACCTAAATAGTGTTACTAGATACAAGTTCGCATTCCATTTAAAATATGTCACAATCCATTTGTTCACGATGTCAATGAACACAAGTCATGGTCAACAAGTCAACTTGTATTGTTCAATACTTTCTCGATTCCGAATATGTTGATAATCCAAATGACATTGATCCAATCAATTCATTTGAGTCTGGCCGAACATTTTCATCAACATCATTCCTACGAGAGGCCCAAGCTTGACATCTCTCCGAAGAGGTACAAATCCATATAAGCTTAGTATTCTTCCCTACATGAATCCGATTATGCCAATCATACACTTTATAACTACCCGGTTAAAGGTAGTGTTTGAATATGTCAAACATAATGTTCATCAAGTGGAAGACTATAATAACTTCATGTCTAAGGATTCAAATGACATAACTAATATGAGATATATATATATATATGACATTGACCATGATATAGATCTCATAAAGTGGGTCATGTCCAGTACCAAACAAGTACCCATAAATCTAACATGATAATCCCATGATCATTTAGCCTTTATACTAGTACCAAACAAGTACTAGGGATGGAGATTATTATAAGTAAACATGAAAAACAATAATAATCAAAATATCTCTTTATTAATATGAATAAATGATAACAATTACAACTTTTAATAAACGTGCCTAGGGCACCAACACTAACAATGTTGACTACCCCTACAGAAGAGTATAACCCGGAGCGGCATAATATTTTTTGCACTAAAGGGAAGGTCAAGGATTTTGACACGATGTTCATTGTGGATAGCGGGAGCAGTGAGAACCTGGTGGCTCAGAGTTTGGTGCATAAATTGAGGCTGGAGGTCCGTAAGCACCCAACTCCTTACACAGTCGGCTGGATTAATAGTGCGGGCAATATTAAGGTACATGAACAATGTCTTCTTCCTTTCTCTATTGGTAAATATAAGGATGAAGTATTGTGTGATATAGTTGATATGACTGCATGCCATGTTCTTTTGGGTCGCCCCTGGCAATTTGATCTTAATATTATGTACAATGGGCGTGAAAATTTTATTAAGTTCACAAAAGATGGGGTCATTGGAATCAACTGGTTTTCATCGCAAAGAGAGACCCAAGCCCCTTGTTGCATTGTGTACTGCTCGTGAATTTGTGGGGGATTTGAAAGATAGTCCTTTTGTGCTTGATGTGGTTAATAAGGGTATTGATGGCAGGGTCAGTTTGGTATCTACATCTCTACAGTCTGTGTTAGATTATTTTCGTGATATTATGCATGATGATTTACCTACGAAGAAGACCCCCTTTGAGGTTGTTTATCAACGACCTCCCACCCATACTCTTGATTTGGTTCCCTTGCCAAAACTTCTGGGTTACAGCATTGCAGCTGAGCATACGGCAAAGAAGATTGAAGCGGTTCAGAATGCAGTGAAGACGAATATTGAGGCGTCGAACGCGAAATACAAGGCTCATGCGGATAAACGCCGTCGTTCTAAGGTCTTCAATGTTGGTGACTTCGTCATGATCCATTTGCGTGAGGAGCGTATTCCCCAAGTTGATTATCACCTGGATATTCATCTTTATGTTGATGTGGATTTGGGGACGAATCCTTTTCAAGTGGAGGAGCATGATGCAGCACATGATCCAGCAGCAGAGCAGAATCGGCGACCAGGCGCCCGCTTACTTCCTTGCCAGATTGACGAGTTTCTGTTTAAGACCAAGCGCCCTCCTGGTCTCCTCCAGGCGCCCGCTCGGTTTTCCGGCCAGTTTTTCTCCCAGTTTTCGTTTTACGTAAAGTTGAACAATTTAGGGTATTTTTGGTATTTTTGTTGATTTCGTTTAGAGGAGTATAAAACCTATTTTATGGTTTGTAAACATTATTCATTCATCTAGTTATTCAATTGCAACTTTTGCACATCTTGTGTAAAAGTCATTCAATTGGCTTGCAGAGTAATCTCTTTGGGATTATTGTTGAGGGATCATTATCCTTGTTCTTGAAGGGTTGATTTCGATCAATTCTTGGTATTATTCCGCTGCGTTTCACATCAAGTTTATACTAGACCATACCCTGTATAAAATCTAAAAAACTCACCTATTTGCTGCTCTCAATTGCTCCAGATCGATGCATTCCCATGAGAACTAAACACCTATTTATAGTGTTGCTATATTGGTAAAAGTCCCAGCCTCACCCTTCTCGATTGTTCTTGAAATTTCTTCCAAGTCGGTGTATGCTTCTCCTCCTTGTCCTTACTAGGTGATTCTTCTGCTATCCATAAATCTTCTTGATTCTAGATTTCCATTTTAGTTAAACACTTAGGTCTTTCAAGAGAACCCCAGAAAATTAGGGAAGAATTATGAAGCTTCTTGAGAGAGAAGAGAAGGGTTGCTCTTTCAACACTCCCCATCATTACTAGCTCTTCTCGACCTTATAGCCATTCCAAGTTGTTGTCGGAACTAAGCGAAGTTCTTTGCACTAGACTCTTGGTGAACACATTTGCAATTTGGTCCTCTATTTTGATTGGGCACATTTGTATTTTCCTTTCCATTACTTTCTCCCTTATGAAATGGTGGTGCACTTCCACGTGTTTTTTCGGAGTACGGAATACTGTATTTTCTACTAGATAAATAGAGGATTTATTGTCAAAATGTAGGTCCACCGTGTAGTTTATAGGTTGATGTAGATCATCTAGTAACTTCATTAACAATGTATTTTCTTGAGCTTCCATTGTTGCTATTGTGTAATCCACTTTAGTGGTTGACAATGACACTGTCGATTGTCTTTTGCTAGACCACGTGACTGCTCCTGAGCCAAGACTTAACATATACCCTGTCCTTCAGCGTTGGGTATCATGATCTAGCATAGTCTGAGTCATAATATCCAATCACTTTGTAAGCTTCACATTTCTTATATAAAATCCCATAGTCAATAGTCCCCTTAACATAACTTAAAATTATTCTAACACCTTTCAAGTGTGTCTTCTTTGGCTTCTCCATAAATCGTCTTACTACTCCACTTGAAAATGATATGTCTGGTCTCGTCAAGGTTAAGTAGATTAGACTACCTACCAATTGCCAATACATCATCCTATGTTCAATATCTTTGACTTCTTCTGCACATAGCTTTGCATTGGTTTCTAATGGGGTGGACATTGGATTACAATCTAACATCCCAAATTACTGGAGTAGATCTTTGGCATACTTTTGTTGGCACAGAAACAAGCACTCATCTCGATCCACTTCGAGCCCAAGAAAGTGTTTAGTTATCTGCGCTCTTTCATTTGAAATCGAACGGACAAGTTCTTTGTTATCCTCTGGATCTCGTTAAAATTGTTTGCTGTGATGATTACATAATCCATATAAACTAGCACTATAGCTTGTTTACATTGTCCGAGCTTGACAAACAAGCTTGAATTTTCCGACGCCAACACATATCCACTTTGAAATAGAAACTCTGCAATCTTTCCATACCAATATCTGGGTGCCTACTTTAGTCCATATAGTGCTTTCTTAATTTGCACACCTACCAGGGTCGATCTTTCTTATCATATCCTTGTGGTTGTTCCGTATAGATCTCTCTATCCAGTTCTTCATGTAGGAAATCATTCTTAACATCCATTTGTAAGAATCTCCATGACTTACTATAGTACACATACCCTGGTGATCTTTGCCATAGGACTAAATGTTTCATCATAGTCTAGTCCATATTGTTGAGAGAAACCACGAGCTACCAACCGTGCTTTATATCTCTCAATCGATCCATCAGGACGCGTCTTCACATTGTAAACCCATTTGCATGATATGGGTTTTACATTATTTGGATTAGGAACCAAATCTCAAGTCTCCAATGCTTCCATCTCCTCATCCATCGGTTTACTCCATTTAGGATCTCGAGATGCTTCTTCAAACGTAATGAGGGAGTTCAATGATATTTTGGCTAGAATATGGGAATGACTAGATAGAGTGATGATAGATAGCATACATCTTAGTACAAGACCAAAGTGTTTCGTGACTCACTTGGCCAGAAAATTCATCTATGGTATTAGTTAGCATGTCAATGAGGCCGTCACGAAATTCATTGTGTTTTTTAGCATACACATTCATAGTTGTCCTAACAACGTACAAGGATACAATTATTTAACAAAATTATAAAAATAGAATCTACAAGCAAGTCATTTTCAAGTGACCTGCTTGTATAAGAGAAATCACCCAACTCTCATTATCATTTTTGTTGAAAAATTAGAATCTACAAGCAGGTCACTTAAAAATGACGTGCTTGTAGATTCTAATTTTTCAATATAGTTATGGAATTGTAGCCAACTCTCAACTCTTAGGCAATTACATTCTAATTTTTTGCTTATATAAGAGAAATCACCCAACCCTCAAGCAAAAATCTATATATATTAAAAGTCGACGCGGAGGTATACGGATTCGCCATGTGGATAGTTTAGGCTAAAGAATGCTTTTGGTGAAGCTATGTCATCACCATTCTTATTGATAAGTGGCTCTTGATATTCTTATTATTAGCTAATAGTATTAGTTAATAATAATAGTTATTATATAAGTTAACTATTACTATTAATAATATTAGTAAACTATAATAGTTACTATTGTATAAGTTAACTATTGCTATTAATAGTATTAATTAACTATAATAGTTATCGTATAAGTTAACTATTAATAGTATTAGTTAACTATAATAGTTATCGTATAAGTTAACTATTACTATTAATAGTATTAGTTAACTATAATAGTTACTATATAAGTTAACTATTACTATAAATAGTATTAGTTAAGTATAATAGTTATATAAGTTATTTATTACTATTAATAGTATTAGTTAACGTTAATAGTCACTATTTAAGTTAACTATTACTATATATTAATAGTATTAGTTAACCATAATAGTTACTATATAGGTTAACTTTTACTATTGACAATAATAGTTAATTAGTTACTATATATATTAATAACTTTTACAATTAACAGTATTAGTTAATTATAATTGTTATTATATAAATTAATAATTTTTTTTAAAAAGAAATTAACTATTACTATTATTAATATTAGTAAATCATAATAGTTACACTCTTCATTCCAAATTGAATGTCCTGTTTAAACTAAAATGAATGATTTTTTGAAATTTTACATTCAAATAATTTTGTACCTAAGATTTTTTCATATATCATTATATGCATTCATTTAAGTGCAACGGTTACTAAAATATGAAGAGTCTCAAAAAAAATTAATATATTAAAAATAATTATGATAAAGTGACTTTAACTTCTCCGGTATAAGAAATGAAAAGTCATAATTTGAAATGTAATGTCACAAAAAATAAATTTTTGATTTGTTACTTAAAACAAATGAAAAGTCTTCAAACAATTTATTTTGTTTAACTAATAAATTAAAAAGTTTATGTTGATACAACTCTAATCCTGCAAACAAAGGAAAAGTCACAAAAAACATTAATCTTGATTTTAAATCCAAAGTTCGAAAATAATTTACTCTTTAATTTATCCTCCCAAAAAAAAAGAAAATTACAATGTAATTGATTATTTACATGTCTTCTTTTTTAGTTGTATTTTTGAGATACCTAAAAATTATTTTTCTTTAATCATAATAAAATATACTCCATTTGACTAACTAAATAAACGACAAATTGTAAACAAATTTCCGTGTGTAGCACGGGGTTTTTCCTAGTTGTTACATTTATGTAACACGTTTGTTTCATTTAGTTATAGTAACTATACATTTGGCAAACCGAAAAAACACCAAAAAAATAATATAAAATCTAAAAAATAATAATGCCTGCGGGTCATGGGTCTAAAACACACCAATAACCGGGATCCATGACCCGTCTCTACTATGAAATGGGTCGTGGTGTTCTTGTTGGTCACAAAGACATAACAAGGGTATGAAAAGAGGTTAGAGGGGGGTGAATAGCCTATTTAAAATTTCAACAATTTTTCAAAATTCAACCTTATGCTTACTCAATGAATTTTGTGGTCACTTAAAAACCACTAGTTCAAGAGTAATATGCACAGCAGAAGTTTTCGATATAAATAAGTTAGAGTTGTTTTTTATTGAAACAGTGCGGTAGGTTTATTTGCGGTAGGTAGGGTGTGGCAACTAGGGTGCGGTAGGTAAAAAGGTGGTTTGGTGCGGTAGGTTGAGATATTGAAAGATAGTGTCTTGGAAGTTTTGGCAAATGATAAGTTAGTCAGATTGTAGCATAGGCAATATGATAAACATACAAACACAATTCACAACAAGTTTGGATATCTGAAAGATCAAAACACTAAACGACAAATAAGATTAATATGAACAATAAAGAACAAGATGCTGAAAGTAAATCTGATGAAATGTAAAGGGAAGTAAGTAAATGACACAAGGATTTGGAAAGGTTCGATCTGTTAACAGATCTACATTCTTTACCAAGATGGTCAGTCTTGAATTTTGAATGGAGGTGTATTGATTTGCTTGAGTATAGATTACAGAGTTGAAGCCTTGAATCAATACCTACTTTCTATGAAGAACAAATCATAGACTTAGACCAGTGTATCCCTTTTGATGCAATCTATGTGATTGATCAATCGGGGTGTGTGTGTGTAAATAATCAAGAGCTCTATGTAATCTATATGATTGAGAGCCTAATGAATCTTGTGTGTTGCTGGGCTTGAGATTTGATGTGCTTGAAGGTTGCTGGAGATCTTTGAAGATTTGAAGGCAAATGCTTGAAGATTCAAATGATTCTGGAAATCTTGAGTATGATCTTCAATCACTAAGTATTTCAACAGCAATTTCTCTCTTTGAATCTTAGCAATGTTCAATGAAGAACTCAAGGACTATTTATAGCCTTGAAAGGAGAGGTAGCAGTTAGAAATCTTGGGGAGCAAGTTTGGAGGACAATGAGCTATTGAATTCTAATTGGAGCTCAGTCTGAGTTGTCCTTTTGTTGCAGAGTAGTGGTGGTCCAAATGTACCATCACACCGTTGGATGACAGTTGTATTCAAAATTTGAATTTTGAATCTTGCAACGTTGTAAACTAATCAATGCTTTGGACACTAGTGTGACCATGGTTAAGTTTAACCAAACTTGAGTTGAGTCCTCAGTCTTCGGTCTTCATAAGGTAAGCTAAGTGACTTGCGGTCACTTCAAGTGCGGCAACTTGAATGGCTTGGTGCGGTCACTTGAGAGTGACACTGATGTGGTCGCTTGAAAGTGAATCTGGTGCGGTTACTTGTGACTGATTGAAATGTGGTCACCTGTGACAGCTCAAAGTGTGGTCACTTGTGTGGTAGGTTTCCTTAGACAAATTTCTTCAAAATTTGAGGATCCAATCTTCACAAGCCTAATCAAACTAAAAGAGGACTTAACTAAATGAAGTATAAAACTTCTTACATATATCCTAATTTCCATAAAAGATAAAATTAGGTCATGGGATCAATCAAATTAAGTAATAGGAGTGGTTTATAATAATCATACCCAACAATCTCCCCCTATTTGATTGAGACCATTACCTACTATAACAAAGCCTAATTCATTGTACTTGGTAAAAACATGTTTTTAAATGAATAAAATGTTATTAAGTTCATGTCTCAAGTCAATGCACACACTAAGCCAATGTCATAGATTTCTATCATCCTATAAAAAGAAAACAAAAGTACTAATCCTAGCAAGATAGAAATATCATTTGAAGCATTTCAAGAAAGATAATCAAAGATAGGTGGAAATGCATCAAACACAGACAATAGTAACATACTCCATAAATATTCAATCATTTGAGAGTAGGAGTACAGAACAAAAGAGGATCAAAAGTTTAACTTACAATCCAAATAAAACAAACATAAAATAAAGATTGTTTTTGAGACAGTATAACAAAACATAAATATCCAGTGCGGTCACTTCACGCACGGTAACTTCAGATGTGATCAACTTGAATGACTTCAACATCATAAATATTTGAGGGGAATGGAAAGAGGTAGGCAGGAGCAGGTAGACCAGGAATCATAATTGGAACGTTGATTCCATCTTCCTCTTCATCATTTTCTTCTCCTTGAGCCTGAGAGCTTCCATGTCCTCCTTGAGTGCCTCCACGATTCAGTCTGTTCAGTGCAGTGTTTACCCTGCTTGACAAGATATCAATTTTGTTTGATTGACCCTCAATTCGATTGTTGGCAATCTCAATCCTGTTGGTTTGCACTTGCATCGCGGCAGTCATGGCTTGAATCTTGGGTACCAACTTCTCAGCAACAGCTATCAAACGTGTATTCATGTTAATAGACAAGTGTTCTTTCAAGGCAGTCTTGAGTGTGTCTAGCACTGTGCCTAACTCATCTTTGAGTTCCTGCTTGTCAGCACCCATAGCCTTGGATAGCTCTTTACTAGCTTCCTCTAAACCATTTAATACACATCTATTTAAGGCATCAGTTTGAATTCTGAGTGCCTCTTTCAAGTAGTCAGAGGAGATGGTATTTTGAGGGACAGTTGGTGTGGCAGAAGTGGATGGTACAATAGGAGGTGATGCAGCAGATGTCAATGCGGCAGAGCTGGAGCTTGTTGACCCAGAAAGAGTGACACGAATAGCCTTGGTGATATACATACTCTCCCCTTTAATGGTATCAATCAACTGAGAGGGAAGAGAGGTATTCTGATGCTGGAGAGAGGCTTGAGTAGACTTGATTTCCGTGACCTCAGATTGGAGAGAAATAAAGTTAGAAGTGAGAAGAGAGACCTGAGAGTTTGTTTCTTGTTGGTGTTGGACCAGCAGCTGCACTGCGGCAAGCAGATCTGTGGTCGATTGAGTTGGAGCAGTTGGAACAATGGGAGGAGAAGTAGGTGACCGTAGAGAAGTAGTGCGGCAAGGTGACTTAGTCGATCACCAATGGCTTCAGTACGGTCGCCTTCAAGAATCTGATCCTTCGCAACATCAACAGTTTTGTCAGGAATCACAACTTAACATCAACAGGTTTTTCAGAAGCCTTGGGCTCAAAAGTTGGACTATCAGCAGCATCCTTATAGGATTTATCAGGAGCAACATCTTCATCATCATTCTCATCAGCATCTTGAATTTTCTCTGCAAAAACTTCCTCAGTAGCTTCAGAGCTACTTTCAACTTTCTCTTCAGAACTACTCTCATCCACAAGAGTCAGTTCCTTGGTCTTTGATGCGGCAAGAGGAGTTTTGGATTTTGGTTTTGCGGCAGCCTTGGGAATAACAACATCAACCTCATCATGAGGTGAACTAGCAGGAGAAAAAGTGGGGGGAGGAACGAGGACTTGAGGCTTTGTTACCTTAGCCTTTTTTAGAGTGGTCTTGACAGGAGAAAGAGAGTGAGGTCTCTTCTTTTGGGGCTCCCCTTCAGAAGTTGCCGTGGTAGAAGGTTTGAGTTTAGTAAGAGAGGGTACGGCAGCTTTAGATGGTCTGAAAGGGGCTGAGGGCTTGATAGGTTTAGAATCTTGAGGGACTGCGGCAACCTTACTTGGCTTCTTGGAGATGGAAGGTGCGGCATTTGCTGGTTTGGGAGAAGTGGAAGTGGATTTCTCAAGAGAGGCAGAAGGCTCTCTGATTTTGATACCAGCCTTGGGGTTTGGTTTGATAGACCGTGCAGATGCTGTCACGACCCGAAAACCCGCCTCTATTTTCTAATAATAAATATCTAATTATTTATTTATTTCTTGTTTAATTGTTTAAATTATCATTTAATTAATAATTTATGTGTGCATTTTATGTGTTATAATTATAATAATTTATGCCTAGCATTTTATTTGGGTCATTTGTGCTAGTGTAGTATTATTTGGTCTTAGTTGTTAGTAGGAAGTATTAGAGTTTGTGTAGTAGTAGGGGAGGGGGTCTAAGTGTAAGTTTTTTTTTTTAAAGTTAATCATCTCCCTACTCCCTCTCTTCTCCCTCACCTCTTCCTCACCCTACTCCATCCCATTCCAGCAACTCTCTCTCTCTCTCTCTCTCCAAAGAAAAAGGTAAGATTTCTCTCTCCCTTGTCTCTTCATTTTCATCCTCTTCCTCTCATCTTTTCTTAGTGCTCATTTTATGAAATGTGCTTGGATCGTCGATAGGATCGTAGGGAGCTAAGAATATTCGAATTCCGTCAACTTTGAGAAATCCGGGTAAGTTGCTTTTCCCCTATTTTATGCTAGAAATGCTACTCCATGTTAATTGATGATATGAATGCTATTTATTGCATCTTGGGTGGATTTGGGAGTGATTTACATTTTGTTCATTTTGGTGAAAATTTGGTATTTGAATCATCCTTGGTTGAGGTTCTTTAGATGATGTTCTAGGAGTTCTTTTGGCTTCCAAGTGGTGAGGGTACTTTAGTTTATATATTGGTAGTGTTAGTCTTGAGTTTGGCTTGAATTGGTGAAGATTTGGGTTTGGTTTGATTTTGGGTTGAAAATGGAAGAAACCCAGAATTTTGGCCAGAATTTTCCCCTCCGGGCAAGGGGGCGCGCGCACCCTTTGGGAGGGGGCGTGCGCACCCTTATGCCCCTTTGTAAACAAACCTTCTGATGATCGAGGGCGCGCGCACCATATTCGAGGGGGCGTGCGCTCCCTCATTGTTTCAACAATGCAAAAACATTCTGATCCTTAGGGCGCGCACACCCTTTCCTTGAGGGCGTGCGCCCCCTCCGCTGTACAAGCCCTGAGCTTCATCCTCTTGTACATTTCGTAAACAATCTTCAATAGTTCATAACTCCCTCATCCGGACTCCGTTTTAGGTGTATAAGTTATCGTTTTAAAGCTCTCCTCGAGCTCTTCGAGATGAGTGAATAGTTTTGGTTGTGTGCTTGAGTTAACTGGATCCTTTGTGATTAAATGTGATATGGGAATTGTGTTATCATTGTTGAGATCATTGGAACACTTTAATTGTGTGTTGTTGGTTCATTTCACTTTCTTGGTGACTTCTTGATAAGGATTCCCTACTTTGGAATCAGTGGTTGTTTATTTAAGCTAGTGTTTATTACTTAGCTTTTATTTGAAAGTCCAGCTGGTTATTTGTGTATCGAGTCAGGCAATGGATAATACTATAATGGCACAAGCCAAGTTCAGTATAGCATCGCCCATTGGTCCTTCTTCCCCATCCAGATTGGCCTTGGATGGGATGAGCTAGCTCATTTTGTGAGTATTCTAGCTACACGTTTTGGAGCATGACTTTATGGTATGGCTCCCGCCCGTTGTGGCATGTTACTTTGTTATTGGTTCCGGTACCGGGGGTTTTCTCTTCAAGCTTTCATGCTACTATGAAGATGTTGATTGTTGATTATTGAAGCTGCGCAGCGACCTTTATTTGGTTATATCAGTTGGGAAACCTTGGCTGATATCCTTTGTTAATTGTTTATTTCCGCTGCTATCTGTTAATTGATAAATGCTATGTGCTAAGTGATATTTATTATTGTTTATTGCTTATTGCATCATAGCATGTCATGTAGTTACATTAGTAACTTATTGAGATTTATCTCACCCCCTTTCTTTTATCTTTGTTTTTCCTTAACACCCCCCCCCCCAGGAGGAAAGGATTAGACTCGCTTATCACGAGGAGGACGTCGCGAGGGTTGAGCTTTTGGGCAAGTTGTTATTGGTGGGTTTACATTACATAAATGTGTAACCTTTTGGGGAATAGTTGTACCAAACTTGACGTCATTAGAATTTGTATATTTATTATTTTGGGTGTAAGCTTATGGAGCTTACACTAGTTTATATTTTGTTGTTCAAGTTGGATTTCAAAACTTGTGTTATCATCTTTTGGTATAAAAGGAAAACTTTTATCTTCATTATTTATCTTCATTATTTTGTTGTTCAAGTTGGATTTCAAAACTTTTATCTTCATTATTAAAGTTTATAAAAGGAAAACTTTAATTTCTGATGAATAGCATATTTAAAATTTTAACCCTTTTTCAAAGTTCAACCTTATGCTTACTCAATGAATTTTGTGGTCACTTAAAAACCACTAGTTCAAGAGTAATATGCACAGCGGAAGTTTTCGATATAAATAAGTTAGAGTTGTTTTTGATTGAAACAGTGCGGTAGGTTTAGTTGTGGTAGGTAGGGTGCGGCAACTAGGGTGCGGTAGGTAAAAAGCTCGTTTGGTGCGGTAGGTTGAGATATTGAAAGATAGTGTCTTGGAAGTTTTGGCAAATGATAAGTTAGTCAGATTTTAGCTTAGGCAATAGGATAAACATACAAACATAATTCACAACAAGTTTGGATATCTGAAATATCAAAACACTAAACGACAAACAAGATTAATATGAACAATAAAGAACAAGATGCTAAAAGTAAATTTACAGAAATGTAAAGGGCAGTAAGTATATGACACAAGGATTTGGAGAGGTTCGGTCTGTTAAAAGATCTACGTCCTTTACCAAGATGGTCAGACTTGGATTTTGAATGGAGGTATATTGATTTGCTTGAGTACAGATTACAGAGATGAAGCTTTGAATCAACACCTACTTTCTATGAAGAACAAATCCTAAACTTAGACCAGTGTATCCCTTTTGATGCAATCTATATGATTGATCAATCGGGGTGTGTGTGTGTAAATAATCAAGAGCTCTATTTAATCTATATGATTGAGAGCCTAATGAATCTTGTGTGTTGCTGGGCTTGAGATTTGATGTGCTTGAAGGTTGCTGGAGATCTTTGAAGATTTGAAGGCAAATGCTTGAAGATTCAAATGATTCTGGAAATCTTGAGTATGATCTTCAATCACCAAGTATTTCAACAGCAATTTCTATCTTTAAATCTTAGCAATGTTCAATGAAGAACTCAAGGACTATTTATAGCCTTGAAAGGAGAGGTAGCCGTTAGAAATCTTGGGGAGCAAGTTTGGAGGACAATGAGCTGTTGAATTCTAATTGGAGCTCAGTCAGAGTTGTCCTTTTGTTGCAGAGTAGTGGTGGTCCAAATGTACCATCACACCGTTGGATGACAGGTGTATTCAAAATTTGAATTTTGAATCTTGCAACGTTGTAAACTAACTAATGCTTTGGACACTAGTGTGACCATGGTTAAGTTTAACCAAACTTGAGTTGAGTCCTCAGTCTTCGGTCTTCATAAGGCAAGCTAAGTGACTTGCGGTCACTTCAAGTGAGGCAACTTAAATGGCTTGGTGCGGTCACTTGAGAGTGACACTGATGTGGTCACTTGAAAGTGAATCTGGTGCGGTCACTTGTGACTGATTGAAATGTGGTCACCTGTGACAGCTCAAAGTGTGGTCACTTGTGAGGTAGGTTGCCTTAGACAAATTTCTTCAAAATTTGAGGAGCAAATCTTCACAAGCCTAAACAAACTAAAAGTGGACTTAACTAAATGAAGTATAAAACTTCTTACAATATATCCTAAAGTCCATAAAAGATAAAATTAGGTCATGGGATCAATCAAATTAAGTAATAGGAGTGGTTTATAATAATCATACCCAACAGTTATCACACAAATTTTTGTCTAAAGTAAATGTCCTTTGGTAATTTTTTTGCAAGTTCAGAAATATTGAAATCTTAAGTATGTACTTTTCATGTTTTTATCTTCTCAAAATTACATGAGCAAAAAATAATTAACTCTTTTAACAAATAAAACTACACATTTTTCCCGAAAATATACTTTAGCTTTTATTTACTGAAAATTTGATTATTATAATACTTTTGTCAAAATTCAGTTAAATTATTCGTCAAAATAAAAATGAGACTATTTTTTAAAAGCTGGTAGAGTATGATTTTCCTTTTGGTTTTGTGATATAGTATCTTTTTCTTTTCTTTTCTTTTTTATTTTGGAGCAGTGGCGGAGCTACATGACGCATTGCCCCCATTGATTTTTGAAAAATAAAAATTTACTACTCCATCAGTCTCAAAATAGATGTCGTTTTGAGAGTTAAATTTTGTCTCAAAATACTTGTCGTTTCACTATTTTCAAAGATTTTTTAGTGCTCTATACCAATTATACCCTTAATAATGATAGTGAACTATCTCTTACCTAACCATTTAATTACTTAGGTAGTTGAATTACTTTAGGGGTATTTGAGACTTTTTACATGCATTAATGACATTTTTTAATAGGTGTGAAACGCTTCAAAACGACATCTATTTTGAGACGGAGGGTGTAGTAGATTATGAATTTATACCTGCACTCCCGTTGGGAAATAAAGATGGGACTAAACTCCTTTATCCATCTTTTCCAATTCATCCACTTTCAATATACTTGGTGCAATTTTAACAATAGTTATGCAAAATGCTAGAGCACAAACTAATCACGAAATCTTTATTCAATTTAAATTATACAATTTTTATAATTGACTCCACTCGGTTTGACAGTCTGATTGTAGCGGATAATTCTTAACAAAATATTGGGAATTATAGAGGAAAATAATCAAATAAATACTCCCCCCGTCTCAAAATAGATGTCGTTTAGGGAGTTAAATTTTGTCTCAAAATACTTATCGTTTTACTATTTTCAAAGTTTTTTTATTGCTCTATACCAATTATACCCTTAATAATGATAGATAACTATCTCTTACCTAACCATTTACTCCCTCCGTTTCATAATACATAATGTTTTAGGAGCAATTTTTTGTTCCAAAATATTTGACGATTTACTTTTATCAAGAAAGAATTACTCTTGTTTACCTATTGTACCATTATTCATTAATTGTGAACTATTTATTGTATAAGCATTTAAATGCCTAGGTAATTAGATACTTTTAGGGGCACATATGTCTTTTTAATATGTATTAATTGCATTTCGTAATATGTGTGAAGAAGTCTAAAACGACATGTACTATGAAACGGAGGGAGTAATTATCTAGGTAGTTGAATTACTTTAAGGGTATTTGGGACTTCTTCACATGCATTAATGACATTTCTAAATATATGTGAAATACTTCAAAACGACATCTATTTTGAGATCGATGATGTATTTGAGAAAATTTAAATGTGAGATATATTGGCTAAAACGGGAAAGAAGTATTAGAATTAGAATTGGGAAAAAAGTAGAGAAAGACCCAAGTGTGAGCATGAGCTTGGACTAGGCTCATAGTAGATTATATTAGAGGTTCCAATTTAAAATTAATTGTGATAAAAGAAGTAGTCCATCAAGTCTATATAACAGTTCATGTTTAATTTTCTATTAAATGTGAGATATATTGGCTAAAACGACCACTCACGTATAACCCGGAGAAAAGGTCGAGGGTTGAGCCCGTAAAACTTGAAAAAGATAGGAGATAGTGAACATTGTAGAATAGAGTTGACAAATTAAGGGCCTATGTAAAAGCAATGGAAGAGTGGCATGGAGGAGTCTAGTACTTGCAAAATACTAATGTTTTTATTCATAACACTCAAAATCACATCACTTTAGCCATTAATTATAGATGTTTTGGAACATCCCTCCAAACATAGACAATACATTCAACCGACTCTTCAAGTACTCAAACATTGCAGCTAAATACTCTAACCAAAATAAAGTACAAACCCATCATATATAACATGAAAATCAAAAAGATAAAAAAAATTATAGGAGACTAAATAGCAGCTACAAAACTTACAAGAACACTCCTGACCTTATAACCTTAATTGTGCTGGAATGTTTCAGATTTGCATCTTGGAGATAGACAATGTAGGAATGCTCTGCTCATTCCTAAAGAAATTATCAGGATCAACCATGGTCTTCACTTTCACTAACCTCTCAAAATTACCCTTGAAATACATTTTCCCATAAATACTTGCTTCATTATAACTATTCCCTCCGTCGTGACAAACCATACCAATATCAAGATCTCTGTAATTGAGAAATGAATCTCTCGGATTCTTCGACACAAATGGTGTCATATGATCATACAACTTTCTTGTCAAATTTATATAATGATTCGCCGCCTTGGCACCACTTTCTTCCCAATTCGTATTGTACTGGATCAAAGCTATATTTCCAGCTCTATGAGGAACTGGCTTCGCAGAATCTGAAATCTCCTCCATTCGTCCACCGTATGGATTGAAATATAGCTTTGGCCTTTCAAGATCAATCATGGTGCGAAAAATCGATTCTAACCCGGATCTTGGAATCGGGGTTTTCAGATAATCGGATTTTCTCTTCAGATGAGTGAGGGTTAGAGGTTTCCGGTCAAGAAGAGTGTCTACTGGTGTTCCGGTGGGATAATCTGCCCAGAAAAGGATAGATTCCGGCCAACTCATTTCCATGCAGTCAGATTTCTTCAGACCTAATTCGGGAAAATTTAAGTCCATGTGTGGGATGAGATTTTCAGAGTTTCCCAGAAAAAATCCGACGAAAGTAGCTCGATTCGATTTCTCTCCAGTTTCATTGTTTTTCTCCACGTCGAGAATCATTCTAATGAAAATATCATTGTCCAATTTGTAAGCCACCCGTTGCCATTTATCGACGAGGTTTAAGACATTTTCTTGATCGGAACTTCGCCGGAGTTGAAAAACTGTCACAAGCAATGGAATGGGGACTAATTTGATTTTGTACGATAAAACAACTCCGAAGCTAACTCCTCCACCGCCGGTAATTGCCCAGAACAAATCCTCCCCCATTGATTCCCGATTCAAGAGAGTACCATCAACGGTGATAATCTCAGCATCAACAATATTATCAACAGAAAGACCATACTTCCTCTGTAAATTACCATACCCGCCGCCGCTCAAATGCCCTCCGACACCCACCGTCGGACAAACTCCGGCGGGGAACCCACGGGTCCCACCCGTTTCCTTGTTGACCCGGTAAAAAACTTCACCCAAAGTCGCCCCTGTTTGAACCCACGCAGTGTCTTCTTCGACATTAACATTAACCGCTCTGAGATTGAACATATCAAGAAGAATAAAAGGAACATCCGAAACATACGAAACTCCTTCATAATCATGGCCGCCACTTCTTGTTTTCAACTGCAACCCGTGACTTTTTGCCGACAGAATTGCCGCCTGTATGTGGGAAATGCGTGTTGGAGTGATGATCAAAATGGGTTTTCGAGTTTTCGGGTCATTGAATCTAAGGTTTCGAAGATATTCTCGAAGGATTGATGGAAATGAGGAGCTTGATTGAGTATGGATCAAAGAAGAAATTGGGTGTAAAGGATGGGAGTTTTTGTGAAGAGATTGGAGCAATTCTTGTTCAATTGTCGAATCTGGAGATGGATTTTTCGGCCAAATGGTGGAGATGCAGCTGATGATTTGTTCAACAATGGAGATTCTTGATTTCGCCATTTGGGGTGGCGAAATATGGATATGGCACACTATTTAAAGAATACTTGGAGTTGGAAAGCTGCCATGGATCATTAACACGAACTGGGCATGGCAGCAAAAACGCGGGAGATTCAAGGAATTTGGAGGGAAACTTTCCATTGAAGTTTCTTGAATGATTTACAAGCTCTTTGTACATATATTTATATTAGTTCAAAGTTCAAACGGACTTCAACTAACATTCTTGTTATTCACATCTAAGAAAAAGGCTAATAACTAACGGTCTACTCTAATTATCAATAACTAGCAAACAAAGAGTATTCCATCTGTTTCGAAATACATGTTGTTTTAAACTTTTTCACTCATAAATACAATTAATACATAAAAAGAAAAATGACTTATGTAACCCTAAAAGAATTCAACTACCTAGATAGTCAAATGCTTAAACAAGAGATAGTTCGCGATTAATGAACGAGCGTATAATTGGAAAACAAGAGCAAAGATGTCTTGGAAATAGTAAAATTCAAATATTTTGAAACAAATTTTAACTCTTATAAAGTAACGTCATGTATTTTGTGTGTATTTTGTGGAGGAGGATGAAATAATCAAATGACTAAACTACCCTCCTAACTATCAATAACTACCAAACAAACAGTCTGATATAACCAAATGACTAAACTACCCATGTACCATGTACGATATTACTCCATACTAATTCAACCCCATTTGCTATCATTTCATTTGTTATCGCTATAATATTTAAAATAAAAATAAAAATTGATGTTAGAATTCTTGGCCATATGAACTATTTCTGCAGGTGAGTTGGAGTTTGCTAGTGTAGTGGATGCATTATCCTCAATACTTAACACATCTACAATCATGTGATAGTTCAAAATGTGGTACTGGTAGAAGATTTAATGAAAATAATTGGAAAATGCTTGTTGCAAATACTACAAAATTATACTCCCTCTATCCCGAAATAAATGTCACATATGATCAATTAGGTTAAACTTTGACCAACATTTGATGCTAGATTATTTTCATGAAATGTTTAAAATAGTTGTGAATAGTGTTTCTATTGATGTATCGATAACCATTTTCAGAATAGTACGAAGATGATCAAATTTTCACAACTTTTTGGTCAAAATTCAACTTAATTGACCACATGTGACATTTATTCCGGGACAGATGGAGTAGAAGAATAGTGCGTTATGTAAAAAAACGTTGAAAAAGCTCTTATATGCTCAAATTGAAAGCATATACTCTCTCCGTCTCAAATTTATGGTTACTAAAACTGAATGCGCGGAAATAAAATAAAAAAGTGTTGTGAGTGGAAAAAGAGAGAAAATGAGATAATGGATAATTGTTGTGATTGTGGAAAGAGAAAGTAGAACATTTTGGGTAAGTAACCGTAAATATGAGACGCCCACGATGGCAATAACCAACCATAAGTTTGGGACGGAGAGAGTAGATGAATTTGGTGGAACTCATAGAACTATCGACTTGGTACTAAGCAACATGTCGGTCCGAATAAAATCACCCCATATTTTTGTACACAGCATGGATAGGCCACTGATGCTGCCAAAAACGTGTCGGATCAGCTCTTCGTCTAGCAGTTCGGATAAATCCAGCAATGAGAACTTCCTCGTACGGATCTACGCACAATGAACAAACGTAAACTACGTCGGAGCTTCACCGGCGAAGGCCCTCCGGCGTGAGAATAAGAATTCGGGTAGTGTATGAAAATATAGAAATCAACTGACTAGTTAAGAGCTAAAGAGTTCCTTACCCGTCTCCTATTGTGAGGACCTGTTTATATAGGCGTGGGTGAATGAGTCCTGACTCGTTAGAAAATCCAGGGTGCCCGTGTTGATCTAGGACTCGTATTCCTTTGAGATAGACTCCGGATAAGGATGAGTGGTATCCCAGTTATCTTGTAGAAGAGATATCCTTGTTTAGATAAGGATCTTCACTGTTAGAGTTGTAATCGAACTCTGTAAGTGGACTCCCTGTGATAATGGGAGGTTTATGATACATCTTGGCCCGTCATCTAACTCGGCTCATTATAGAGGCCGACTAGGAATTAGGCTTCTTAGGACTCGACCTAGGTAAGGACTGCCTGCTCGGCCTTACTTGATATCGGCCCGTTAGTATGGACTTCTTGTAGAGGCCTTTTAGGTGTATGGGCCCAGAGTATATGTGACCTATTTAACCAAGTCGGTTTATGTCACTCAGTGGCCCCCGAGTTTCTATCTCGGTATGCCGAGTAGGAACTGGACTGATCATTTACTGCAGCTTCATTTATTGTTGATTTGATAGTCAACCGCCAAATCCTTATTCCTTTAGATTTGCTGACCTCATCTTGATTTATTTCAGATGAAATCATTATTCTTCTTGGACAACGAAGCCTTCATTAATTGCTTCTCAATTATGACTGAAGTAAGTGCACTACCCCTTGGTATTCTGGGGATATATATAATGGAAAACTCCCCTTGTATCTCTTGTTCTCCAGAATTTGTTCCTCCTTTTTCTCTAAAAATCTTTCAAGAAGTCTTCAGTCAGATGGCACCAAAAAGAGCTTATGACGACGCATTCCCAGAAGAAGTGGATTCCGATGTAGAGAGTCAAGTGGGTTCATCAAGCAGCAGCGATTCTACGTCTCCTCCAAAGCACCGTTCATCTTTGCCAGAGGATGAGTCACCGTCCGACAGTAATGGAGAATTCTTAGAGCCAGACCCAATCTTCAGCGATAATGAGTTTTCTGATGGTTATGAGGGCGACGAAGATGACGATAAAGATAACGATGAAGATACGGATGATGAGGATGAAGACATCAACGATGGCCTTAACTTTGATGACTAAGGATATGACGAAGATCAAGAATGAGAGGAGGAAGATGAAGATCAAGATCAAGATTGTGATCTTTCTTGAATCTTTAGTTTGCATGACCGATTAGTTTCCTTTTTTCTTTTGTATAGGCCAGGCCCCCAACCTGTTTGTGGGGGTCTTTTGCTTGCCTATAATGGGATTTTATCTTTTATGTCACAATTGTTTCTGATCCGTTTATTTCATAGCTTTGCATCTTTAACTTGGCTTGTATCCAACCATAAATCCGTTTATCATTTGACCTCGGCATGACTTAAGTCTATTCTTCATCTCGGCCTCGTCTTATTCCCTGAGGTTATTGGGGATGTCAGTCCATTGGCGTAATGTTGGTTGCGTCCGTGTACTGAACCCTTCCTTGTCGACCTCACTGTTTGGCATGCTATGTTTTATGATGCCGGTTTAGACACTCTTGTCTATTTTAGCAACGTCGGTCTCGACCTACCACGTGTTAACCTGGTGTTGGTAGTCTGTTCATCTCTTCAAACGGCGTCTGGGTCACTTCAATCGTTTGTCCTTCCCCTCATTTCGAACGGTGCACGTGTCTAGATGATGGGACATTTTTCTCAAAAATGTGGCTATTAAATGCGAGTCATGATGGGTTCCTGGATGTACGTGCGGCCCATGGATCGCGGGTCAGAACCGGGTTAAAACCGAGCCACAATTTTTTGACCCGACTTATATACACGATCGAAAGCCCTCAAAATTCAACATTTTCAAATTCTTATCTAAGAGAAACAGTGTATCCATTGCCGGCGAGTCTTCGAAGATATCGATTCCGGTTGCAAGTCTCACTGTTCCGTTCTGATCGTCTTCATTTGCTCCGTCGGCTAACCCTTTTTCTCCGATCACATTTCTAACAAAGGTACTGTTCCGACCCTTTTTTCCCTTTCTGCTATTTCTGCCATTGTTAGGGTTTTAGGGCTTTTAAAGCTTCAAGCTTTTATCCCTTTGCATTTCAACTCGGAGTGAATCTGTAGTTCTAGGATAGTTTCCCTTTTCTTGTTATGTCCGGTACTCCTAATTTTGACCCCGACGCCATGTACGGCTTTTATGAGCAAAATAATAGGATATATATACTGTCAGAGGGGATATGGAAAATATTGTCTCTAATGGCGATTGATGACCTGTTGTTTCTGAATAAGACCCCCAGAGACGATGTTAGGTATCCCACTGGTTTGTTTGCCCCGAGAGCTCTTAGTGGTAGTACGGATGGCATTGTGCTACTTAATACCTTTGATGCCCTTGTTCAACACATTTTCCTGCATTATGTTAAGGATAAATCGGCTTTGCGATCTCATTTTGAGGGTCCTTCCTCGGCCCCAGAAGTTGAACCGGGGGGAAGGTCACCTCGTCCTCGTCACGGGATGATTCTAACCCCTTGGTTGCTGCAGGTATGGCCGAGGAAGATGCTTCTGGGAGGATAGTTGATCGGTTTGGATATGAAGCCGTGGTTTCACGTAGAGGTCGAGACGGGGCGGGTCCCTTAGGATCGACTATGCTTAGGCACCCCAAAGGCGGGGAAGCCATGATTAAGGATCTATACAAAAACTTTGGTGTAGATAAGAGGGAGTTTAAGTTGTTTTACAGCAAGGCCCAAGCTTTGGCCACATAGGCCGAGGTCAGGCAGTTTTATTATGACGATGACTTCCTTCCTTTTTTCTATAAGCAATTTCAACTCGGTCTCCGGCTTCCTCTTGACCCCTTTATAAATGAATACCTGGAGGGGTGGAATATAGTGCCGGCCCACCTGGGAGCGAATGCTGTGAGGTACATTACTGGTTTCATAATTTTATGCCGAAGTCTTGGGTTTGAGCCATGTATGTCGGCTTTTTATCACTTCTTTCAATCTTCCTATAATTCTTCCACCCGATATATAACCATCAAATCTGATCCCAACAAGCCCAAGCTCATGATTCTTATCTCGAGCGTTGTGAATAAAGTGACTGGCTGGAACAAGAATTTTATTAAGTTTGAGAGTCGTCGGGAATGGGAATTTTTGGGTCCTTGCAAAGATCTTGTTAGACCCCATACCGTACTTCGTCCTGAATGGAGTGCTGCCCTGATAAAGAGGCTGGAGGAGTTTGCTGCTATTTCAACACTGGATTTGTCCAAGACCGAAGTCGATTTCAGATTTCACGTACAGGCCGGTCTGATGGGAGGTCCGATTGGTGGCGTTAGGCCGAGAGTTGTAGTGGAGAGAGGGAATCGATTCCCAGATTGGGTGATTCATCTTGATTTTGTTTTCCATTCTGACTGCCTTGTGTTCCAGACCGAGGCCGACAAATGTCTCAAGGCCAAAAATATTATAGGATGTAATTTCCCTTCCATGCTTTGTATTTTTGTAGTTTCCAGATTTCACCTCGTCTTTTCCAGACATCCCGTTAACTCTTCTTCTCATGTAGATCTTTCAATGGAGGACATCCAGATCATTGATGAAGAGGAACTTGATCTTGCAATGGCGGCGAGGCGGAAGAAACAGTTGTCACGTACCCGTGGCATTGAGAAACGTCATACTGACATGACAGCCAGGCAAGAGGCGCTGCAGGCCCAAGGAGTTGCTAACATTCCCACTGGTCCCTCTGTCGTCCAAGTCGAAATCGGTGGAGAAGAGATAGAGGTCGAGGTCGTTGAAAAGGAGGCCGGGGTGAAGAATGTTGATCCGTTATCGGGCCATAGTCAAAGCCAGCATGTCGAGGAGGAGGTTGAACAAGCAGGCCTTCGGAGGAAGAGGCCGAATGAGGTAATTGAAAGTGCCCTAGAGCCCCCATCCAAGAGAACTCATTCTACTTATGGGTCGGCTTCTGCTTCGGGGCCTACTGAAGCCGAGATCGATGATTTGGCCAACGCCCTTGGGAATGTGATGATAATCCCAGATATTGATGATTCCATCCGTTCTGGCCCTGCCCTTAAACTTGGCGCGGCCGTTATTAAAAGAGCTATGAACCAGCAAACTATTCAAAGGCTGGTAGAGAACAGGCCGACTCCACCCAATTCTGGAACCGCAAGGGCTTACTTATTAGCGAGGTATTATGCGTTTTATTAACTGTTATATGGTCTCGATAGTGCTGCCTTTGACGTCCTGATCTTTTCTT
This sequence comes from Campanula takesimana, assembly GCA_026119855.1. NCBI lineage: Eukaryota > Viridiplantae > Streptophyta > Magnoliopsida > Asterales > Campanulaceae > Campanula > Campanula takesimana. The sequence goes on along the minus strand of JAOWBW010002655.1, from coordinate 16,484 downwards.
TGTAGCTTGCCTCTATAGCTCAGCATGATTATGCTTTGATGCAACTCGCCATAAGTAACGCCAGGAGGTGTGAGGACAAGGTAGAGCCTCTTCGTGCTTCTAATGCCGAGCTGAAAGCAAAGGTGGAAGCCCTTGAGAAGGAAAGGGTCTCGTTTGAAGCTGAGCTGAAGAAGGCAGCGGATAAGTCAACAGAGGCTAATGAGACGGTTCGACGTGCCGAGGCGGTGATGCGAGCGGCTAAGGAGGAGACTGATGTGGCAAAGGCTGATTTCGAGAAAGAGCATCAGCGAGCTGAGGGTCTCGTGCTGGAGAAGAATGCTACTGAGGAGAGGCTTGCCCAACTAGAGGAGAGAATACCGAGCTGAGAGGTGCGTGCTGTGGAGGCTTTCAAGAAAGGTCCAGCAATGAAGGCGGCGATCCAAGATGAAGTCGGTACTACCTATAATGACGCTTGGTCAAACCTATCTCGTCTTCTCTGGATTGACCCCGAAGTCAATATAACTCTAGATAAGCTTGCTCGTCTTTACAACCAGGACGCCTACGGTGTTGAAGCCTGGGCTGCCCATTCCTTAATTCCGTACTCTAACAAAGGTTTGAGAGTGATTCAGGTCCGAGATCGAAAGGCAGGTAATCCACCGTGGGTTCCTCCACCTGTAGAAGCTGGAAATCTTGATGATCTGATTGCTCGGGTCGAGGAGGAAGCTGGCACTGGTATCGATTAGTTTGCTGATGTTTTGAACTTTGTAACCTGTCCTTTGTGAGCCGGTTTGGCTAAAACAATGTGTTGTGGTTTTAAGTATTTATCTGACTCGGCCCAGCATCATCTGGGGGAGTTTTAAACACTTTATATTTTTTTGCTTAAGTATTTGTATGCCCAGGGCCCTAGTGTTGTCTAGGGGGCGTAAATACTTATCGTTCGCATGGATATGTCTACCTCGGTTTGAGGTGTAAATTAACCCTTATTTTCTCAATTGTTGTAGTTAAGCGTTATCTCGTCACTTGCTTATGTTACTTTATCTCGGTTTGAGATGTATTAACATTGTCTAGAATGACTTGATGTTTTGTAGCCGGTTAAGGCTGTGTTTGTAGGCCGCGGTCGATCACCGTTATGGGCCGTGACGAGCGTTAAGTGCTCGGTTTTGTTTAAATTTGAAAGAACTAATCGTTAACTAGTCTCAAATTGGCATGGGGATTTAGACATCATAATCTTACCCAAATTTGAGAGGACTAGCTGCCAGAATTAGGTTCAAATTGCCAGGAGTCGAGATGTCTTTGTTCTTGACTCAAAAAGTGACCCCGCACGTCGTATATGTTGTGGTTGTGCTAGTTATTGAAACTAGTCTTTAAATATTAGGCTTATTAGCCTGGCAACATATGGGGATCTCGGCATTGTCAAGTAGTGCTTAAACCGTGCTTGGTGTGATGCGAAATCATTGTCGTAAGAAAATTTAATTGATGAAATCAAACTATGTCTATTTAAGCTATCAGAGGCTAAAAACTAGAGACCAAAAATCTAATCTAGAAAGCAAAAAAGATAGATAGGGTGCCGAGGAGTTACTGATAGTATTTCCTCAAGTGGTCTGAATTCCATGGGTGTTTAAGCTCTTTTCCTTCCGGAGTCTTGAGCATGTAGGTCCCTTCTCTAATAACGTGAGTAACGATGTAGGGACCTTCCCAATTCGGAGATAGCTTATTTTGTTGAGCCTTCAAGTGTGTCGACTCGATCTTTCTGAGCACCCAGTCACCAACTTCGAAAACTCTCTTCTTTACCTTGTTGTCATGGTAGGCCTTGGTCCTTTGCTTATAATTAATCATTTTGAGTTGAACTGTCAGCCTTTTTGCTTCAACTAGGTCTAGGTCCAGCAGTCGGTTGTATTCATTGACCACCTCGTCATAATTGGTCACCCTGAAAGTAGGTAAGGCCATCTCAGCTGGAGCCATAGCTTCTAATCCGTAAGTTAATGCAAAGGGAGTCTCCCTAGTCGGACCCCGAGTGGTTGTACGAACTGCCCATAAAGCAAGGGGGAGGTCGTCCAGCCACTTTCCTTGACTTCCTTCTAAACTCTTGGTTAGGGCTTTCAGTATTAACTTGTTTGCTGCCTCGGCTTGCCCATTACCTTGAGGATGACTGACCGATGACTTTCTGTGTTTAACTCCCAGTCTGTTTAATTCCTCAGTAAAAGCGTCATAGTACTGGAGTCCGTTGTCGGTTACAATAGAATGTGGGACGCCGAAACGACACCATATGTAGTCATAGATGAAGTTGATGGCGTTCTCCTCTGTAATCTTTGCCAAGGGCTTAGCTTCCACCCATTTGGTGAAGTAGTCGACTGCTACGATCACAAAGTTGTTGCTTCCTTTGGCCAAGGGAAAAGTCCCAATGATGTTGACTCCCTACATGTCGAATGGCCATATTGGTATGACGAGACTTTGCTCTACCGGTGGTACTCTAGGTAGGTCCGAGAAGCGTTGGCACTTGTCGCACTTCTTTACGTAGGCCTGGGCATCTTCTCTTAAGTTAGGCCAGTAGTAACCGAGTATGATTACTTTGTCGGCAAGGGTTCTGGCCCCCGGGTGTCCTCCACAAACTCCCTCATGAACTTCAGCTACCAGTTTTTTCGTGTCCTTAGGTGACACACATCTTAGGAGGGCTTGGAGAACGATCTCCGGTATAAGATATCGTTCCAGACTATGTATCTGGACGTTCTTTTCTTTATCATCTTGGCTGCCAACTCGTCTTCTGGTAGCTTTCCCTTCTCGATGTAGTCCTTGTAGTCTTCAATCCACGTTGTCTCCTCGTCATCAAGAATCAGGATTTCTAGCCTCTCGTAAGAAGGTTGGTCGGCGTAGATAATTAAGGGATTGGACTCTTCTGACGTGGCCATTTTGGATAACAAGTCAACCTCTTGGTTGTGTTCTCGTCCTACTTGCCTGATTTCCCAGAACTCCAAGTTCTTGGTTAGATTCAAGACGAGATCTCTGTACTTAGTTAGCATGTGGTTCTCGGTGTTGCACTCCCCTTTCACTTAGTTTACCACCAGTTGGGAATCACTGTAGGCCACCAGTTTATTCACACCAAAGAACTTTTCCCTTTCTATTCCCAAGATCAAGGCTTCATATTCTGCCTGGTTGTTTGAAGCTGGTAATTTAAATCTGATGAAGTCACGGGCCACATGTTCGCCACCTGGACTTGTTAAATATACCCCGGCTCCACTTCTTCCTTTTGTTGATGATCCATCTGTGTACAAGATCCAACAATCATCAGGCAGTTCTTCTAGAGGCTCTCTGTCCATGGGAAACTTCCTTTTCCTGGTTGTCGGCGTGTGCTCAGTGGAGAACGCGGTCTCGACTAGGAAGTCTACCAGAGGCTGCGCCATCAATGTCTTTCTTGGTTTATAAGTTATGTCGAACTCGGTCAACTCAATGGACCAGTTCAGCAATCTGCCCGAGCTATCCATTTTATGAAGTATCTTTCTGAGTGGTGCGTCGGTGTAAACCGTGATGGGATGAGCGGAGAAGTATGCATGCAGTTTTCTGGCGGCAATGACCAAGGCGTATGCTATCTTCTCTGCATTATAGTATCTGCTCTCGGTATCTGACAATGCTTTACTTACATAATACACCGGCTTCTGAATTCCATTATTTTCTCGTACTAGCAAGGCCGCCACGGCTCTGTCTGTTGCTGCAAGGAATACAGATAGCGTTTCTCCCATAATTGGATTGCTAAGTAGTGGAGGTGAACCCAAGTATTCTTTCAACTGCTGGAACGATGCTGAGCATTCTGGGGTCCATTCGAAGTCCTTAGTTCCTTTCAAAGCTTTGAAGAATGGGAGTGATTTTTCTGCCGACTTGGAGACAAACCTTCCTAGAGCGGCCACCCTTCCGTTCAACCTTTGAACTTCTTTAACACATGTCGACTCTTTCATGTCAACTAGGGTTTGGATCTTCTCTGGGTTTGCCTCAATGCCGCGCTGTGACATCATGAAGCCGAGGAACTTGCCTGCCATGACCCCGAAAACACATTTACTTGGGTTGAGCTTCATGTCATTAGCTTTTAAATTTCTTATGGTCTCCGTCAGATCTGGGACGTGACTTCCTAACGTGGTCTTGATTACCACGTCGTCGATATAAGCTTCCATGTTCCTGCCGATCTGGGACGTAAACACTTTGTTCACCATCCTCTGATAAGTTGCTCCGACGTTCTTGAGGCCGAAAGGCATCATCACGTAACAGTATATACCTCCTGCCGCTTGGAAGACGGTTTTTTCAATGTCATCCTCGGCCATCTTGATTTGCTGGTAACCAGAATAAGCATCTAGGAAACTCAAAGTTTGGTGTCCCACAATGGAGTCAACCAACTTGTCGATCCTGGGAAGGTGATAGCTATCTTTTGGACAGGCCTTTTTGAGGTCTGTGAAGTCAACACACATCCTCCATTTTCCGTTCTGTTTCTTCACCATGACGACATTAGCTAGCCATTCAGGGTATGTTGCTTCTCGGATGATTCCGGCCTTCAGCAACTTATCTACCTCGACCTCAATTGATTTTTCTTTATCTGTGGAAAAGACCCTCCTTCCCTGCTTGACTGGTTTAAAAAAATTGTCGACCTCCAGTTTGTGGAGAGCTATGGCCTCTTTCATCCCAACCATATCTTCTACCCTCCATGCAAATACATCCAGGTTGTTTTTTAGCTGGCTGATGAGCTCCTCTTTTTCTTGATGTGGGAGTTGTTTCCCAATCTTTATATTCTGCTATGGGTATTTGGGGTTGATAATGACCTCGTCTAGCTGGTCAACTGGCTTCAACTCGGGTCCGTCTCTGAACTCCAAGGTTTCCACAATGATCTGTTTAACTCTCTCCTTATCCTTGCCTTCTAGACTCAAATTCTCCATGTCCAGGAGTCTGTCTATCTCGGCATCCATGTGGTCGGGTATTGTGGCCCCTAAGCTTGGGACGAGGGCGAGGTTTGAGCCACTCGGCTCGTCCGAAGCTGTGCTCATAGAGATACAGCCGAATCCATCAAATCCATATGTCACCTCGGTCTCTATCATGGAATTATCATTATCCAGTACTACCCATTCCTCAGGCATGTCTACTGTTATCACGCCGATGTTGGGGGCTGATGATGTGGCCGTGGTCGACTTCGATATAGTAATATTCCTTTCTGGAGTGTCAATCTCCATCTTTGTTTTTGCTTTCCTGGATCTCATGACGTGTTCCAAAAAATGTTTGGGGTTGCCGAGGACACATCCTATGCCTTCTGGGGTCAGGAACTTCACCCTTTGGTGAGGGAGGGAAGCAACAGTAACTACCCTTTCCTAATATTAGGAAAAAAATACCCCTATCACTATTCATCTTCTTTATCAACCCAAATCCACTCACCTCTGGCAACTACCATTAATTCTCCCCTCTCCGACCACATCCCCCACTATCTCTCCCAATCCCAATATATGCTTCTTTCTTTCATCTTTCTTATACTCCCTCCGGTCCAAAATAACTGTCTCTTTTTGTATTTGCACAACTCTTAAGAAATGCAATTATTATCATGGTTTGATGACAAAAGTTCCAACTTTACCCCTATTAAGTGTGCAACTTTCTTACATTAATGTCTCACAGTAAGACAATTAATAAAAGAAAACAAGTTTCAATGCAAGGCTAAAAAAGACATTTAGCTCAAAAGTGACAATTATTTTGGACCAAAATTTTGGTCCAAAAGTGACAGTTATTTTGGACTGGAGGGAGTATTAGATTGGGTCGTCATCCCATTAAAAGGTATTGTTAAGTGGTGAGGTTATCCAATCTATATAGTTGATCAATTTTATTCTCTAAGTTGATGTGGGATACATAGGACTCCAACTCCTCCTCCTCCTCACGTGTAGGCCGGCACCATCCTCTCTACACATGGACCATTAATACGCCGGCATGATTACCAATTCAAATCCAACACCGCCAAAGTAATGTAGTTTCATCTTAAAACCAATTGACTATGAGAGAAGTGGCCCTAGATCTTTTTATAGTCAAGACTTGGTTAGTTAATTCCTGATGTGAGATAATTACTCCAACATGCCCATTAACGTGTAACCAAACTTTGGGATTACGCATAGACGTAGACTAGGGTGGCGCAGGGCTAAATCATCGTGGGCCAAACATTGGGCTCGTACGTGTAAAGGGTCAGCTTATTGGGTTTCGGTGCAACAATTGCGCAATAGAATAACAACAAGAAACCCAAAAAGAACTAAATCCATGTAAAATGATTATTTTAATAATAATGAATAACAAAGAATACTAACTCTTGCAGCATTTTGATCGTGATTCACGGACTATAGGTGTTGAAAACAAACACCCTCTGCTGGTATTCACACAGGAACGATTCAAAAACTCTTCTTGATGAATTTCTAGATCCTTTATTACAAAACTATTTTTTTGATCTTCAAGGCTATATGATTTTTTTTGTTCTTTTTCTTATTCTTGTTCTCAATCAAAAACAAATTATTTGTTTTCCGAAAACAACATATGAACAATACTAGGAGAAGTGGAGTATGTAAACTCACTTGTCCCAACCCTGTAGGGATTCTTAAACCTATAAGCTATTCCAGCCGCCGGGCGAACCCACGAGTCCGCGCACGGTCGTGCCATTTAAGCATACGACCGAGGCTGCAGGCAACTGTTCATTTAGATGCTCGGCACTGCTGGTACGGTCGTGCCTTAAAAGGCGCACGGCCGTGTTTGCAGGAAAACTTCCATCAGATATCTCTCATATAGAGAGGAAAATCCCATCTTGACTTATCATTCTTCCCTATAAGAATCTGATTATGCCAATCATACCCGGTTAAGGATAATATTTGATTATGTCAAACTTAATGTTCCTTAGGTGGAAGACTATAATAGCATCAGGTTTTAAAGATTCAACAATATAACTATTATAAGATCTAATTATGACATTGTGACCATGACATAAATATCATAGCAGTTCTATCCAGTATCTTGTTCTCCAACAAGTACCCACATGCTTAATCTGTATCTCCATGCACATAATTTGTATCTCCATGCACATAATCATCTCATGATTATCCATTAAACTTATGCTAGCCTCAATCATAAGTACTAGAGACGGTGATTATTATAATAAACATGCAAATGATATAATAATCAATTTTGTTATCTCTACTAAAATGAAATATGACATTACATAAAAGTCTATCCGATAGGCCTCGGGCAAAATCACCAACAATCTCCCACTTGTACTAAGCCTAATCATATATGTATCTAATACCCATTGACCTAACATGACCATCATATTTGGCTTGCGGAAGAGGCTAGGCTTTGTAAGCGGATCCCCAATATTGTCGGTAGTTGGTATATCTTACATCTCCCCTCTCAATGATCGCTTGAGATGGTAATATCGGAGTATATGTTTGAATCTTTGATGAGAGCTTGGCTCCTTTACTTGTGAAATACCTTTGTTACTATCACAATAATGGTCTCCATGATTACTAAAGCTTGGAACCACTTCCAACTCACTAATGAACTTCTTAATTCAAATGGCTTCTTTAGCCGCATCCAATGATGCTATGTACTCAGCATTTATTGTAGAATCAGCGACGGTATTTTGCTCAGAACATTACAACAATGCATCTCAAACTCCGAAAAATAAGAAATCAGAATTCTGCACGCGAATTGCACAGGGACTGTTTCCAGACTTCACGTGCAATTCACGAATTGCACGCATACTGCACGAAAATTTGCTAATTGCTGCATCGAACGCAATCCACACGTCCTTATAATGTTTGTTTAATTACAATAAATGAACACTTACTAACTTACAGTTTACCCACTTGCATTATGAATAGTGTTTGGACAATAATATCCTTAATACACTTGTAATGTTTATCTATTTTCTATTATTTCCTTATTAAGAGTGCAAATCAATATAGGACTCTTAAACACTATTTATTATTATTCATACAAAACCAATCGTTTAGAATGTTGATATTTAGGCTATTTATCCATTGAAGTGAACATTCATAATATATCTTAAATGAAATTTAGATAGTTACTTTTTACGAAAGGGAGTATGAAAGAGTATGAGCTTTTCTATATACTCTTTCATTTTTAAACTATTAACTAACATTATGTCTTTTTTTAATTTGGATAATTGTGAATATTTGTAACTAAAAGCTGATTAGGACTAGTTTGTTTTTTTGTTTTCAACTCTTAATAAGGTCTGACTTTTGATTCATTCAGACATATAAAAATTCTGTCTGTTTTTGTTTTCATTGAAATTTGAATGTCACATAATATCCACTTAATTTTCAGATGTAAATTCAAATGAATAATCAAACAACTTGAATCATTTAGAAATCAGTCTGAAGACGTTGCCTCTTATGAATTCAGCAAATTTCATATGTGAATTTGATCTAAAGAATTAACACTTATTAAAAACATGTGCCACATTAGATATATCGAGATCCAGTGGATTTAAAATAGTTGTCTTTAATCAAATCTCTTCCTTCTAATCTATACTCCCTCCGTTTCATGTGAATTGAGACTTATTTCCCTTTTCGTCCGTTTCACCTCAATTGAGACTACCCAAAATTAAAAACTTTTTAATATTTTATATTCACCCAACTCCACCCATTTAACCCCACTAATTCTCTCTCATCATTTTCCACCACTCATTTTATCCAACCAACACTACTATTTACCCCACTCATTCTCTCTCTTCATTTTCCACCACACATTTACTAATTTCTCTTAATTATTGTGCCATTTTTTTTAGTCTCAATTCACATGAAACGGAGGGAGTATATAATTACTTGTGCAAGACTCTTCCAAGGACTATGAATAATGTGGCTCTTCTCAATTTCAGATCACGCATACCAGAGTCGAAATTTCGATAATTTCGTTTGTAAAAAAGTTGTCTTGTTTTGAATGTTGGAATGTTACTGACATCCCGTCAAACATTTGTTTCCAGCTAAGTCTTTTATTCTCAAGTTTTATTCATGTTTATGTTTTGCTGCTAGTTCAGCATAATGATTGCTTTTTTGAGGTCAGAATTTTTGTTTTTAGTATTTTTTTTTTTCCATTAGTTAGGCTTTCACAATAGTAAATTGTTTTTATTACTGAAAACTTTTTCATCGTGCGACTTGTTTATTGGGTAAAACCAGTAGACGTTTGCAATCTCTATTCCAATTATTTACTCCCTTCGTCCCAAAATGATCTCTCATTTGTTGTTTTTTATTGTCTCAAAAAGTTGTTCTCATTTCTACGATTTGAGTTTAAAAGTGCATAAATAAAACAGTGCTAGTGAAGCAAGCATTCATATTATTAAAAAGTTTGAATAGTCAAATGAAAAGATCCATTTGAGACGGTGGGAGTAGTTAGCTGCATATTGATGGATGTTTAATTCACTTGTCTACAAATATCTGCATAATCATCTAATTCTCCAACTTCTTGTGTTATGAGTTATGACTATTCTATCCTAGTTATCCAAAATATTCAGAGTATTTATTTGTTTACTTTATAACAATTCCTACATTTATACATTTATAAAAGAGAGGATGTCTTGTGTGAGATGTTGGAACATTGCTATTCCACTAACTCCAAGACACTCAAATCTAGAAAAAGTTAGAGAAGAGATGAAAGAGGAAGCGTATACCTGTTGAATTCATCTTTATGTTCTTGAAAGGAGATGAAAGAAGAAGAGGAATGTAGTGAATGAAGTTCTTCTAAATGATTGTGTCCTCTCTTGTTCTTCTAGCAATTAATGAAGATGATGTAGGAGAGAATATGAATGTTTTATGTGTCTCTTAAGGCTGATGGAGGGCCCTTTATATATGAGACTAAGATGCACTTCATTTAGAGACTACACCCTTTCATATGAAGTAGTGCAAAATTACCATTTTGCCCACATTAATAGATAATTTACACTTCAAGAATTCTAAACTTATTTTAATCTTCTACACTTTATATTAGTATTTTAAATATGATTAATGCATGGAATTAATAATCACATATTTTGCAATCCATATTCTAACAATCTCCCACTTGGTTTGCATAAATATGTGTTTTCCTTAAATCATAAGTATAATACAAATGACAATCCTTATGTGCATTTTATTGTCATTCATAACAATCCCGTCCATTAGTCATACAAGTATAAGGACTAAAGGAGCGGTCGTTGTAATTGATTCACAACTAAACTCACAATAATCACATATACATATCTAACTAACTAACATAGATTAAGTGTAGATGTGTAGCATGGAAAATGATGAATATATGCATATTCTTCCAACTAGTCCTATTTAACCAAATGAGATCAAAACTTTAAAATAATAACAATTAATAAGAGTACAACATAAACTCCCACTATATTAAATTTTTTCAAAAGTTGTTACACCCATATGAGCAATCTGCTCGTGAAATACTAAATGTGATAACGCTTTAGTAAACGGATCTGCTAGCATGAAATTTGTTCCTATAAGTTGTATTTCTATTTCTTCATTTTGAACTCTTTCTTTTACAACAAGAAACTCAATATATATATGCTTAGATTTGGATGAACTGATGTTGTTTTTAAAGTGCAAGACCGTAGCCTGATTGTCACAATATATCTTAAGTGGTCTATCGACACTATTGAGAATTTACAGTCCCTCAATAAATTTATGCAGCCATATAGCTTGATTGAATGTGTCGAAACAAGCAACAAACTCGGCTTCCATGGTAGAGGAAGTTACGAGTGTCTGCTTGGTACTCCTCCAAGAAATTGCTCCACCGGCTAATGTGAATACATAACCAGACGTTGACTTTCGACTGTCTTAGCATCCAGTAAAATCGGAATCAGAATACCCAACAATCTCAAGATGATCCGATTTTGAATATGTAAGCATGTAATCTTTAATGTTTTGTATGTATCTCATCACTCTTTTGGGTGCAACCCAATATTCTCTCCCTGGATTGCTTTGGTATCTACCAAGCATCCCAACAATAAATGCAAGGTCTGGATGAGTACAAACTTGTTCATACATTAAGCGTCCTACTGTTGATGTATAAAGGATATTTTCAATATACTTGGATTCTATATTATTTTTAGAACATTGTTCGAGACTAAACTTGTCTCCCTTAGAAACATGAGTGTCATGTGGTTTACAATTTTGCATGCTAAACCTTTGTAATACCTTTTCTATATAGGCCTTTTGTGATAATTCTAAAATACCTCATTAACGATCACGGTGAATTTGGATTCCCAATACAAAAGATGCCTCACCAAGATCTTTCATTTCAAAATTTTTTGAAAATTTTTTATTTGTTTCCTTAAGAAGGTTCATCTCATTACTAGCAAGCAAAATATCATCCACATATAAGACTAAAAATATAAATTTACTCCCATTGAACTTATGGTACACACAATCTTCAGCAAAATTTGTTTCAAAACCAAATGAAAGAATAACTTGATTGAATTTTAAGTACCATTGACGACAAACTTGCTTGAGACCATAAATGGATTTCTTAAGTTTACAAACTAATTGATTAGTTTGATCTAAATCAGTCACCATTTCTGATTTCTTCATATAGATAGTTTCCTCAATGTCTCCAATGAGAAAAGTTGTCTGTACATCTATTTGATGAAGCTCAAGGTCATAATGTACTACAAGTGTCATAATGATCCTAAAAGTGTTTTTAGATGATACCGGAGAAAAAGTTTCTTTGTAATCAATGCCTTCTTTTTTAGTAAATCTCTTAGCAACAAGACGAGCCTTATATCTTTCAACATTACCTTGTGAATCCTTTTTGATCTTAAAGACCCATTTACACCCAATAGGTTTCAATCTTTAGGTAATGGAACAAGATCCCAAACGTCATTGTTTTTTTATGGATTTTAACTCTTCATTTATGGCATTGATCCATTTATGAGAATTAGGATTATAAATGGCTTCATGGAAGGTGAGTGGCTCATCTCCCACTAAGCCTAAGTGTTCCTCATTCTCGGCAAGATATACTTCATAATCATCCGGAATTGCACTCCTTCTTACTATATTGGATCTCCTTAAGGGCACTGGCTCTTCTTGATTTTGAGGTTATTGAATTTGGTCTTTATTATCAACATTTTCATGTTGTTCAATATTTATAGGGGAGTAATTGTTTTGAATTGTATGTTCTTGTTAAATTTCAGGTATAAATACTTGATTTTCAACGGGAACTATGTGAAGATGTATAGAAATGGATCCCTCTTCTTCTTCAAATTCAAAATTATTCCTAATTTCCCCACTAAATTCAACATCCTCAAAGAACCTAGCATTTCCCGTTTAAAAAAAAATTATATTTTTCGGGTTGTAGAATTTATATCCCCTAGATCTCTCGGCATACCCTACAAAATAGCTACTAACAGTTTTAGCGTCCAATTTGCCTTCATTAGGCCTATAAGGCCTAGCTTCTGCTGGACAACCCCATACATGAAGATGCATGATTTAAGGACGGTTTCTTATTCGTCCATAATTCATAAGGAGTTTTATTGGTAGCTTTTGAAGGAGCTCTATTGAGAATGTAAGTAGCGGTTTTTAATGCATCGCCCCATAATGAGTGTGGTAAGGAAGTACAAAAGATCATACTTCTTACCAAATCCTTAAGGGTTCTATTATGTCCACTACAACAAAATAGTTTTTTCCGACACTTATTTACCGGCGCTTTCATAAGTGCCGTAAATTTGCGGCACTTTTTAATTTCCGGCACTTTTTAACAAGTGCCGCTAATTTCCGGCACTTGTTAAAAAGTGTTGGAAATTAGCGGCACTTACGAAAAAGTGCCGGAAATTTAGCGGCTCTTTTGAAGAAGTGCCGGAAATTAGCGACACTTATGTAAAAGTGCCGCTAAATTGCCGGCACTTTTTATAAGTGCCGCTAAATTTCCGGCACTTTTTTATAAAGTGCCGCTAAAAACAAGATAGTTTTTTTGAAATTTCAATTTAATTTTCAAATTTAATCATATTTTTCATGTAATATTGTTTTAATTTGTTACTTCTATTAAATTTTTACGGTCTACAATCATACAAATGTACTAATATAAGTTTTTATTTTGTAATAAATAATTGACACTAAAAGGCACTTCATTTATGGACTACACCCTTTCATATGAAGTAGTGAAAAATTACCATTTTGCCCATCATAAATAGGTAATTTACACTTCAGGAATTCTACACATAGCTTAATCTTCTACACTTTATATTAATATTATAAATATGATTAATGCATGTAATTAATAATCACATTTTTGCAATCCATATTCTAACATGAGACGGTCTCATACATGAGATGGGTGTCGATGAGAGAGGAAATGGGCTTGCTCCGCCCATAGAGAGGCAAAACATTTACTCTCATATTGAGACACGTCTCATGTGTGACACCGTCTCACAATTTTTTATTTTTTTTTTGCCTTCATAATAAGATTATTCCAAACTCAACTCATTTTGATGTTCAAGAGCTTTCAAACCAAACATCTCATTTACCTAAGAATTTTTTTTATTGCAGATTCTTTATTAATATCTTAAACTTCACACTCTGATTTCTATCTACATTCCTACTCCCAGTAATACATATTCACATATTTAATCTATGTGATGTTCCTGAGCATTAATGCATATTCACACTTTTCATCTAGTGGTGGCGTACCAGCTCAGTAACTTAATAGAGTACCCGCTTCGTTTTAAAATAAATGTATGTTTTTGATAAAACAAAAAGGTCTCAAATAAATAATTTTTTAAAGTTACTTAAAGCTCTTAGGTAATAATAACGTTGAATAATACTAGGGGGACAAAAAAGTCATAAAATTTTGCTCACAAAATTCTAGATGTAATGATTTTATTGGTGTTTTTAAGTAGAGTGTGCCGTGTGGCGGGTCCATTATCGATGCAACCAATAAAATATCGCCACCTCATTTTGTGAGCAAGATTTTGTAAGCTTATTTTGTGCCCCTAGCAGCGTTGCTCAAAAATGTTTTAGTATTACTCTTATACTAAAAATTTTATATACTACGAAATCATTAATGCATATATGTACTCATGCTACCAAAAATGCCTAAAAAAACAAGCTCTTTAAATTTACTTCAAACTAAAAAAATGGACAAGTAATTTGGGATCGAAGGGGAGTAATAAATTTGTACTCCATATAATCACACAAGCAAATAAATTATAACTTTTTTTAATTAATAATGCGTTAAGCTATTAGAAGAGTAGACTTAAAAGCGCATTAGGTGGGGATTGAACCCTGACTTTTCATGTACATATAAAAAGTAAATCGGATGGTCTTGAGCTAGATATCTTTTACAAATAAATTTATACCTTATATAACTTATATTACTTTTGTCCCATAATAATACCCATAATTATTATTTTTGCTTACTTTTTATAGTCAACAAAAACGAACTTTGACCAAACATTGGTGTTGATCTAATCATTCTAGTGAAATTCTAAAAATTGTAATTGAATCATTAAGTGATTTATCAATAACACATTTTAGATTTTTTTTTTTTTTTTTGTGATGATTATATTGACACCAATGTTTGATCAAAATTTATTTTTGTTGACCATAAAAATTAAAATGAGACTACCTTTCTGGGAGAGAGAGAGAGAGAGTAGTTTTTTATTCAATAGAACTTACAATTGTCATACTCACAAATTCACAATAACTATACACTACTATTCTCTACCACACTATCTCTCTTATCTCACTTTCCTAACTCACAACACATACTCTACTATTATTCGTAAAATATATATGTACTCCTCTTTAAATTTCCTTTTTTATTTCTTCCAAACTTAAAAATGTGCAAATTGTTATGACACGGAATGTGTATAAACTAAAGTATAAGCTTATGATAAGTTAAAAAAAAAAAACAAGAAAGGACATATTTTTATAAGGGGAAGGAGAATATTAGATGAAACATTTAATGTGTACATACCAGAATTTAAGAGAAAAGATGTTGAAAATTAAATATTGCTTTAAATACATCCAAACTGATTGTCATTTTGGAGTACTCATGTAATTTAAAAGGCTATGAATTAAGCACCAAACATCACTGAAATATTATATGGTTGGGCCAAAGGGTTCAATTCTTCACCCCACATGCACTTCATCTCACTGTACAAGTCCTCTCTGTTCTTCTCTCTTTTAATGGACAACCATTGCTCCGGCCAATTACCATGTCACTTGTCTATCAAGTGCAACCATCCCCAAATTCTAGAGCTAGATCCCACTTTTACCCCTTCAAGATCCTCTAAATCCAATGCCACCACATACACCCTAATGGCCCCTCCTAGCCCCGGCGGCTCACCGTGGTCCCTTTCACCTCTCCGAACTCCGTCCCCCTCCCTCCTCTACCAATGCATTTCCTCCCTCCACCGTCAAGAAGGCACGATCTATTCCATCGCCATATCAAAGAGCGGAACCGTCTTACATCTTCAGAAAGCAGCCGGATTTGTGCCTGGCGCCAGCCGGACTGTAACCAGTCCGGCTGCATCAAGGCAAGCTCCGGTGACGTCAGATCCATGTTGTATTATGGTAACTTGCTCTTCACGTCACATAGAGATTATAAGGTGAGAATATGGAATGTTCCCACTTTGGAGACTACTTTTCAAGCCAAAAGGTCACAACACTGCCTAAAATAAGCTCATTCCATAAGTTGACTAGGGCAAAAAAGTCACAACACAAGGATATTATTTCTTGCATGGCTTATTACCATGCAGAAGGGCTTTTATACACAGGTTCTTGGGATACAACAGTTTAAAGTATGGAAGGTTTCTGAAAATCAATGTGTTGATTCATTTTTAGCACATTCAGATCATATAAATGCATTGGCTGTAAGCCAGGAAGACGGATCCGTCTTTTCATGCTCAAAAGACGGATCTGTGAAAATATGGAGGCGCGTGTACGGGCACAACTCTCATACTCTCACCACAACTCTCAAATTCCAACCTTCCCCTATAAATGCCTTGGCCTTAAGCACTTCTCTCAAATCCTCCTTCCTTTACTCGGCTCGTCCGATGGATTCATAAACTTTTGGGAAAAGGAGAGTTTTTCGGGTAGGTTTAATCATGGAGGGTTTTTACAAGGGCACACATTTTCGGTTACTTGTTTAGTCGCGATTGAGAACTTGTTATTTAGTGGGTCGGAGGATACGACGATTAGGGTTTGGAGAAGGGAGGAAGGGAGTTGTTTTCATGAATGTCTTGCAGTGTTGGATGCACATAGAGGGCCAGTTAAGTGTTTGACTGCAGTTTTGGAGATGGAGAAAGAAATTGTGATGGGGTTTTTGGTTTATAGTGGTGGTTTGGATCAAGCTTTTAAGGTGTGGAGAGTTAAGGTTAATCCTGGAGAGACAAGGGCGTGTTTGGATGGGAGAAATGGAAGAAGCGATTTGAAGATGGAATTGATGGAGTATGATGATGGTTGTCTCCTTCATGGGTAGAGAAGAAGAAACTTCATGCTCTC
>JAOWBW010002654.1:0-61994 GCA_026119855.1 Campanula takesimana | reverse complement strand
TCAACGACATTATGAGACCTGAAAGTGGTGAGGAAAGTTCTTTCGAAAGCAACGAGAAGACGTTCACCATTTACCTTTCGCCAAGTGACAGTCCCGGCCAATTCTTCCTAGCCACGTGATGTTGAAGGCGAAAATTATGAGAGTGGGCTCGCGTTTTCAAAGGATCGCTTCGAGCGAAGACGAAAACAGGGTTCATTGATGGGTCGATCTCACGACCGACAAGAAGGATGAACTTGATCTTTGGCATGCTGTAAATTCTATGGTAGTGTCATGGATCTTTAATACTATTGAACCAAGTCTTCGATCCACTGTTACATATGTGGAAGAAGCAAAAGTGTTATGGGATGATTTAAAGCAACGATTCTCGGTGGGTAATGGACCGAGGACGCAACAGATTAAATCTGATATTGCCAATTGCAAACAAGCAAAGAACGAGGGGTGTGTGGCTGCATACTACGGGCGCATCAAGAAGCTGTGGGACGACCTGAACGACTTTGAGATGCCTGCCGCTTGTTCTTGCGCAGGGTGTACGTGCAACATCAGCACTACATTGGTTCAGCGTCGCGAGGATGAGCGTGTGCATCAGTTATTGTAGGGCCTTGAGAATACCAAAGTATGAGATCGTCAAGTCTTCCATTCTGAATACCGAACCGCTGCCTAATGTGAACAAAGCCTATTCTATGGTTATTCGAGAGGAGCAAGTTCGGGGGAGTGTGCGTGAAGAAGTTCCTGAAGCAATGAGTTTTGCTGTCCGAAGTGATATGGCTGTTCGCAGTATTGGTGGGGATCGGAGAGACACTGGTGGTGCCATATGTACCCACTGCAACAACAAGGGGCATGAGGTACAATCATGTTTCAAGCTAGTTGGGTATCCCGAGTGGTGGGGAGAGCAGAAACCACGAAATCAAAAGGGGAAGGCTGTGACAGGTTCAAGCTCTGCTGCAGGAGGACGAACTCGGGAGGGAAGCAATGCCCGCGTTCACAATGTGCAGGTTGGGCAGGAGGCAAATACGGTTTGACCGATGCAGAACGAGCTAATCTTCTCGTTTTTTCGGGTGAACAATGGGAACACTTCAAGGCCTTCATGCAGACACAAATCAAACCGACCGTTTGACTGGTAAGGTGAAAGAAGAAAGAAGCTTGGCTTATTGACAGCGGAGCAATCGTCATATAACGGGCAATCTTTCATTGCTTTATAATGTTCGTAATGTTGATCGTAATCGAGTGGGTTGCCCGACGGGAATCATATTGTTGCTACAAAAAAATTGGCGATGCACGTGTGGGGACTAATTTAGTTCTCAAAAATGTTTTATATGCTCCAAGTTTTAATTGGCAGCTTACTTTCAGTCTCTCAGTTGCTTAGAGACTCCAATTTGACTATGAGCTTTTCTGACAATAATTGTGTTATACAGGACCGAGTATCGAAGATGTCGATTGGTGCGGGTGAACTTGTGGAGGGGCCTGTACTTCTTGAAGAAATGGTGGGAGCTCAAGTCTGCAGTGCTAAAAGCAAGTGGGTCGCATGAACTATGGCATCAACGACTAGGCATCCGTCAGATAAGATAGTTGGTTTTTGCCTTTTGTTAGCAGTAGAATTAATAAAGGTGTTTGTGAGATTTGTTGTCGTGCCAAACAAACAAGAGACAAGTTTTCGATTAGTGAGAAATAATGCACTTGAACCTTTTGAACTTATTCATTGTGATCTATGGGGTGACTATCGGACACCCGCTACTTGCGGAGCCACTTATTTTCTGACCATCGTTGATGATCATTCTCGTGCTGTTTGGGTTTATTTGGTCAACTCTAACATGATGTTCACGTCATCTTGAAAACTTTTTCGCCATGGTTGAACGGCAATTTAATAAACGGGTTTAAAATGGTGCGAAGCGACAATGGGCACGAATTTACTTCTTAGACACTTATTTTTCTTGAAAATGGCATTTTACATCATACTACTTGTGTTCGAACTTCTCAACAGAATGGAAGGGTTGAACGAAAACACCGACATATTTTGAATGTGGCACGTGCCTTACGCTTTCAAGCTAGTCTTCCCATTAAGTTTTGGGGTGAATGTGTTTTAGCCGCGGGTTATCTCATAAATCGTACACCTCTAAATTATTGCATGGGAAAACTCATTTTGAAAAACTTTTGGCACACCACCATCATACAAACACATTCGGGTTTTCGGATCCTTATGCTATGCTCATTATTCGCGTCGTGACAACGACAAAATTTGCAAGTCGTAGTCGCCGTTGTGCATTTTTGGGATATCCGTTTGGAAAGAAAGGATGGATGTTATATGATTTGGATGAGCATAATTTTTTTGTGTCCAGAGATGTCGTTTTTTGTTGAAACCAAGTTTTCCTTTTGCCACTAATAACTCACCAGTGACAAGGTGTGTGTGATTCTTTTTTGGTCCCCTCTGATACAAGTGATGTGTTACATGAGGATAATTCTCCTAGTTCTTCCAATGATGATCCATTATCCACTCCAGAAGTTCATGAGAATACAGGTGATGTTGACCTTGGTAATGAACCCCCTTCTACCCATAATCAATTTGTTGCAGACCAAAGTGCCGAGGAACAAACAGTTAGTGTTGCAGAACAAAGTGCTGCTAGTGTTGAAGAACAAAGTGCTGCTATTCCTGCACAACTAGGCAGAGGGCACCGTACAAAAATCCCGTCTTCAAAATACTCTACGGCTGACTATGATTTGAGCTCCACGCACGTTGCTTGCACTAGCCCCTCGACTCACCCGACCACCAATCATCCATCTTCAGGTACTCGCTATCCTCTCTCACACTTTGTCAATTGTTCCCGTTTTTCTATCGAGCATCGTTGCTTCTTGGCTTCTGTCGACACGGGTGTTGAACCCACCTCATTCGCCAAGGCTGTTCAGTTGCCTCAATGGCGTGACGCCATGAACAAAGAATTGGCAGCTCTTGTTGACAACGACACTTGGGATTTGGTTGATGCTCCCGTTGGTCAAAAGGTGATTGGCAATAAGTGGGTCTACAAGATTAAATATAAAGCGGATGGCTCCATTGAACGATATGAAGCTCGTTTTGTCATTTTAGGGAATCGACAAACGGAAGGCGTTGATTTTACTGAGACATTTGCTCCTACAATCAAAATGGTTACTGTCCGGGTGTTCTTGACTATTGCAGCTGTTCGCAACTGGGAATTAACACCAAATGGACGTCCATAACGCTTTTTTGCACGGCGATCTTGGCGAAGACGTGTACATGAAGCTTCCGTGGGTTACTCTTCTCCATCACCAGGGAAGGTGTGTAAACTACGAAAATCACTCTACGGTTTGCGACAGGCACCCCGTTGTTGGTTCGCTAAACTTTCCGCTGCCTTGAAAGATTATGGGTTCAAACAGTCTGCTTCCGACTATTCACTCTTCTCATATCATGGCCCTAGTTTTGAACTTCATGTCTTGGTTTATGTTGATGACCTGGTAATTGGTGGCAACAATTCCGTGGCCATTGGTCGATTCAAAGATTATTTACATAAATGTTTTCACATGAAGGATTTGGGGTTCTTGAAATATTTTCTTGGAATAGAAGTTGCACGAAACAAGAATGGTATTTTTCTCTCTCAGCGCAAATATGCTCTTGATGTACTATCTGAAACTGGTCTCTTGGGTGCTCGTCCAGCTTCTACACCAATCGAGCCGAATCACCGCCTAGCCCTTGCTGACGACACTCTAATGACTGATCCGGAGTCCTACCGTCGCCTGGTTGGTAGACTTATCTACCTCGTCATTACTAGACCCGAGCTCTCTTATTGTGTGCATATTCTCGCACAATTCATGAACAAACCAAGGCTAACTCACT
The DNA here is from genome assembly GCA_026119855.1 of Campanula takesimana. Classification (NCBI taxonomy): domain Eukaryota; kingdom Viridiplantae; phylum Streptophyta; class Magnoliopsida; order Asterales; family Campanulaceae; genus Campanula; species Campanula takesimana. Next base: position 58,153 of record JAOWBW010002654.1, on the reverse strand, counting down.
GGACTGCAGCCCTCCGTGTCGTTCGATATCTCAAGGGTCATCCGGGACAAGGCATTCTTCTCCGTGCTGATTCTAATCTACGGCTTTCTGCCTATTGTGATTCTGACTGGGCTAGTTGTCCAATCACTCGGAGGTCATTAACAGCTTACTTCGTGTTCTTGGGAGGATCTCCTATTTCTTGGAAAACTAAGAAACAAGCCACAGTTTCTCGGTCCTCGACCGAAGCAGAATATCGCTCCATGGCTAGTACCGTTTGTGAGCTTACATGGCTGCATGGTCTCCTTGATAACTTTGGAATCTCTCACAACTCACCTATGATACTTCTTTGTGACAATCAGTCTGCCCTTCACATTGCTCGCAATCCCGTGCATCATGAACGTACTAAGCATATTGAAGTCGATTGTCATTTCATTCGCGATGCTGTTCGCAAAGGTTTCATTTCTCTGGCACATGTCCATACCACTGCTCAACTTGCCGACATCCTTACTAAGGCTTTGGGCACTCGACAATTCACTTCTCTACTTGGCAAGTTAGGCGTTTGTGACCTCCACGCTCCAACTTGAGGGGGGGTATTGAGATATGAACCTCATATCTTGACATATATTGGTTATGATTTGCATTGTATATATTCTGTAATTTGTTCCATGTAAATAGGGAAAGGTAGTAATCTTGGTAGGCACTCATTTAGGGTTAGCACACTAGGGTAAGGAGTCTTCTTTGTATATATGTAAACACAACTGCAAGGAAATATACACGTTATGTTTTCCATTCTTTGAGTAGCTTCAACTGAATGGCCAAGAAATATTGGATTTTTATAAACCTATTTCAAGTTAAATTAATTTCAGCTATCGATTTTTGGTAAAGCGTTGTGACATTTCTTTTCTTTGACTGCAATGCAACAGAAAATGTTGGGAAATACAATTCCAAATCCATTATATACTCACTTATAGTGGGTCTAACTGTTAATCTTTAATTAAATATTATATCAAAAATTATGTTTCAGTTCATTCGAATACTTATTCTTAAGTTAAATGGAGTACGATAAAGGCTTACTTTCTTAAAAAGAAAATATTTAATGATTTGTATGGCCTTTTTGTTCTTTAAAAACAATACAACGAAAGTGCACAACTATTTCGCTCAAAGGGAAGCTTGGTTAGGGGTAATATTGTCCTTTAGACTGGTTATTTTTATTTTTAATTAATTTCCCTCACGGTTGACTTCTTCAGCTACATTGTCTACAACAATGGCACCAGAATCTGGATTTTGGTCTTAAAATAAGTAACAGTGGTTGCCATGTTGTGGGGTCAGTAATTTTATTTTAATTTTTTTCTGGGAATAATATTTCTAAATTCCCAGAGTGAGTTTCTTGGAAAAAAAAATGTTTTCTTGGAGTATAATACTCCACTTAAGACGGCTTTTAATTGATTTATGTGTTTCATTGAAAAAAAATTGATTTCATCAAATAAATTGGATTTTGTCAAGAAAGTGGAGCATTAGATCTCGTGAGGGTGTGGGAAAAATATTGAATAGGCAATTTGTAGAGCCCCAAAAGTATGATTGGACTACCATTTAATAAATGGCAAATGACAAAAACAAGACTTCGTTCAACCAGTCTGATGCTTTAAAACTCACGGATTAATTTTGAAGTTGACAAAAACTTGTAATAAAGGGATTTTTGACAAAATTGTTAAATTTTCAGTTAAATTATCATGTGTCTTGCACATATTGAATTAATTGAAAATAGTTTTATTACCAAAGGGGTGAAAATTAATATTTAATGTTTAACAGACTAAAAGTAAAAATTTCACTGTATGATTCACGAAATTAATGTTTTAAAAAATGTTTCACTATATTATTTTTAAATAAAATATTAATTTCACAAATATATTTTTTATTTTGAAAAAATATTTTATTAAATCATATGTTTAGGAAAATATTTCCCTAAATTAATCCATCCTAAAATCAAAATTCCTAACATATTGCACTAAATTAGTGAAATTAGTTTTTAAAATATAATTTCACTAATTTTTTTTTCTAAAATAGATTTCACTAACTTAATTTTTTTTTTGAAAAAAATATTCCTAAATATTTTGTTTGTATTGAAAATTATATCTCACCCTCTCCTTATTTAAACCCATGTCATCTATTTTGATTTTTTTTTTTAAAAAATAATCATTCATTTTGAGGAGTACTATTTAAAATATATATATAATATATATATATATATATTTAAAAGTGCGTATTAGCCTACAAATTCTATTATACTGGTAGCAAAGTCATGTTTATGACTCCAAAAATTATTTCTGGAATTACCATATGGTGTAGTTATCACTCTACTTTTGAAGAAATTTGGACTAACTATAACAAAAGTCAAATTGTTTACCCTTTCAAGTCTCCAGACATCACGATCATAAGAATTTCATGTTCAAACTGAATGCATGTGATTGTCAAAACTGACTTTGAATCAACCATTCCTTGGTCAAGATGCACAAAGTAGAAGGCCAAAATTTCTTACCCTTTTTGGGGAAGTATCAGTGTAGCACTAAAGTCAAATTACTCTGGGTAAGGCCAAAATTTCTTAGTTTGATCTTTTCTCTTAGACTTAAGTTATAGTGTCATTTTACTTGCTTTTTTCTATGATCACTTTAATTAAACTTCGACCAATGTTTGTTTGTTTGTTTGTTTTATGAGAATTTGATTTTCCTTGTAAAATTTTAGAAACTGCTAATAAGGCACTACAAAAAAAAAATACTATTGATATCAATTGTTAGAATTTGCAGAGCCTAACTATAATTTTTATAAAATTGTGGTCAAAGTTTAGTTGAGTTGACCAACAAAAGTAAAATCAGGCTAACCTTTTGCGACATACAATATATATTAATCTACATAGTCGGTAGGTATTTGGCATTACATGAACCTGGAATCATTATAGAGGGGCATCTTGTTGCAGAACAAGAATGGATGTCCAAGATAATCCCGAGACTATATGTTGAAACATAGATAATTGAAATATATAGTTGTTGGGTCTCACATGAGACTTGATAAATCGCAATCGTTAATGTGTCACTAAGGGTTTTACCATTACCTAGTCATCCGTTAGTAGCTCTAAACAAATGCTCGTTACAACGATCATGCTACTTATGGAAAATTTAGGATTACGAGTTAAATAAGTTAATAACTTGATATACAATAGTTCTTTAAGTGAAAATATGATATATATGCCCTGATATACCACAATTCCCCAACAACTGGTATCAGAGCTCCGGTTTGAAAATCAGGGTTGTCCGAGTTGATTGGATGTGGCTGCAGGAACACTATCTGGGCTGCAGAAATTCTTTTGATTTTAAGTCACTTAGATTAAATAGGATCAAGGTTTTATAATTCTAAATGGATTTGGTACTGCAGGTATTCAGATCAAGGATTGCAGATACATAATCATGGAAGGACATTAGATCTAAGATTAATGGCTGCAGAATCTGATAGTTGCTAGGGTTCGCAGGGATCTAGGCGGATCGTGTTATTGAGGATTTGTGGGTGCAGTGATAATTAGCGGAGATAGAACAACATAGAAATTCGTTGGAGCGAATTTGAGCAATAGATTTGGATTATGAAAGTTGCAAGAGAAACAAAAGATTCAAGTTTCTAGACCTTGACGAGAGTGAATTGCATAGGTGTGCAAATCATGTCCAGATCACGTGTGGGTGCATTAATCTTGAAGAAGTGTTGGAAAATTGCATATTTGACATGGATAATTAAAGTTGTAATATTAAACGGGATTAAAACCATTTAGTGGTAAAAATCCATAGCTCAAAGACGTGTACATAATAAACTTAATTGTTAAAGGTATTTTGAGATAGTTTATACTTTAGAATATTATATTAGATTAATTAATCTAATTTAATTAAAGTATATATTTATCCTAATTATCTTTATGATTAAATAAGTTTATTTATATGTTTATGAGTTTTCTTTTGTTTTATATATTACATGAAATTTAACTAAAGAAAGTTGTCCCATTTAATTAGGATGGCTTAAGTAGTTAAATTAGGACTCTCCTCAAAAGAGTTCTAAGTTTCTGAAAAGTTAAACACTAGCCATTAGTGTTTGGTTGAGAATGAAATTGAAAGCCCATTGTCATATGCTAATTGGTCTAACAATAAAATACTTGTATCATTGTTTTAAAGTTGGACTATCCCAACTGAGATAATAAAAAGGACGTGGGGGGCCTTGTGAAAGAAAAAAAAGAAGGGTCAACCTAACCTACGGAAAATACTGTAGAGTATATAATGTGGGTTGCGGCTGCTTGGTGTAGTAGAGAGTAGGAGAGCGCCGCATATTGACAAACTGTATTCATACAGTTCGTCTGGTACTATGCTCCGTCTCCGATTAATTTCTACCGGCCTTTCTTGTCTTCCTCCTGGTTGTTACATGTTTTTGATCGTGTCAAAACCTTAATCCATGGTGAGAATATGAAAGACTAAGGCGAAGTGGGATAGCATGCGCAAGTAGATCTGTACCTGTGTGCACAGCTTCGGTTATAATCTTGAGATCGTTTTATCCTCGGAGGAATTTGTCAGTATCCGAAATCGCACGAGTAATAATTTCTCTTAGGAGAGTCTTATTCAGGCGACTCGATCTACCCAATAAGTGTTCTTGCTTTCTCTTATTCAGGAGAGTCTTATTCAGGCGACACGAGTAGGAGGCAATAATTTCTCTTAGGATCTCATCATCCAATTGTCTGATGATCTTGGCGTGAGCCTTCTGATCTAACTTCTTCAATGCCGCCACCTCCTTCGCTGCTGCTATCTTATCCTTCTCTGACTGTTCTGCTGTACCCTCTGTGGTGACTGCGTTACCCTTGGGATCCTTGCGATCTCTGATTGCAATCTCCAACGGTTTCCATAAATCTTTGTCTATCAACAAAGCCTTCATCTTGATCTGCCAGAGAGAAAAACTATTCTTCCCATTGAACTTATCGATCGAATCTGCTCCTTGACCCATCTTCTTGTTCTCTGCAGCGGAATCCCTGAATCTCTAACCACGAACCAAAGCTCTGGTGTCACTTGTTAGAGCAATTGAACAAGACTTGATGCGAAAAGAAAGCAATCACAAAAACACAGATTTACGTGGTTCACCAACTTGGCTACGTCCACGGGGAGGGGAGAGAATATTATTATCACTGAAGAAACAATTACACAAGATCACACTAATCTACTTTGCACGAATTTTGATCACAAAATTCTTGACTGTGCAAGCCCTAGATCTAGAATTATTGATCTCTCTATTCTGTGTAAAACTGAACAAACTGAGCTACTCACTAGCTGAATTAATTTAGGACGGAGGGAGTATAATATCACGTATACTCTTACCTAAACTAATTCCATAGGAATTCTTGCTGCCAACGGACATAATTAAGACTCGCATGCTCAATTAATTCCTAAAACCAATTCTAACTCTAATTGGAACAGAGCTTGTACAATCCTATTGCAATTAGTCATCTTGGGCCATCTCAAAGCCCTACGACCCTTATGCTAAGGCTGGTGACCTCTTTTTTTTTTTTTTCTCTGCCTACGAAGTGGCCACATAAGGTGGCCGCATCGAGTTTAATTTCTTGTCTTTATTGCTTACTCCTTCTGCCTCGGAATTACGAACTTGTTAATTAATCCACTAAATTAGGTGTCCCAAATTTCAAAGGCATTAATCCTAACACTAATGAATATTAGACAGTCACAAGATAATGATACATCACGTATGATCTACATCAAACTTGCTTCATCAGATCTTCAGGCTAAAAAGAACAACAAAATGCACAACAGAAAACTACTAGGTTATTAGGCTGATTGGTTTTTTTGGATTTTGTGTCTATGATCCTTTTTAATACATCTAAAAGTGGTCACTCTTTCTTTTGTTTCAGGAATCAGCCTTTCAGTTGGAATTTTTGTGGCTACATTATCATGCATCATTGGTTATGTTTATTTCAAGAAAATGGCCAGAAGGCGAGAAAACCAAAGTATGTCACTTTTTCCATCCATTTTAATTCGTTCTTCCACGTTCTTAAATTATACTCCTTCTGTCCTAAGATGAATGTCCATTGTTTTTTCAAATATCCTCTTGATCAGGATCAAATTTGAAATATTTTTGGACAGAGGTAATAATACAAAGTCAATTCGTGTGGCATGGTTGTTAAGTTTCAGAAGCAGTGTTAACATCATCTATCTAGTGCTTCCACATAAGAAAGCAACCAATATAATTCATCACATGACATGGGACATGTATAATAGTACAAGACCGGTTAATGACTACTCCCTCCGTTTCGCAAAACATGTCATTTTAGGTGTTCAATTTTGTTCCAAAATATTTGACACTTTTCAATTATCTAGGAACTTTTGCCATTACTTACCAATTATACCCTTATTTAATAATTGACACAACCTTTGTAAATGCATTTAATTACCGAGGTAAATGAATTGTCATAGGGGTGTTTGAGTCTTTTTTACATGTAATAATTGCTTGTCTTAATCTAAGTGAAGAAGGTTAAAACGTCAAGTATTACGAAACGGAGTATTACGAAACGGAGGGAGTATAAAATACAGGGGAATCGGAAGAGAATGATAAGGAAGGCATTGAGGTACCTTTCTTGGACTTCGAGATCATAAGACTGCTACAGACGACTTTTCAGATCCAAATAAGCTTGGAAAAGGAGGATTTGGGCCAGTTTACAAGGTAATCAATTTGTCTCCTCTTCACTTTGTATTATTTTCCTCAAAATGAATCTGTTTGTTAAGATTGGCTTTTTTGATGGTTAAAATAAGAGTTACAAGAATTGATAAGGAAAGTTCTTTTGAACCCCCTCTAATTAATTGACACTTCAATTAAGGTTGCTTCTTTCAAAGCGAGAAAAAGAGAAAGAAAATATCACAAGAGTGTTTACAAAAAAAAATAGCTTGGCTGTTGGCTGGCTGTAAGTGGATTGTAACTGGGTGCAAGATGGCACAATATTTACAGGGGTCTATGCAAATATTTATGACTGCAGAGAGAATGCAGTAAGGCTACAAAGGATTTTCAAATGGTGTAAGGTTGTAAAAAGGGTGTAGAGGGTCACTTGACAACATGCCAGTATACTCATTTATATAAGGGAGGGGATATAGCCGTTGGGGGACAAGGGAACAGTAGTAGCCGTTTGGGGAACAAAGGTACAGAGAAGTAATGGTTCCCTTTGACTTTGACTGAATGTTTGTTGTTCCTCTGTATACAGGTTGTCAAGGGAAGGGAAGGTGTATTCACACTTGAACAAGCTTCAATATGAGTTATTCCAATGATTGGTAATATTAGAATAATCATTTTTCAATGTTTTGATGACGTGGAGTCAGCTGTTGATGAAGACCAGTCTTAGCTTTTGAGACAGGGGAGATTAGCTGTTGGGATTGTAGGTCCTTAGCTGTTGAAGCTTGTTTGTATTTATCATCTTGATAATTCATTTGAGGTAGAGGGAGTCTGTAATAGATAGTCCTTCAGTTTGTTGGATGTAGAGATGATAGGAAGATCATGTAATGACTTGACTGTTTGGCTTGAGTGAAAACAGAGCAGCTTAGCTGTTGAGCTTTGTATTGGGCTGCCTGTGCTTAGGTCTTTTGTATACATCATATAATCAATTGAGTTTGATTATTTATTTATCAAAACATATTTACTATGATTAATTGTGAGTTAAACATAGTGAGGTACTAATACTAATGACACTATTAAGTTCCACCAAGTGAGATGAAATCCTCTGTACCACACTTTGTGTACCACTTGTGTACCACAAGTGATCTGATGGCTATGAATCACTATTGATATTATAATTATTTAAGTCTTAATAGCTTATAACCATTGGATCACTTGTGGTACACAAAGTGTGGTACATAGGATTTCCTCTCCAACCAAGTCCATGTATCATTCAAAACATTAATAGTCTCTTCATCCCAAAATAAATATCCCTTTTCCTTTGTTTTTTATTTTAATTTACACTTGATGATCAAGAGCAAATTCGAATTTTTTTGGACATTTATTTTGTGACGGAGGTAGTAAGAGACAAGAAAGAGTGTTTTCCGGTGATACTGTCATAACACGTCATTGAAATAATGTGGTGTGGTGCACCAATCAGGTCTTGCCATGTATATGGAGGTGGTTATTCATTGTGATAACCTTTCCTACCTTCCCATAAATCAGGTCTGGTTCATTGTGATTGGTTGTAATGTACACATAGATAAATGTAAATAGGATGTCACACCCCTTCATAATGATAACATAGTGTCACAGTCACAACCATCAGGCTTTAGCCTAGTGACCAGAGTTCATGGCTTCCAACCTGGAGGTCATGGGTTCGATCTCCCCTCTCCCCAGAAGTTAGAGATAAGCTTTTCTCTCCCTAGGATTTGTCTCCTAGGCTCACTAAATGACTTTTCAAAGAATTGAACGTATAGAATATTCATACTTTGTAAGAATTTTTCAACTTTGCCAACTGTTTGAAGGATCCCCTCCCCACTAGCATTCCATTGACCTCAAAATACTTGGATGAGTTTTTTTTATGTTTTAAATCATTCTCCAGTTGACTTCAAAAAAAAAATCCATTTCTTGCAGTTATGGGCAGTGGAATATGTTGGGATACACACAGTTGTTCAATAGCTATTGTATTCATCTTATTCTTGTTTCTGAACATTTCTGTTTCATATGGGATTGACATAATATCTGCATCCGAATCTCTATCCGGAAAACAGACCCTTATTTCTTCAGGCGGGAACTTTGAACTTGGATTTTTCAAACCAGGTAACTCTACGAACTATTACATAGGCATTTGGTACAAGAAAATATCTGTCCAAACTGTAGTATGGGTAGCAAATAGAGATATGCCCATATCTGATATATATTCTGCAGAATTGAAAATTGTAGATGGCAATTTAGTACTTCTTAGCGAGTCAAAAACCCAAATTTGGTCTACAAATATGAACTCGACAAGTTCAAATTCTGCAACCGCAATCCTACTTGATGATGGTAATTTAGTGTTGAGAGATGTGTCAAATTCGGTCTTACCAATTTGGCAAAGTTTTGATTATCCAACCCACACATTTTTGCCTGGTAGTAAGCTGGGATATAACAAAGGTACAAGTGTAAAGCAAGTCCTTACTTCATGGAAGAGTTCTGAAGATCCTGCAACAGGACGCTTTTCGCTCGAGCTGGGTGCAAATGGTAGTCAGTATCTGATTAGATGGAATAGGTCTGAAACTTACTGGGCAAGTGGATCTTGGAATGGTAACACTTTTGGTTTGGTACCCGAAATGACTTCGAATTTTATATATAACTTCAGCTTTATTTCAAATGATAATGAGAGTTATTTCACATATTCTCTTTATAATCCTTCAATTATATCTCGACTTATTATGGATGTGTCTGGGCAAATTCAGCAACTGACATGGTTGCCGGAGACATGGTATTGGAATTTATTTTGGAGTCAACCAAGGAAACAATGCCATGTTTATGGATTCTGTGGGCCATTCAGTATCTGCAATGAGATGTCACTTCCTTTCTGTCATTGTTTGTCAGGTTTCGAGCCCATATCACAGAATGATTGGAATAACAGTGATTATTCCGGTGGGTGTAACAGAAAACTTGATTTGCAATGCGGAAATACGGGTAGAGCTAACGGGGAAAAACCCAACTTTCTTCCAAGTTCACAGCAGAGATGGCCTCATCCTTCTCAACAAGTGCCTGTTAGGACTACTGGAGACTGTGAATCAATGTGCTTGCTTAATTGTTCCTGCTCTGCTTATGCCTATGGTTACAATACTGAAACTGAGATTATGGATTGTTGGATTTGGAATGGTGATGTCCTTAATATACAAGAAAGCTTGCAAATCAATGGCACTGGACGAATAACCTACTTCAAACTTGCTTCTTCTGATCCTCAAAGTTATTATGCAAAAGTCAATGGGAAGTTGAAAGGTCAAAGCTATGTTTCTTTCTTTTCCGTTTTGTAATCTTCTATTGACAATGATTACTTCCATTTTCTCCTTACAGAAATTAAAACCTTCCTTCATTCGTTTTAGGGATCATCGCTGCTATTGTGGTACTCGTGGTTTTATTATTTTGTGGTGCTGGCTATTTTATATACAGAAGGAGAGTGAGACGAAGACGAGGTAAATTATGACCTTATGTGAACCATGCTCAATCAATGTTGTGTCTTCTTTTTGACAATGTTGTACTTTTTTTTTTGCTGTTTTTTGACTTCAGAACGAGAAGAACGTGCTGCACGTCTAGCTAAAGGCTTAACAGATCCCCAGAAACTTGGAGAAGATGAAAAGAAAGGTGTTGACGTACCTTTGATTGAGTTGGAAGTCATATTAGCTGCTACAAATGATTTCGCTCACGCAAACAAACTCGGACAAGGGGGATTTGGACCTGTTTACAAAGTAAAATTTCTCACTTTGACTTTCGTATTCAAAAATTATTCATTTTTAGATAGCATGTTCCTGATAACAATTTTTTTTTTTTTTTTTGCTTAGGGAGAGCTTCCAGGAGGACTCAAAGTTGCTGTGAAGAGGTTATCAGTTCATTCTAGACAAGGCTTGGATGAGTTCAAAAATGAAGTGGTTTTGATCGCAAAACTTCAACATCGGAATCTTGTGAAGATCTTGGGTTACTGCACTGATGGAGACGAAAAGATTTTACTTTACGAATATATGGCAAACAAAAGCTTAGACACCTTCATATTTGGTTGGCCTCCTGATCTGTATTCTCCTGATTTGAAATGCTTACATGTACAAGGTTCATAGATACACCCTCCGTGCCAGAATGAATGTCCTAAAAATTTCAAAATTTGTTCTTGATCGAGAATAACTTTCAAAAGTTTTAGGACATTCATTTTGGGACGGAGGGAGATTTTTGATCCTTCTAACTATGAGTTCAATGTATTTCACGCAAGATCAATCACGTAGCAATCTTGATTGGCCAATGCGCTTCAATATCATTTGGGGGATCATCCGAGGGCTTCTTTATCTCCACCATGATTCAAGGGTGAGGATTATTCATCGAGATCTGAAAACAAGCAACATTTTATTAGACGAAGAAATGAATCCAAAAATTTCAGACTTTGGCTTGACAAGGATAGTTGGAGGCAGAGAAACAGAAGCTAATACCAACAGAGTTGTCGGAACCTAGTGAGTTAATTTGTTGATATTGATATTGATATACTCATTCCATCCTTGAAAGATAGTTCCATTTTATTGTTAACGCTCAACTCATTTGAAATTTGACCAATATTCTATATAATATGAATAATTCACATCAAAATTCTATAAATGGTTATTGATGAACAACAAAGAATACTTATCAATAACCATTTTTAGATTTTCGTGAGGATAATCAAAGTTTCATAAAAGTTTGGTCAAGAATCAAGTGAATTGACCATCAACAACAAAATGAGACTATCTTTCTGGGCCACAGGGGGTAGTATATAAGTGCTAACTTAATACATGCCTTAATTTACTCAATATTTTGGTGATTTTGCAAAATGCAGTGGCTACATGTCTCCAGAGTACGCACTAGATGGACACTTCTCAATCAAATCCGACGTCTATAGCTTTGGCGTAGTTATGCTTGAGATTATAAGTGGAAAAAAGAACACGGGATATTATCAGTACGAGGAAGCATTGACTCTTTTAGGCTCTGTGAGTTGTCAACTCTTTCAAAATCTTGATGATCGGATTAATCCAGCACTTTCTTGATTAACGATCTAACTAGAGCTCAAACATTTCAGGCCTGGAATCAATGGAATGAGAGGAAGCCGTTAGATTTCATGGATCAAACTCTTTTGGAATCGTGCGATAGAAATGAGGTATTGAAGTGCATTCTTGTTGGTCTATTGTGTGTTCAAGGGGACCCCGATGATCGTCCTGCTATTTTGAATGTCGTTTCTATGCTTATAAGTGATGTTGGAAGCATTCCGCGTCCGAAACAACCCGCTTTTGTTGTCAGAAAGCGTCTCCCAGGCTCAAATTCTTTTCCAAGTAATCCAAAAACACAATCCAATATTGAGCTGACAATATCGGTTCAAGAAGGGCGATAAGTAGTGACGGATCCAGTACCTTTTTTAAAAGGGTGTAATGAAAAAACTGCTTGTGGTACTCTTTTATATTAATTCATAATGCCATGAACGCACAACTTTAGTAAAAAAAAATCTAGCACTTTTTCACTAAAGTAAACAAAAAAAATATTGATTAAAATGGTGCCCTTACACTCATATATATATATATATATATAGGGAGTTGCTAGGATACCCTCTTCAAGGGTATCCTAACAAGTGGCCCCTATTAACTTGACAAAATTACCCATTAGTTTTACCTTAAACAAATACAAAATGGAGGGTAAGATTGTAACTCCAAAAATAAAAAGGCCCCATTCCCCATTACTCATCATCTTCCCCAAATTAGTTCTCTCAGGCCCCTTCAATTGCGACATCACCATGGATATTTCGCCTCGCCATGCCACTTCTTCCTCTGTCGGTTTCTCTCCCTCATTTTCCTTTCCACTCCATACCCATGAAATTGAAGAAATGAATCTAAAAGACTGGACATCAATGTTAATTATGAAGTTACAGTATATTGATTCAAATCACTACTTTCCCGAAATCCCATAGAACCATTTCGAAATAAGTTTGATGTGCATTTTCTCACTGATTTTGTGCTTGGATCATTCCATGTAATTGTATTTGTGTATTTAGCCAAAAGCCATGGGAACTTATGTGACTCAGATGCGGCTCCCTATGTGTTTTAGTTCCGTTCCAGGAAACGACAATGATTTGGGTTTTCGATCGGGAGATATGGTGTTTAAGATAACTCTTTCACTGCTTTCTTGCATCTTTTGCATCCATCCTTGTTGCTCTAGGCCAAGCTTGAAAATTGTTTCATTAATTGAGATCCTGGCATTGTTTGAGAGAAAATTCCAAAATGTTTTTTTTATTAAGCATTCAACGTTTTTTTTTTTCAATATTGCTTGAATCTCCATACTCTTGATTGCTTAGCTTTTCTATAAAATGGATGTTGCAGTTGAAGGAGACAGAGAAAACAAATTTGGGGAAGAAGATGATGAGGTAAATGGTGAATTTGGAAGGAGGGGGGGGGGAGGGTTATTTTGAGTTACAATACTACCCTTTATTTTGTATTTGTTTAAGGTAGAAAAAGATGGGTATTTTTGTCAAGTAAAAGGGGGCCAATTGTTAGGATGCCCTTGAAGAGGGTATCCTATCAACTTCTATATATATATATATATATATATATATAAAAGGGCATACATAGATCTGTCACTGGATATATCCACAAGCCCATGAACACTTCATCCCCAGCTAGCTGCCTAGCTGTATGCTGTCTGGTATATAATCTGTAAACTTTTGTTAATGTGGGATTTCGAACTGCTTCACCCACCTGTTAGCTCCACCCAATGGTGGAGATTGGAGTCACCTCATTTTAGCTACACCCAACGGCTGAGATGTAGCCCAGCTCGGTGGGACCCACAAAAAATTGAAATCATCCGAGCCGCACAGATGATAAGTGTGTGTATGTGGCCTTGATCGGAGCTGTTAGGTGGAGAGGTGGAGCTAACTCGGTGGAGCTAACAAGTCTTGGCTTCAGTTAATAAAGATTTTGATTATTATCCCTTACATTAGCATTTAGTTTTAAGATAGAATCCATGTTTTATGATGGTATTAGAGCAAGTTTTATTGTGAGTGAGCCCAACTGCTACGGTCGTCTAGCTACACAACGTGGCGGGGCTGGGAAATGTGTTGGGGGCTGCAAAATCATTTTCACGTAAAAGTGACAAAAATAGAATTTAGTAATTGATGCTGCATAAAATGAGTGGTGCCAGAGGTACTTAATCAGTCGGGAACGAAGCGATCGGATGCCTGAACGAACAACAAACGGATCTGCAAAATGAACACCGGTAGGGGCACGGGGGTGACTCCGAGATAACCCACCGGCGTGATAATTAGTATATGTTGACGAACAGTATATGATCAGGTATATGGAGAGAGGGGGTGTAGAGAGTATAGAATTGTGAACCTCTTTCTTTGTGGGAGATGACAATTTTTCTAGATGATATTTATATTCCTTCCAGTCAATTTTTCTTAACATGGACAGGACAATTTCAATAAATTGCAATAGCATCCCTATTAAAAAAAGAAAAAATATTTACACTACTAAAAAGAAATTGTTTTAAATCATAGGGGCACTTGTCCCCATTAACTTCCATGCAGCTCGGCCATTGATCTCAACAGAGCCTCCACTTGTAAGCTTTGAGTCCAATTATTTGTGAGGGAGTGTATTAAATTAAAGCATTAAATACTCCTTATGTCAATGTGGACAATTTAAGTTTTTTTTTTTAATTGAGTTGATCTTTAACCATAATTTTATAAATATCTAAAATATATCTATGCAATTCAAAAAAATAAAATTATTGATAGTAATTCTAATGATGAAACGATACACTTTTTAAAATTACATAAAAATATCTAGATATTTATAAAATTATGGTTAAAAATTAATACAATGGACCAAAAAATCAATTTATCCATATTGTTATGGGACGGAGGGAGTAGGTGTTATTAAAATGAAATTAAAGTTGATAAAAGATGACATTAGGAAATTGTGAGAAGTCTTATCCTTGTAAGATAGGTTTGAAAATTGGAATCAAAAGGTATTTGAAATTAATATCAAGAAGGCAGCCAATGATATCCTTGACAGTAATTAAATATGTGGTGTAGCCAGGAATAAGATATTAAAGTAGCAACTAAGGTCATAGGCCAAGCACTGTCATTGTAAGCATAAATGTTTTATGTATAGAAATTGGTAAAGGAAGAATCAAATTGTATTGATGTGGTAGCCTAGTATTTATACAAGAAGGTAAACCTAACTTGGTAGACAAGTAATACCAAGAATACTACACAATTAGGAAAAGGAACTAGTAATTAACTATGACTAAAATATCTAGGCTATTAATAATAGAATATCACAAAGGATTTTTATCTTTATCACGCTCCCTCAAGATGGACGGGCGGTTAGACAGGCCAATCTTGACAATCAGTTCCAGAAATCTCGGCTTGGACAAGGCTTTGGTAAGAGCATCTGCTAATTGGTCCGTCCCCGAAATGTGAGAAACACGTAAATTATGATTTTGAACTTGTTCACGAACAAAATGGTAGTTAAGCCCAAGATGCTTCATTTTGGAATGAAAAACTGGATTAGCCGCCACATACGTTGCACCCATATTATCACAATAAATAGTAGGTGTTGCAGTGACCGAAATATGTAGTTCTCCCAACAAATTTTGTAACCAAAGAACCTTTGCAGTAGTAGCAGCAATAGCTCTATACTCGGCCTCAGTGGATGAACATGCCAATGTTTTCTGCTTGCGAGAACTCCACGAAAGCGGATTACGACCAAGGTAAAAAATGTAGCCGGTGGTAGAAATATAATCATCCTTATCTCCCGCCCAGTCAGCATCCGTAAAGGCGTGAAGGGTAAGAGGAGAGTCACGACGAATAAGAAGTCCATGAGAGCTTGTACCGACCAAATAACGCAAGACCCGTTTTAAGGCAGCCCAATGTAAATCCGTTGGGCAATGCATAAACTGTGACAATCGATTGATGGCAAAGGAGAGATCACACCGTGTCAAAGAAAGATAATGAAGTGTACCTAGTATCGCCCGATATTCTGACTGATTAGTAATAGGAGAGCCACCTTGAAGAGTGAGCGGCGGATGAGGCACCATCGGGGTTGGCACAGGTTTGGCTTCTAACATGTTGGTTCTTGTGAGAAGATCTTGAACATACTTGTGTTGACTGAGAAACAGACCGTTGACATGGGGAATAACTTCAACACCAAGAAAATAAGATAAACTTCCACTCATAATGTACATGAATCATCAGTATTAGCCTCAATCAGTATTAGCCTCACATTCACTTATGGATGCAGTAGTAGATTACGTTGTCAAAATATATACTACTCCTTCCGTTTTGTAATTATGTGGATGAAATAAGTTTTGCGCGAGAATTAAGAGATGTATAATAGTGAGTAGTTGTTGCAAGTGTGAAAAATGAAGTCGGAGAGAGAGAAAGTGGGGTAGAGAATGATAAGTTGATTGGTGTTTTGAGTACAGTAAATTAAAAGAGAGAATGAGTAGGAGGAATAGTAAAAATTCTTTACAATTTTAGGAAAGTGTAACTTCTCAACTGGACGTTCAAAATGAAAATTTGTCCACATAGTCTCCTTCCGTCCCACTCAAAATAAGATTGTTAGTAAACTAAATTATACTTTGATCAATAATTTAAAGACAAATAATGATAATAAAAATTTAAAAATTGTTATTGTATCACGGTTAATAATAAACTCAATAACTATTTTCATATTTTCATTAAGAATAATATTTTTCTTCAAATTATTTATCAAAGTATAATTTCGTTTACCAAAAATCCTATTTCGAGTGGGACGGAGAGAGTATGTCTTAAAATAAATATTTGAAATTAAATCTGAAAAAAATAGACTTCAATTTTATGACGGAGGGAGTAATCACTTTGTTTTCTATATATATTTTCTTAAATTTATTTTCCATTTTAAATAAATTGTATCTTTCATATTAAAAAGGAAAATGGATTTCTTATTTTCTTTACTTATTTGCAATGTCATACTCCCTCCATCCGTTAATGTTCATTTTCAAAATTATTTTGCCATAAAATAATTGTCTTTTTTGTAAAAAAAATGGTTTCAAAATGTTTTTTTATCACAAAAATTTCACTAGTATACTTCGTACATGTAAAACTATTTTTTTTGAAAATAAATTGCTCCATCCACTCCAGAAGTCCAGAGTATATGTACATCCTCCTATTTACACGGAAATTAAGAAATGGTGGAAGTGATGTGAGTGTTGTGAGTATAAAAGTAAAGTATGATAGAGAATGAATGGGAGGGAATAGTGAGTTGATTGGTGTTGTAAGTATAAAAGTAAAGCAGGAGAGAGAATGAGGCCTTGTTTGGTAGAGCGGCGAGTTTAAAAAGAAATGGAGAAAAGCCAGCTTTTTGCTAATTAAGCGTCTCAATGGAGAGTTTTCAACCGGAGCTTTTTGAAAATCTTGGCTAATTTTGGCCGCTCAAAATAGTAGCGTCCAAAAAGAAGCTCCGTTTTAAAAAATCTCAGTTTTTAAAACTGTACACCAGACGAGCCCTGAGTGGGAGGAATAGTAAAGATTCTTTGTCATTTTAGGAGGTGGACATATACTCTGAGACAGACTAAAAAAGAAAGGTGGACATATACTCTGGGACGAAGGGAGTACAAGATTTCATGAATCATTGTCATTAAATTGTACTCCATCCGTTTCATGTCTTTTGAGACTTATTTTCTTTTCTCTCCGTTCCATGTGACTTGAGATTGTCCTAAATGGTAAAGAATTTTTACTATTCCTCCCACTCATTCTCTCTCTTACTTTACTTTTACACTCATAACACAAATCAACTTACTATTCCTCCCACTCATTCTCTCTCCTATTTAATTTTTTTCATACTCACAAACACCTCCTCCCATTATTTCTCTCTCCTACGTTTCCTTAATTTGTGTGCCAAAATTTTTTGTCTCAAGTGACATGAAACGGATGGAGTATATGCTGGGTATGCTTATTTTTTAACATTTCTAAACATGTTAGAATTGATTGATACCATCACCTATCGTTATTTTATGGACTTTATGACTCTATGTAAGAAGTTTAATAACTTCATTTTTAGCTAAGGCTACTTGGTAGTATAGGCTTAGAATATAGGGCTTGGACCGAAAAAGAACTGAAGATTTCTTAAGCAGGACATTGCTCACTGCGCAGGAGTCTCTGCGCATAACTTCCATGCACAACACTTAATCCCGCTCAGCTTTCAATATTCTCAGATTCTTAAACTTGGAAAAGCGTGAAGATGATGTACACTTATCAAAAGCCAAAAGTGCTGAGGTGTGCAGAAACGAAAAAGCAAGCACACTCAGCATATCCAACGATGGAGATGTGCTTAGATGAGAGATATGAGTGAATTTTCAATTTCCTGCTACTGTTTTTATATTGAAGCTTTGTCTGATCATATCATATCTTACTACAACTCCGTTTATAAGTCTTGCGATCAGAATATTCACTTACATATTCTCAATTGTCATTTAGGGTTTTACATCGTCAATGTTATATTTATTGGGGGCATTTACCATATAGTCCCTCAACATAACCTTATTTACATCTTAAGAAAAGGAATATTTTAACTAACCATATAGTCCCTAGCTTACACATTCCTCAACATTTTACTAACTACACCCTCTCAACATTTTACTTTCACCCCAACCACTATCCCCTTAGGCTACCCCTCACCACCTTCTCCAGTCAACAACTCCGGCGACCACCAACTCCGGCGCAAAACAAAATAAATAAATAAATAATTAAGCTTCAGTGATCTTCCAGCAACCAAACAGTTGAGAACTTATCAGTAAGTTCTCAGTTGTCAACTAAACTACGAATAACACGAACAACTCCGGTGACCAAACAAATGAAAACTTATAAGTAAGTTCTCAGTTGTCAACTAAACTACTAAGAACATGAACAACTCCGGCGACCACCAACTCCGGCGACCAAACAGTTGAGAACTTATCAGTAAGTTCTCAGTTGTCAACTAAACTAGTAAGAATACGATCAAACTCCGGTGACCAAACAACTGAAAACTTATCAGTAAGTTCTTAGTTGTAAACTAAACTACTAAGAACACAATCAAACCCGATGACCACCAACTCCGACGACCACCAACTCCGGTGACCAAACAACTGAGAACTTATCAGTAAAATCTCAGTTGCAACTAAACTACTAAGAACACGAACAACTCCGGCAACCACCAATTCCGGTGACCAACTCCAGTGACCAAACAGTTGAGAGCTTATCAGTAAGTTCTCAGTTGTCAACTAAACTACTATAAACACGAACAACTCCGGCGACCAAAACAACTGAGAATTTATCAATAAGTTCTCAATTGTCAACTAAACTACTAAGAACACGATCAATTCCGGCTACCAAACAGTTGAAAACTTATCAGTAAGTTCTCAATTGTCACCTAAACTACTAAGAATTTATCATTTATCACGTTTTCATTGTAAAAGTGATAAATCCTCAATTAGTTCTCAGCCGTCAACTAAACTACTAAAAACACGATCAAATCGGCGATCACCAACTCCGACGACCAACTCAGGCGACCAAATAATCGAGAACTTATCAGTAAGTTCTCAGTTATCAACTAAACTACTAAGAATATGATTAACTCCGGGGGCCACCAACTTAGGCGACCAACTCCGGTGATTGAACAATCGAGAACGTATCAACAAGTTCTCCACTGTCGATTAAATTAACTACTAAGAACACGATTAACTCTGGCGACCAACTCCAGCAAATAAACAATCGAGAGCTTATTAGTAAGTTCTCAGCTGTCAACTCCGTCCCGATTTAAAGTTCTTACTTTCTTTTTTGGTTTGTCTCAATTTATGGTTTTTAGTTGCTTTTATTACTTAAAATAGACAATGAGACTCACTTTTCATTCTGACAATAAAAATTCAATAACTACTTTCTTCCTATTATTCTACTTTTCATCTCACAACATTTACCTTTTTTTTATTCCGTGCAAAATAAAACAAACTAAAAACATTAAATCACAGAGAGTAACAATACAAAGTACTCCAACAAGAAAGAAGAAAAGAGACAAAAATGGACCAGCTTAAATTATGTGTTATACAGAACCTCATCCCATCTACTAACCAAAATTGGCATAACATAGTATGGATGGCCAAAACCGGTTTTGGGCCCAGTTCCGGTTCGGCATATATGTGACCCTGAACCGTCCCGTGCTTACCCCGGTTCCGGTTGGCACAATCCGGTTCCGGTACGGTTCTGGTCCGATTCGCCATTTATGTGAACCGTAACCGGCCCAGATGAATGGCGGTTCCGGTTACTCCGGTTCCGGTTTATTCGTCGGTTTGCTCCGGTTCCGTGCTTCTCCGGTCTGGTTTTCCGGTTCCGGTTCCGTTTGGTCATCCCTAGAACATAGTATTACATACTCCCTCCGTCCCACCCGAATTAGGATTTTTGGGTTGGACACGGGGATTAAGGAAAAAGTGTTAGTGCAGTAGGTGTTGTGAGTATGAAAAGTAAAGTAGGAGAGACAAAGTTGGGTAGAGAATAATGAGTGGAAAGTTGTTGTGAGTGTGAATGTGGGTCTCATTAAATAAAACATTTCCATTGTTAGGTTGTCCTAATTCGAATGGGACACCCAAAATGAAAATTTGTCCTAATTCGAGTGGGACAGAGGGAGTACTATTTACCATTGTTCTAAAAAACGCTAGGCGGCGGAGCAACGCCTAGCGCCTAGAGCGCCTAGGCGGGGCGGAGGCGGGGCTGAGAAATTAGCGCATTTTTAATATTTTTTTATAAATATATATGTAGTTATTCAAACCATAGTAATTTTAATGTGCGGAAATCTTAGTAATATTAATATATTTTTGTTATAAATTAAGATAATCGACTACTTTAACTAACTCTTTTTTTTGGAACAATTTTTTACTAACTTTTTAAAATGTGTAAAGCTAGGTTTTTTTGCTTATATTTATGGCCAGATCGGAGTAGTATATTGATAAAATATTAACAAATCTTTTTTTCACTAAATCAGCCTAAGCCCGCCTAAATCCGCCTAGGCCGCCTAATCCGCCTAGCCGCCAAGCCCGCCTAGCTCTGCCTAGATCCGCCTAGGTCCGCCTAGCCCCTAATTTGGCCGATTTGACAAAAGTCGCGGCAGACCACCCCCGACAAACGCCTAGGCGCCGCTTAGGCGGCCTAGGCGCCCGTCTTTTAGAACACTGCTATTTACATTCATAAATGACACTAACTTAACTCCTTAACTCATTTTCTTTTTCAATCGAGATCCAAAAACTGAGACATAAAATATATCAACTTGAAATAATTCAAGACTGATAACCCCTAAATTTGGCCAAAAAAAAAAAAAAAGGTCACAAATATGCTACCTCTCTTATTCAGAACAATTTTGAGTGGTTTGATCGGCACGATCTGTTTCTTGGCGGGATTCAAATTGTTTTGAAATAGTTACCGCTTCGAGCTTGGCGATGCAGATGAAATTTTTTGTTGCAGATCTAAGAAGATCTGGATCGATCTAAGCAGATCTGGACAAGAGACGGACAACAGTAACACAGGCCGCCGACGTGTAAAGCGGTTCAGAGAAGAAGGGGTGCGCCGATGATGTGAGACATCCGGATCTGCAGAAAATAGAGAGAGGGGACATGGGGTGAGTCGCCGGAGGTAGGGGAAGGGGGAGGATCGTCGGAGATTGGGAGGGAAGATGGTCGTCGGAGGGGTCGCCGGAGTTTGGTCGGAGGGGAGGGGAGCGGAGAAAGGTCGCCGGAGTAGGAAGGGATCGTCGGAGCGGGAAGAGGTCGCCGGAGTTGGGAGGACCGGTGAGGAATCATAGAGAGAAAGTAGAGAGAGAGACAGAGAAAATATCTGGGTGGGTGTTGAAAGTGAGATGAGAGGGGGAGGGGTGTATTTATTCAATTAAGGACTAAATGGTTACATAAAATGTTGTAGGACTAGGACGTAAGTCAAAAATATCATCGTCCTAATATGTAAATTCGCTAATATTTAGGGATTAGAAGGTAATTTTCTATATTTATTGAGTAAATTTCTCAATTGTCAATAATTAGGGTTTTTCATTGTCAATGTTATATTTATTGTCTGTCTCAAACTTTTTAAGAAGTAGCTCTAGTCGCCTGTATCTTCATATATTAGTCTTAAAAATGGTGATTTTTTTCTGGATAAATGAAAATGAGAGTACTATTTTTTTTTGTGGGACAGTGAGATTGATAATTTTTATCAGAGAAGAGAGAGAGAGAACTTAGGTCTAGGAGAGAGAAAGGGTAATTGCAAGAAAGAGATGGCTTGACTTTCAGAGAGAGAGAGGGGGGGGGGGAAGGGCTCGACGTTGATAGAAATTGGGTGAATTTATTTGATTGGACCTCTTCAAGACAAGCTTGACTACTGAAAACCACATCTTAGGAAGATAGGTTATTCATTTTGTTTTTGCTTTTGCTTTTGCTTTTGCCACATTAGTTGATAGATACATATGGAAAGTACAAAAGATTTTATTTTATTTTATTTATTTATTTTAAGTTTGGTACCAAGCTAGGTACTTTCTATCATATGATCAAATGCCTAGACTATTAGATAGTTCCCTAATCTATTACAGAATTTCCATGACAACAGAATCCCTAAGACTAGAAACTTGATACAAACTGAAATCGGGTTCTCCACACCTCCCTATGGGAGTTGAACACAACCCACGACCTCCACTAAAGGAGACCCTTGATTCCCAAGACCTATTGATTCCCAGCTTCTCCCTTCTAAGGTTTCTTAGCTTATCAATGAGAATAATTGGGACCTTGAGTGCCTGAATGGTTGCTTGCCTTCTGACATTGCTACTGCCATTAAAAACATTTACCACCCCAGTATTCGGGAGGGAATAATTCCTCCCTATGGTCTCTAAGCTCAAATGGCAAGTTCAATGTTAAAAGCATGTTTGCCTATATTTATGAGGAAAAGTTTCCACCCACTGGGAAGAATTTTATGTGGGTTTGGAAGCTCAAAATCCCCCACAAAATCATCATTTTTATGTGGTCTATCTTGCATGATCGTCTTCCCTCAAATCAACTTAGACACCACAGGCATATGTGCGAGTCTAACATATGTGAAAGATGCAATGCTAGTGTGGAGTCCACGGACCACATTATTAGGGGATGTTGCAAAGCTAAAAACATTTGGCTCCTGTTTCGACAAGACATTGATTGGTACAATAACTATAGCCTTCCTATGGAAGATTGGATTAAATCCAATTTGAGAGACTCATCTATTAAGATGGACATCCCTTGGTTCATTCTCTTCAGCTCTATTGCCTGGTTCCTATTGAAGGAGAGAAATAAGGAAGTTATCCAAAAAATCCACAACACAGCTTACAATTCGATCTGTCAGATAATCCACTTCGCAAGGGAAGTATCCTCTGCCTTTCTTTTTAATTCCCCACCCAAGATTAAGGAAATCAGACTGATCTCGTGGTCCCCTCCCCCTGCAGGTGTTATCAAAGCTAACACGGATGGAAGTGTGAAAGGTGGAGGTCGCAAGTGTGGCTTTGGTGTAATCATGCGATATGGAAGAAGAGGCGATTGGATAGGAGGCTACTATGGCAGACTAAAGCCGTGTACAAGCTTAGGGGCCGAGCTTCATGCCATTCTAGTGGGTTTGGAAATTCTCAAAGGAATGGGGTATGCTAATGTTGGCTTGGAGACTGACTCCTTAGCTGCGGTCAAACTCATTGAAGGCCCTGCTGATGATAATCACCCTCTCGCTGCTCTTATGGGGGACATCAAAGCGCTTCTACGCACAGCCAACTGTTCCATACAACATACTCTCCGAGAAGGAAATTTCTGCGCTAACTATCTAGCCAATATTGGAGCTGAACAAGAGCTACCCTTTGTGCACATGGCAACCCCCAACGAGGAACTTAAGGAACTTATGGTGGCTAACTTCATGAAAGCCACCACTCCAAAGATTTAATTTAGCTTTCTGTCTTTCTCTGTTTTCCTTTCCTTTTGTACCCCAAAAAAAAAAAAAAAAACATACCACTGCCAAGAGGCCTTAGGTATATGAAGTACTTAAAAGTAAAGAATCTGTCATAAGCTCTGTTCTAAAAATCCTTCGCCTAGACCGCCTAGGCCCCCCCCTAGGCGCTAAGCGGTCACAGAACGTCGCGCCTAATTCAAATCCGCCTAGACCGGATATTGAAAGATAAGTTGCATTTAATTTTCATTTAAATGCTGCGATTAACTTCAAATTTATCTAAAGCCCCACCTACAATTTTTAATATTTGTATTTTCAATCGAAAATAATATTAAATTTATTATTATATACATTTAAATTAATTGTTTGCATATTCCGGTGACATTTTCAACACTATTTCACCGAAATATTACAAATTATGTCTTATTCACGGCCCCGCCTAGGCCTCTAGGCCCAGCTCCGGCGCCTAGCGATTTTTAGAACATTGGTCATAAGTAAACAATCAATTTTGATGAACTTGGTATCACAATCAAGCCCTGCAGTTGAAAAGTGACTTTCATAGTATGTAATTAAATAGTTGCAAAATATTTGCATGATGTGGGTCCCACCGAGCCCCTACTGATCTAGGTCATACAACTCGTAGAAAGGGAGATGTGGCCAAAAATCACCCATATGCTGTACCGAAGATTTGAGCTTGTCGATACAGCTGTACAAATTTGGTAAATGTTCTAATAGACATAAAATCCAAGTGCTGGTCCACAAAGATTTATTACAATCCGTTGGATGAGTTTCTAGCAGTGGGGTCCACAAAGATTTATTACAATCCAACGGATTACAGAGTTTCGCTATGAGTTTTCCCTTTTGAGTTTTCACTATACATATCATTATCCTTTTTGAATATCCTTGTTTGACTTGAAGTTTTCATTGCTTTGAGTATTTAGACCAACTTCTGAAGGGCATAATGGTCATTTCAAAACTAGTTGACTGCAAGTCTTCCATCCTCTAATTGATCTTAATGGAGATTCCATCTTCTTTCACGCTATTTTGTTTGGTTCATCTCATTTCATTTGAATGCACAGCAGCTGAATTACATAGATAATTGAACAAGGATAGATATGGCACACATAATTTTGCCAACTACCCATCTCCCTAATAGGAGCAACTACTTAGTATGTATATTTTTCACATACTTATTCTTGATCATTCGTCTTGCATCTGGAGCTGACAACATATCCACAACCCATTCTCTTTATGGGGACGAGACCCTTCTCTCTCCTGGCGGTAACTTTGAACTGGGTTTCTTCAAACCAGGTAACTCGACCAACTTTTACATAGGCATATGGTACAGTGGTCTAGCTCGCCAAACAATTGTGTGGGTAGCAAATAGAGACAACCCCATATCTGACAAGTATTCATCCGAATTGAAAATTGTTGATGGTAATTTAGTGCTCCTCAACGAGACAAACAGCCTTGCTTGGTCCACAAACTTGAGCTCGTCCACCACTCCAGATTCTGTGATAGCACTTCTTCTTGATCATGGAAAAATCCAAATGATCCTGGAACAGGTATCTTCTCGCTTGAGGTAGACCGAAATGTGAATCAAATCTTAATCATGTGGAATCGGTCTAAACAGTACTGGGCTAATGGATCCTGGAATGGGGAATTATTCAGTTTGGTACCTGAAATGTGGTCAAATTACATTTATAACTACAGCTTTGTTTCAAATGAGAATGAAAGCTACTTCACATGTTCATCCTACTATCCTTCTATTTTGATCAGAGATGTTTCAGGGCAATATAGACAACTTACATGGTTAGAAGATAACAGGGAATGGAATTTGTTTTGGGCTCAACCAAGGGTAAATTGCGAAGTTTATGGTCTCTGCGGGGCTTTTAGTGCTTGCAATGAAAATTTACTTCCATACTGCCAATGTTTGACTGGTTTCAGTCCGATGTCAGATTATTATTGGAGTTCAGGGGACTACTCTGGTGGGTGTGTTAGGACAACCAATTTGCAGTGTGGGGCAACACAAGGAGCTAAACATAGCTTCTTAAAGAGTCCCCAGTTGCAATTGTCTCAACCTTCTCAGCAACTGCCCGTGGGTACTCCTGGAGGATGTGAATCAATGTGTTCAAATAATTGCTCTTGCATTGCGTATGCGTATTCTACTAAAATTTGTGAAATATGGAATAATGAAATAATTGTTATAGCAATTGAACAAAAGACTTGATGTGAAAAGAAAGCAATCACAAGAACACAGATTTACGTGGTTCAGCAACTTGCCTACGTCCACGGGGAGGAGAAAGAATATTATTATCACTGGAGAAACAATTACACAAGATCACACTAATCAACTTTGCACGAATTTTGATCACAAAATTCCTGACTATGCAAACCCTAGATCTAGAATTATTGATCTCTCTATTCTGTGTAAAACTGAGCAAACTGAGCTACTCACTAGCTGAATTAATTTAGGACGGAGGGAGTATAATATCACGTATACTCTTACCTAAACTAATTCCATAGGAATTCTTGCTGCCAACGGACATGATTAAGACTCGCATGCTCAATTAATTCCTAAAACCAATTCTAACTCTAATTGGAACAGAGGTTGTACAATCCTATTGCAATTAGTCATCTTGGGCCATCTCAAAGCCCTACGACCCTTATGCTAAGGCTGGTGACCTCTTTTTTTTTTTTCTTTTTCTCTACCTACGAAGTGGCCACATAAGGTGGCCGCATCGAGTTTAATTTCTTGTCTTTATTGCTTACTCCTTCTGTCTCGGAATTACGAATTTGTTAATTAATCCACTAAATTAGGCGTCCCCAATTTCAAAGGCATTAATCCTAACAAATCTCCACCTTGACTTTGAATCTCACAAATAACAAATCTTTCCTCCCCCCTCACCTCTTCTGCAATCTAATAGCTGCGAACATTAAGCAAGTCCAAACAATGTTGGAACTTGCTCTCCGTCACGGGTTTCGTGAACATATCTGCAGGGTTGTCCGCCGTCCCCACCTTCTTCACCTTTACCCGTTTCTCATCCATTAAGAAATGATATCTGACATCAATGTGCTTGGTCCTCTCATGATGAACTTGATCCTTGGCTAAACAAACCGCGCTCAAACTATCGCAATAAATAATAGCCTGATCCTGATGTATCCCAAGATCGCTGATCAATCCCTTCAACCATATTCCTTACTTAGCGGACTCTGTCAATGCCATGTATTCTGCCTCTGTTGTGGACAACGTCACTGTCACCTGCAATGTAGCCTTCCAACTGACAACTGACCCACCAAGTGTAAATACATATCCGGTCATCGATCTTCTTGTATCAACATCACCTGAATAGTCCGAATCTGAGAACCCCTCTACTGCACATTCTGCTCCACCTCCATAGATGAGACCGACATCACTGGTACCCCGAAGATACCTAAAAATCCGCTTCACAGCCTGCCAGTGTTCCTTACCCGGATTACCCATGAACAGACTAACAATACTAACTGCTTGTGCAAGATCCAGCCTAGTGCACACCATAGCATACATCAAACTACAAACTGCACTAGCATAGGGTACTCGAGCCATATACTCTTTCTCCTCAACCGACTTGGGCCCAAACACGACTGACAACCGTGCATTCGCTGCACTCGGAGTATCTATAGCCTTAGCTGTCGACATACCAAACATCTCTAAAACTTTCTTGATGTAACCTTTCTGGGATAAGAATAGTTTTCGTTTGGCTCTGTCTCTATAAATCTCCATACCCAGAATTTTCTTCGCGCTACCCAAATCCTTCATCTCAAACTCTGCGGACAATAAGCCTTTTAGCTTCTGAATCTCTGACTTCTTGACTGCTGCTATCAACATATCATCTACATAAAGCACCAAATAGATGTACGACCCATCTACCAACTTATTGTGATACACACAACAATCATACGGGCTTCTTGTGTATCCGATCTCTGTCATATAGCTGTCAAACCTCTTGTACCACTGCCTATGCGACTGCTTAAGTCCATACAAGGACTTCTTCAACCTACAAACATAATCTTCCTTACCAGGAACTTGGAATCCTTCCGGCTGTGTCATGTATATCTCTTCATCCAACTCTCCATGCAAGAAAGCTGTCTTGACATCTAGTTGCTCAAGCTCCAAATCCCTTTGTGCTACTATCGCTAGCAACACTCTGATTGAAGTGTGTCTGACCACTGGTGAGAAGATCTCATTGTAGTCGACCCCCTCTCTCTGTGTGAAACCCCTTGCAACAACGCGAGCTTTATACTTAACCCCTTCTGCCGGTGACATACCTTCCTTTTTCTTGAAGATCCACTTGCAAGTCACAATCTTTCTGTCTTCTAGACTTTTGGTCAACTCCCAAGTCTGATTCTTGTGAAGAGACTCCATCTCATCACCTATAGCCGCATACCACTGAGATGACTCTGAACATGTAACTGCTTCCTTGAAAGTAGAAGGCTCCGTAAGATCGGGATCCGCTTCCTCAGCAACCTGTAGTGCATAAGACACCATATCTTCAAATCCATACCTCTCTGGAGGCTTCCCAAAATTAGCTCTTCTAGACCTTCCTTGTGCTAACCCATGTTCTTCGGGAACTGAACTTGAACTTTCTGGTGCTTCAGTCTCTGTCTCTGTTGGTGGATCCTGATCAATATCTGACTGTGAGACAACTAACTCTTCAGTATCTTGTTGCTCCACCTGTTTATCAACACCGCCAACACTCGAAACAATCGTAGATCTCATAATAGGGTTAATAACAGAATTCTCATAAAAAACGACGTTCCTACTGATAATTACCCTATTTTCTGATGGAGACCAAATACGGTATCCCTTGACACCGTCCTCATACCCCATGAATACTCCCTTTCTAGCTCTAGGTTCTAACTTCCCATCATCCACATGATAATAAGCAGTACACCCAAAAGCTCTTAAAATAGAATAATCAACTGGTTTACCAGTCCATACCTCATGGGGAACTCTGAGGCCAATACCGGCGTGAGGTCCACGATTGATCAAGTAACATGTTGTACTAACCGCTTCTACCCAGAACCGCTTAGACAACCCTGCATTGGAGAGCGTGCACCTCGCCCTCGCAAGCAATGTCTGATTCATCCGCTCTGCTACACCATTCTGTTGTGGCGTGCCTCTAATGGTGAGATGTCTAGAAATCCCCACCTCCCTGTAAAACGAATCGAACTCAGTACTGCAGAACTCCAAACCATTATCTGTCCGGAGCTTCTTGATCTTCTTCCCTGTCTGGTTCTCCACTAATGTCTTCCAGTCCTTGAAATTCCTTAGAGCCTCATTCTTGTGCTTCATGATAATCACCAAAGTCTTCCTCGAATAATCATCAACCCTAGCCAAGAAATATCTGTGCCCCCTTAGTGATTCCTAACGTGAAGGTCCCCAACAATCTGAGTGGATGTAATCCAGAACGCCTTTTGTGTTATGTATGCCCTTGGGAAAACTATTACGCTTCATCTTCCCTAGCACACAATGCTCACAAAATTTAAGATCATGGATCTTATGTCCACATAGAAGATCCCTTTTAGCTAGCTCTTGCATCCCTCGAATGCTCATGTGCCCGAGCCTGATGTGCCACAGCTTAGACATATCTCCCTCGTTCACTTATGATGATGCAACCATAGCTGACCCTACAAGCATCCTTCTTTGGAGGAAATACAAGGAGCCCCGCTTAAGGCCTCTCAGAACCACTTCTGAACCGTTACAGACACTGACTGCTCCACCTTTACCTTTGAAACTGAACCCTTTGCTGTCTAACTGACTAAGAGAAATCAGATTCTTTGTCATAAGCGTAACGTGTCGAACCTCGTTCAAAGTGACAAACCTACCATCATGAGTCCTGACCTTGATCGAACCAATACCGACAACCTTGCAGACTACACTATTGGCCATGCTTATATCACCGCCATCCACCTGCCTGTAATCAGTAAACCATTCTCTCCTCGGACTGATATGGTAAGAAGCTCCTGAATCAAGAATCCACGCATCGGATGCGCGTGCTGATTCTGATGTAACTAGAGCATAATCCTCATCTGAACCGCTACCCTTGGCCACCATGGCCTCTGCTCTGACTGGTGACTCGCCTCTTCTTTCTGGGACAATCGAACTTCCAATGCCCCTTCTCTTTGCAAAAATTACAGATATCCCCAGGCTTCAGACCCTTTTTGTGTGAAGAATTACCTTTATTGTTCTTCTTCCCACTAGAACCCTTGTTACCACTACTGCTAGCAACCAAACCTGATGACTGAGCATCTGCCCCATTCTTACTCGCCTTTCGGCGTAATTCCCTCATCTTGAGAGAAGTTTTCACTTCCTCTAGAGAGATACCATCCTTACGATTTATGCACGAATCGACATAATATTCATAAGATATAGGTAAGGATACTAAAAGATGCAAGGCTGCATCCTCATCATCCGCAACAACTCCTATATTATGCAGTTCAAGTATGCAGAAGTAAATCTATCAAGATGATCATTAATGGACGTACCTTCTGTCATACGACAATCATACAACTTCTTCTTCAGGTATAACTTGTTGTTCAATGAACGTGTCATGTACATATCTTCCAACTTTAACCAAAGATCGCTTCCGGAGTCTGTTCCTGCAACATTGGTTAGGATCTCATCATCCAACTGTCTGATGATCTTAGCGTGAGCCTTCTGATCTAACTTCTTCAATGCCGCCACCTCCTTCGCTGCTGCTATCTTGTCCTTCTCTGACTGTTCTGCTGTACCCTCTGTGGTGACTGCCTTACCCTTGGGATCCTTGCGATCCCTGATTGCAATCTCCAACGGTTCCCATAAATCTTTGTCTATCAACAAAGCCTTCATCTTGATCTGCCAGAGAGAAAAACTATTCTTCCCATTGAACTTGTCGATCGAATCTGCTCCTTGACCCATCTTCTCGTTCTCTGCAGCGGAATTCCTGAATCTCTAACCACGAACCAAAGCTCTGGTGCCACTTGTTAGAGAAATTGAACAAGACTTGATGCGAAAGAAAGCAATCACAAGAACACAGATTTACGTGGTTCACCAACTTGGCTACGTCCACGGGGAGGGGAGAGAATATTATTATCACTGGAGAAACAATTACACAAGATCACACTAATCTACTTTGCACGAATTTTGATCACAAAATTCCTGACTGTGCAAACCCTAGATCTAGAATTATTGATCTCTCTATTCTGTGTAAAACTGAGCAAACTGAGCTACTCACTAGCTGAATTAATTTAGGACGGGGGAGTATAATATCACGTATACTCTTACCTAAACTAATTCCATAGGAATTCTTGCTGCCAACGGACATAATTAAGACTCACAAGCTCAATTAATTCCTAAAACCAATTCTACTGGCAGCTGAAAAGTTGTGGTCTATGCCATGATCATCACAGTACTGAGCAATACCATTGTTCTTGAATTCAGTGCCGTTGTCTGATCTCATACTGATGATATCGCTTTCTTTCTGTGTTTGTAGTAGTCTGAATAACTTGGTAGCAACGGCATATGTGTCATCTTTGTGACTGAAAGTTTCCACCCAAGTATATCTAGAGAAATCATCTACTACAACCAAGGTATATCTACTTCCCCCAATACTTGCTATAGTTGTGGGGCCAAATAGATCCGTATGTAGCATTTGGAGGCACTTAGATGTTGACATGCAGGGCTTGCTTCGGAAGGATGATTTATGTTGTTTTCCAAGCTGGCAGGCCTTGCATTTCTTTCCTTGATCAACAGACACTTGAGGTAAACCGGTAACCAGATTTGAACCGGCAAGCTTGGATAAATATTTGAAGTTCAAGTGACTGAGTCTCTTGTGCCATAGCCATGAGTTCTCACTGATGTTCTTAGTTATAAAACAAACATTAGCAACACCAGTAATAGCACTTAAGTCTACTGCATAAATGTTACCTTTTCTTTTGGCAGTGAGAAGAGTTTTATTGGAAGCAATGTCTTTCACATAGCAACTGGAACTAGTAAATATACATTGCATTCCTTTATCACAGAATTGTGATATAGATAGAAGGTTGTGTTTCAGACCATCCACAAGAGAGACCTTCTGTACAGTAACTGCACCTCTCTTGATGGTACCAATACCGATGATTTTTCCTTTGACATTATCACCAAAAACCACTGGGGGACCTGATGCTTCTGAGATATCGGCAAGTAGATCTGCAAATCCTGTCATGTGTCTTGAACAGCCACTATCTAGAATCCACAAATCCTTGCTTGCACCAGTTGAGGCCATGAAGCATTCCTGAAATAAAACGGTATGCTTATGGTCTCCCTTATTCTTGGGTCCGAGGGTTAGTTCCTCTTTGGCAACCACATCTGGCCACCACTAGAGGATGTAACCTCAGTGGGTCCAGATAGGTGCTTCAAGAGGCATTTATGAGCCTTGTGACCATAATCAGAACAATTAGAACATCTCACTTGACTGATGGGCTGTGGAGTTGGTAGAACATCATTCTGTTTAGTCAGTGCATCGGCAGAACTAGGGAATTTAGCAGGCACAAACTTAGTAGGTTTAAAGGTGCTAGTGTTGCCTTTCTTTCCATTCTGTTTACCTTTGGCAGTTACCTTTTTAGGTACTTGTCCATCGGCAGCAGATGTGGTTAGACCGGCAGTACTAGCTCTGCTGATGTATTCACCAAGAATACCGTTATCGGCAGACTCAGTATCAGCAACCTTAAGATATCTTTGTTTGTGCTTATCATTCGTTTTGTTCTGGTTCTTAGGATACTTCATTGCCACAGCACTGTATATTGGCTTGGCATCCTTATGCACTGAGTTAACAGGACTACATTTAACTTTCTCATCCTTTTTCTCGGTCGCACAAGTTTCAGTAGAGCTACTGCTGCTGGAATCAAATCCTAACCCAGATTGGTCCTTATATGACATTTGGGTCTGTAGGATTGTTTCAACGGCAACTCTAGATTTTGTGTAAGAATCAACAATCCTTGAGAGATGATTGTTTCTTTTCACAAGATCTTCGATCTGAGCTATCAATACTGCTACTTGGCTTTTGAGATCCATGTTTTATTTCTTTAGAAGAACAGACTCAAGTTCATGTCCTTTGAGAACCTTAAGTTCAGACACAAGCAAGTCATTCTCTGCAGAAATTCTATTGAAATCAGCAGCCATCACTTTATGAACGCTACTCAGCTTCTCATGATCAATAAAAAGTTCATCCATTGTCTCTACCATTTCAGCTTTGGATATTTCAGGAAAGGGGTCAGCTAAAATTTTGGTGGCAGAGGGAATAGGTTTCGGAGAGAAGTCAGGTAGAGAAGAGATGGGTTTAGATAAGCTTTTGGCAATGCTAGGATGCTCAGTAAATGAGAATTTTCTGGTCATTGGTAAGGGTTTAGGTTTGATGGCAGTGAATTGAATAGAGTTACACTAACCATAGAGAGAGGTTCCCACTTGGTGAACTCTGTATCCATTTGGGTTCTCTGCTTTGACACTAATCTCTTTGAAGTGTGGTTGAGGTCTTCTAGTAGCTTCTTCTCTGACTGGAGATCTTGGAGGAGATGGATCTCGGTAGACTGGAGTCGGTAATGTGGATGTATCGGCATCTTCCATGTCTAGGGCGACAAAACTTACATCGGCATCTTCATCTTCATCGGCATCTTCATCTGAGTCAGTTTCACACCAAACCGGCAAGGCCTTTTCTGTGCTTTCATTGGCAACAAAGCTTCAAGA
The DNA here is from genome assembly GCA_026119855.1 of Campanula takesimana. Taxonomy (NCBI): domain Eukaryota; kingdom Viridiplantae; phylum Streptophyta; class Magnoliopsida; order Asterales; family Campanulaceae; genus Campanula; species Campanula takesimana. The sequence goes on along the minus strand of JAOWBW010002654.1, from coordinate 24,710 downwards.
CTTGGGATGTCTCTTGTTAAATGACTTCCTCACATACTCATATTTTAGTTGAGGACATTTAGAAGCAAAGTGACCAGGTTTTCTGCAGTTGAAGCAAACAAGATCACCTTTGTTGTTCTTTCCTTCGGTAGCACTTGTTGAGGGTTTGTTGTAACTTGCTGGTTTTTGAAATGTTGGTGTGAATGATTTTGGTTGCTGGTAGCTTCCTTTATGCATCCTTTTGAAGTCTTTAAACCTTTGTAGTTCCTAGCGAAGACGGCAAATTCGTCTTCTTCCATAGGCTGTTCTGAGGTAGTTTCAGGGGTTTTGGAACTGCAGGGTATTGGATGGGGATCTATAGGAGGGAATTTGTTTGAAGGGAAGGATATCTGTGACTGAGCTGATAGAGACAAGTTTTTTAAATTTTTATCGAGAACGTTAAGTTTTTGCAGTTCTCTCTCATACAGAAATAGACTAGACACAAGATTCTGAATAGAAGTCTTGTTCAAGTCTCTCACTTCTCTAACAGCGGTGACCTTGGTATGATACTCATTTCCCAAAGAGCTTAGAAAACGAATATTCAAGTCTTTCATAGTGTAAACCTTTCCTAATGAAGCACATAAATTACTTACCTCGCAGAATCTTTCGTAGGCACTCCTTAGTGATTCACCATCTTGTTTCTTGAAGGATTCAAACTCAGCAATACAATCATAGAGTCTGTTGTCCTTTACCTGCTCATCACCTTCAAAGTATGCAAGGAGCTTGTTCCAGCATTCTTGAGCCGTGGAGCACAAATCAATGAGTTTATATTGCTTGTCGTCCAAACCACAAGAAATAATGTGGCATGCTTTTCCATCTAGGGCAGCTGAAAGTTTGTCGTCCTCAGTCCATTCCTCTCTTGGTTTCTTGACCAAGGTTTCTTCAATCTGAACATGGGTTTCTTGTTCAGTGTCACGATCAGCATGTTGTGTCAGCGGAGTGGAGGGAATAGGTCTATAGGTGGTTGAGACTTTTAAAGGAATGATTGGACCACCTTCTATGACCTTCATCAACCGATCATCGATTGAGTTCATATACTTTATCATACGAGATTTCCAGACACCAAACTCGTTGACATTTAACAACGGTATGGTAGTGATGTTAAATGACTGCATGATTTTTCCTGCCATGGTATCGGCAATACAAGCTGCAAAGCTTGGAAATTTCTTTCAAAATTCCAAGCCCTGATACCAATTGTTAGGCCCAATTGGTAGGAAAATAGGCTAGAGGGGGGGGGGTGAATAGCCTTTTTAAAACTTTTACAATGAAACACTTTTAAATGCAAAGTCACTAATCAGTTTGGAAACTATTATCAGTAAGCGCAGCGGAGAAGATATGGCTAAGTTTTAACTCACACTTAAATCGGTAAGAAATAGTTTTTAGAGCTTAGTTTAAACACAAAGTTGTTTCCAAAAGTTCAATGCAGTTTCAAGAGATTGGTCAATGGAAATTACAATGAATCAGTACGAACATATGCAATCTGCCGGTGATAGAATTCCAACCGGCAACGATAAAGTAAGCAACAGAGACACAATGATTTGGAGAGGTTCACAGTGTAAATACTGCTACGTCCTCTACCAAGTTTGGTCAGAACTTGGATTTGGGTTAAGATTACTATTAGATATCTCTAGTCTATTACAAGCACGGCTTTGCCGGTATACAAAGACTAAGTTCTAGAAATTTCTAATGGATCGTAAAACAAATCTGACCAAGTGTTTTTGAGCGGCAAGTTCAAGAGAACTTATCTCACTCAGGTGGGTGTGTGAATAACTTAAACAACGTATTCCTTAAATGATCTAGTTCGGGAATACTAACAATGTTGTTTGAGTTGGTGCACAAGTGTATGTCCTATTAAATGATCCTATGATTATCTGGACACAGAATGTTTGAGTCTTTAATGAATACTCAAAAACATTCAACTCTCTTCAATGCTCTATTTTCACTAACCTTCTTCAATGCTCTAAGTCCACTATTTATAAGAGGAGTGAATGTCTTGAGTCTTGTAGAAGAAGGCTTGCAATTTGAATATCCAGCTGGGTAGTTGAGGAGCATTAAATGCGGTATCTTTAGCATTAATGGCGAAGATATGGAGTACACGCATGCTTGCAAAAGTCTGATAGGTAAAGACCCCTTTGTCTCAACCGGTTACCTGCAAAAAGCAAGTAGGGACAAAGTATAGCTAAAATTAGCTATGTGTCAGACAGCGCAGTAATCATGACAGAGCAGTTAAACTACTTTTTGATAAAATAGTATGAAAGGACAGGGACAATCAGCAAGGTTGACTTTAAGATGAAACGATGTAACCTGACTGACAGTACAGACTGTCTTTCTTTATCGGCATGTTGAGAATGTAGTTGATCAGCAACTTTGTGTTGCATGTTGAGAATAGAGTTGATCGGCAACTTGTTTACTAGTCTGCTGATTTGCTTCCTCTTGCTGGTTTGCTTTGTATGAAGAGATGTAATACACCTGTGCTGGTCACCAAGAATCCTAAGAGTACCTTACAAAGGTTCTAATAAAATTGGGGGATCCTAAGTGATAACTATGTTTGGGATTAAGCAATTCTATGTCCTAAACATATATTTGAACAACAAAGTCTATATACTAGTGTGACGATTCTACTATTTTCTTAGAAACTCCAAAAGGGACTCCGTCCCTCCGACTTATAAAAAAAAAAAAAATCTTTTTTCTTTATGTGGTTGAGTCTTTTTCTTGTTTGTGGGTTAAATAATTTTACCCAAAAGGTGTTTGTGGGGCCATCCTAAGATCAACTGTGTTCTTCCAATAGGTCCAATGGCTTCGAACGGCAACAACAACAAGGGAGAGAACATTTTCGTGTCCAACGAAAGGCTTTTCAACATAATAAGAGCCATGGGGGAACAAATGGATAGACTTGTCGAGGATGCCCGCCGCAAGGACAATTTATGGCAAGCCCGTTTTGATCTCGAGAGGAGAATTCACGAGGAAGAGGTTTCCGAACTCAAAACCCGTCTGCAAGAGTTCACTGACAACAAGGCAAAGGTCAACGGTAAAACATACTTAAGTGGACCGTCCCTCAAAAGCCACAAGAGTACCGCCAACAACCGAGTTTTCACTCCTCTCATAGGAGTAACCCAAGCCGAAGCATTTGAAACTTTGGTGGCAAGTGGAAAGATCAAGCCTTTAGAAGGGTACAAACCTAAGACGATGCGTTCCAACCATGCCCATCACAAATATTGTGGCTATCATCAACACAGTGGCCATCTTACCGAGGAATGCTTCCTTATCCGAAACGTCATCCAAGATTTGATCGACAATGGTGAATTTACCGTGGGTGAAGAGCAACTCATCAAAGAAGAGGCTTGGTTTTAAAATGGGGCTTCAACAAGAGATCATGCTACAAGGAGGATTACAACAAACAAGGACAATGACAACAATCTCCGTTTCTCTTTCTCTACCTAGTAATAGGAATAATAAAAAGAGTCAAAATCCTCTAATGTGTACATTAAGTTTTCTCTCGTCTTTCTTATGTCAAAGTTCGAGTCGGTCTTATCAAATAAAAAGTCGTTCTTGTCCTCATACACTCTTCCAAGTTGTTCAGTCTAATTCTTGGCAAAATGATGAAAAGATGTCTAAACAAGTTTTAGAACAAAGGCCATCACTTGAACGCCTAGGGGATAAACATCGTGACGAAGGCGAAAACATCAAATCCAAGACATCAAGCGACAAAGAAAGGTGGAACTACAACCATGGAGAAAAATCAAACAATGTTTCAAAGGGGGATTTAAAAAAAAATGGCTCACTAGGTTGAATCTTCAAAACAACCTAGGAAAAAGTTAGAGCACAAAAAAAAAAAAAAAAAAAAAAAAAAATCCCCCTGATTCAAAGAAGTTCACAACAACATCATCATTCCATCCACCAACGAAGGACAAAGCGACATCAACAAAAATCACGACGAAGCAAGAATTCCATCATGAAGAATGGAGCATCCACAAGAACTACGGTGACCTGAGCCTCTACACTGGAGAAACGTAGGCAACCTGCGGGTCCGGTCTCATGCAAGAAAGAAGATATGTTTAGCCCTAGTGCGTTATGGTGACCGGCCTTCATCTCGAACTTGTGAAGACATCTTTGTACGAGTCATTTGCCAATGAATTAATCACCCCAAGATTAAACAACTTTCCTAGATTTAAAATCATTCCACGTTCCTTGTCGAGTCTAGGGGCTTCTTATCTTTAAGCAACGCTCCCAGTTTCTTGCAATCAAATTGGGGCTTTCCTTCTCTTCTCTCTTAATGACTTACCTGCCTTCGTGAGTCGTTCAAAAATATATAAATACATGATGTCAATACTAGGGGCTACTTCCCTAGTCAAGTCAATGTCACTCATCATTAGTGACAAAAGGTCTCTACCGAAAAATCACATGTCTCTCATCCTCAGCTAGAGTCAATGCACACTTCCTCATTAATCGAGTAAAAAATGAAGATCCAAAAGAGATGACCGCTAGATTGAAAACCCGAAAGGGCTGTCTAGGCAAAAAATAAGGTGCGCCATAAAAAAAGGAGAGAGTGAGAGAAGGGAAAGAGAAATGGAGACCCCGGCCTCTAAAGAAGACAAGTTCTACATTGAATCTCCTCAGCAAGTCAATTCCCCACCGAGTCAAATTCGGAATTGCAAAAGGTCGACAAGATACGGCACAATCAAAGGTTGTCTTGGGTTATTGGCATAAGAGAGGTTTCTCTTGCAATATGCATTTTTGGGTTCATGTGAAAGAAGCCCCATGGTAACTGAGACCATCCGAGAACGAGCCCATCATTGAGGGGTACAAGGTTGCACAAATAGTCCCCAGTGAGTACATTGGTTTGGGCAGTGAGTAGCAACAACATGTAATCCAGTTTTCAAGCTTCTACAAGTATGTGGCTTAAAGTATGCCGAAGGACTCCCGAGAATGGAGTATCTCTTGCCATGTCCTCTTATGTTTGTTCCCCCACACGAGGACGAGTCTCTTGCTCGATAGATAATGACGCCCTAGGTGCTATGTGACTTAAGAATGAGAGCTTCTTTTTCTTCATTTGACAGTTATTGAGCCCTAGGGGCTACGCTCAAGAAAGATGTGTAAGACTATCCTCAAAGTCTCTCAAAAGGAATGTCGAAAAGCCTTCATGTCATACGTGCTCGTGCCTGTTCCCCAATCAAGGATAGGCATTTCTTGCTCTACTTGCAATCAGTGATGGCACTCTAGGGGCTACACTCAAGTTTGAAAGTCTCCCTCGGCAAAAATCAATTCACTTCACCTCCCAACGGTGGCCCTAGCAAAGTCATGTGCAACGTTTAAAGCTTCCTCCATCAATTTTGGCACGAAAAGTCTCAAAGGGCTTCGCAATCTACAATCCTTTGGGCTACGGCATTACAATAATCCAAGCAAAGGGAAATATTGGGGCTTCGCAATTAACAAGTTTTTGGGCAATGATACTCGAGAAATATAATTTGGGGAGTAGTCTTACGGCTTCATGAAAGCGATCAAGCTTCAAGGGTCTCTTAGTACTTCACGTCAAAGGTCTTCTGGTTTGAAAGGAGGGCTCCGATGTTATGAATGAATTTGATGATTCTCATGTTGTGACTTACGACGAGGTTATGAAGAAAGTCTTAGAGAAAAGGAAAAAGATTCAATATGCTAAACTCTATCAAAACAGGGTTATAGCGGGAAATGCCATGGCCAATCCCAATGTTTCTGCAATTCAGCACCCCCTTCTCTAAGATCAAAAGCACAAGTTGTATCCGCACAAGTTGCATCCGAAGATCCGTCATTAGTTCAACACAAGAAGACTCAAGCAAGCAAACAACAAGTGCATGACATTTGGGGCTTAGTAATCTCTCGAAGCTTGGGGCTTGCTCACATCGACAAAAGGCGACTTATTTGAATGGGCCAAGAGCTGATTTATCTTGGGGATATGCAAGTAACTCAAAGTTTGGCATCAAAGGCATTCTAGGGGCTTTACAATCAGCAACCCCTTATCTCGGCATCAAAAGCCTTTTAAAGCCCCATAATTAAAAAATCTCTGGGGGCTAGACATCAATCTTCGTTGGGCACAGCGGCGACAACGACAGAATTCAACAAGGCAATCCGAACTTCGATCGAACATGACTTGATCTTGGGTTGGATTTACAAACACACAATGCTTAAAATGGTTCACCCACGAACTAAAAAAAAAATCTTTTTCTTTTCCTTACTTGAGTAAAAGTATGTGTTTCATTTTGCTTTGCTCCTAGCTTCTTCCCCAGCGTTCTCCATCATCCTTAAACTACGCTGGTCTGATTCTGTTTAAGGGATACGTATGCAGCCTTTTGGCACGACCAACCCGTCATCCAGAATGTCATCTCACCGACACTCCATCAAAGTACTAGCGACTCATCTTCATCAAAAGGTATGAACATCATTCATCAAAGCTCCTTTCAAAATCACACCACACACGAAGTCACTCACAATACTTCTCTCTCATGCAAAAGTGCTTTCAAAATCACATCACACCACAAGCACAATTTCTCTCACAAAGTTTTAATTTCACACTTCACACAAATTCTCCCAACAAGAGTTTTAAACAATAAAACTGTACACAAATCTCTACACAATAATTTCTCTACAACAATACCATCTTCAAGTCAAGGTTTAAAGTCCTCATTCTTAAGGTACAACTTCACATTTTCTTCTTCTTATTTTATTTGTCTAGTCATTGTATGCAATCTCCATAAAAAGGAATACAACCAAAAGACCATTTCACTATTGAAGTTTGGTCAAGGTTACATTCCAACATTCTAAACTACTTTAGTTTACCACTCTTTTCTTAATGTAATTGTTAGCATAAATTAGTACAATTCTCCTTTTAATGTAATCTTTAGCATAAATCAATAAATAAAACAATTCTCTTTTACTTCTCTTTTATTTTCCCCTTTTATTTCCGTTATAATTGTTAGCGCTATTTAATTAATTGAAGGACATTTAGCATTAGAACACCAAAAGTAGCAAGACCCGCGTAAGCGGGGCAGAGTGGGTGTTTAAGTACTTCCCACTCCGTCACCTAACCCCCGAACCCTTCTCTTCTCGAATCTATGGTTTTGTACATAAGTTAGGCTATTTCTAGGTTTCTCTTATGTTCCTTTAAAAACGTAGATGGCGACTCTAAAAATTAAAACAAGTTAGATATCCTAGGATAATTCACTGCTCTAGCCAAGTAGTGGGCTCTCCCGGGGTATCTACAGCAAGGCCTCAGAGTGGTTGCATCTACACCCACCACATCCATCATTCGAGACGGCAGTACATTGATGGCGGATCCGTTGTCCACAAATGCTCGAGGAATCTTCTTCCCACTGATTTCGACTGTTATGTGCAGGGGTTCATTATGATCAATGCCAAATGGTGGTTCGTCGAGCTCTGAGAAGGTGATGATGTTTTCGAAGTGAATGTTGCCAATCATTTGTGTGACATTCTCGGGAGTTGTGTCTGATGGGACCATAGTAGCGGCCAAGTTCTTTTCTAGCATCTACCGGTGAGCCAGAGATGAAGTGAGTAAAGACCACAGAGAGATGTGAGCTTGAGTTTGTTTAAGCTGCGTGAGGATGAGATCCTCTTTCTCAGGGTCTGACGGTTCTGATTCTTTGTTGTCGACCTTCTTCACACCTTTGGGTTCTGACTGATAGATTTGTCCAGACCTTGTGAGTAGGTTGATTTCTGCTCGCATGTCGTATGGAGACTGCGGTATTTTGGTGGATTCTGCGAAGATTTCGGCTATAGATAGTGGTGGAGATTTAAGTGAAGTGGAGTTGTATTCTCCGAGGAGAGAAGCTTCTAGACACAGTTCATCTAACGACAGCATATAACAAGAAGAATGACTATCATTAATAAACTTTGAAGTACAGCCTACCTCATCATCACTACAAAACTCGGAGTCTGCCACAATAGTTTTGGCTAGATCACTAATGTTTGTTGCTATACTATCTTCTTCTAAAGAGAATCTAGGATCTTCGATGGAACCCTTGTTGATCCACCTTTGAATTGACTTCTTTAATCCGGTGCACTCTTCGGTGGTGTGGCCGATAATCTGGTGATAGTCACAGAACCTCTTTGGATCATCGGAGAATGGTATGCAGTAATTTTTGGGTCTCTCGAGTAAGCCCCTTTCTAATAATTTCTCGAGCATGCCGGTCATAGTGGTCCCTAGCCATTCAAAGGCATCAGCCAAATTTGAGACATCCATTAATTTCTCTTCTTCAATCTTAGCTATAATCTCCCTCGGATCGGTTAGCACTTGGTCATTGATCAACTTCTGTAATGCACGCTTTAGCTGTGAGCATTCATCGGTGGTATGCCCGGTGATGTTGTGGAAGTTGCAGAACTTTGTTGGATCACTGCTCGGATGAGACTCATAGCCTTTTAACGGTTTGAGCACCCCCATTCTTGATAAACCATGGAACAAGGATTTCACATCTAACCGTAGTTGATTGAAGGCTTCGACCATTTCTAAGATGCTAGTGTCATCTTCAGTTATTTCCACCTTATTGACATCCATGGCGATAATCTTTCTTGGGTCGGCGATAACATTGTCCTTGATGAGCTTTTGTACAACTCGCTTGATGGTAAAGCATTCGTTGTTGGTGTGTCCGGACATTCTATGGTAGTTGCAGAACTTGGACATGTCACAACCATGCTTGGGCCCTTTGAATCCATGCTCCGAGGGAGTTATCAATCCGATCTTGACTAGTCCTCCGAATAGAGCATTCATGTCTAGCCCCAGTTCGGCGAAGGCATCTACCATTTCTAGAATACCAATGTCTCCTCTGATGAGCTCGACCATGTTAACGCCACCATTGTTAGGGAGCGGGTTTGCTATGGCATTCGGAACTTTAGGCTTTTCAATCTTGCCATCGGCTATGAGCTTTTGGATGGCACGCTTGAGATGAATGCAGTCGTCGGTGACGTATCCGATGTGCTTATGGTACTTGCAGAACTTGGTTGCATTAAGAACAGTTTTCTTGTTGAATGGTTCGTAGTTCTCAAGTGGCTTGATCAAGCCCTTCTTTATCAAAACTTCTAACACTTTGCTAGTGGGCATGCCAAAGTCGTCGAAGTGATCTTCCTTTCGGGGGAAGCTATTTGTAATTGCTTGGACATCAAAGGCGGAGTTGTCTTGGACCATGCTCACTTGATCGGCGACCTCTTTAGATCTAGGAGCGGTACTTGTCGGAGCTTTGTAGGGGAAGGAAGAGTTTTCTATTTTGCCAGCTTCTTTAACAACACTGGTAATGCCGGCTTCGTGTCTGACCCCAGCATCGACCATTTCCCGCAGATCGGGAAAGTATCCATTACCAATCGCCACCCTAAGCTCGGGCAACAATCATTTGAAGAAGATTTGCTTTTGTTCCGTTGCTTTAGGAGGGTATTGAACTTCCGCTAGCTTGTGATTCCACCTCTTGTAGAAGTCATAGATAGGCTCGCCAGGCCTCTGAATTGTGTTCTCTAAATCAGTACGGTTGACGTGCCAATCTAGGTTTGACTGATACTTCTTGCAGAAAGTAGCGGTGATTTGTTACCATGTCTCTCGTTCGGAAGGATCCAAACTTAAAAACCAACGGAGAGCGATTTCGTCCAAGGTGGTGTGGAAGACTCGGGCCATTTGCTCGTTGGTGCAGTCACGGGCTCTCATGGCTAGCACATAACTGTCGAGATGAGTCTTGGGACAAGTAATACCATGGAATGTAGAGACCTTCGGCATCTTGAAGTCTCTAGGTAGAGCACCCACATTACTTGGATCAATGGTCTTGACTATTAGAGTGGATTGTTTGGAGACTGTGTCGGATAGCTTGCGGATCTGTTTTTGCATAGCGACCACTAGGGGATGGTTAGAGAAATCTGCGCTACTATAGGCTTGAGTAGCGGGAGGAGAAATGGATATTGTAGGCACGGCGGCACTTATGCTCAACGGTAGTGAAGGCGGTGGCAACTTGGTAGAGGAGAAGTAAATACCCATCATTTCTGGTGACGGCTCATACGGACCCTTGCCGGAGGTTGGTTTAGTACCAAAATCAGGAGGAGGAACCCTTTGGTAGTTGGGCAGCTTGAGAGGGATAGCACCCTCGTTGGAAGGGTAGGTGACGGGCACTGATTCGTCTTGGACGAAGACCACTTCTTCATTGTGGAAGCTAGTTTCAACACCCTTCTTCTTCATCTCAGTATGAAGATGATCTTTGAGCTCTTGGTTGACCCTTTCTAGAGACTTGCTTCTATCCTCAAGCTTAGAAATCTGTAGCATGAGGTTGGTGAACAAGGCATGGAGAGGTGGCGGAATGTCCGAGGGCTTAATGCTGGCGGCGATATCTGGATTGTCAGAGGCAGTAGAGACTGGCGGAGTGGAGACACTGGGAGTAGTAGGCTCTGATGATGAAGACATTTTTAATGCAGAGACTGAAGACTGATCTTGCGGAAGGCTTGACCATTGAAGACGACCACCGAAACAGACCTAAACTTGCGTCTCTGTAGAGGTAGTGGCGAGAGGTTTAGGACGGGACAAGGATCATGCAATGTATTTTGCTATTTACAAAAACAACGTATTATTAGTCCTAATAGTTGGAATGGGTACCCCTTTTTGGGTTACTATCTACAAAACCTGGATCAGTAGAGGTCATCACTACGTCTATCGACCCCTCCTTTTTCACCTGTATTGCACCTCCCAAACGGACAATTTGGGTGAGGGTCCTATAGGGCAAGCGACTTCCACCGACCTAACGGATCCTAGCGACTAACCCTTGTTTAAAGGATTTTAACGTAACATTTATGTTACTTTTGTTAAGTTTTTAACGAGTTGAGATCCTTGTACAAAGTATCACTCGGCTTACTATATGCACACCCTTATAGGGAATTTCATTTTTTTGTGCTTTTTTTTTCTCGAAGGATCTCGACTCATTAAAGACTTAACAGATGACGGCATGAACGACACGTTAATTGTCTATAAAGAAAAGCTAGTCAAACCAAACGGTCAACTTTGGAGTGTCCTAGACTTTGTGAGTGCATGGTTTCGAAATGAACAAGGGATTAACCTCGACTTCTTCACAAGTGAAAACAGTGAGTTAGATAGCCCGGGTGCCACGAAGATAGAGGCGACAGGATCACCAAAATCTGTGCACTCAGCGGAGTATCCAGTAGGGTGTGCAGTGTGACACGGACCTAGTGGTAGTGTGCGGACAAAAACTAGTTATTTTTTAGGGAGAAAACAGGGAGTTTTTTTGTATTTACATGTATGCAATGCAAAAAAGTTAGAAAGGGTACAATAGGAAATAGTTAAGATATTAACGCACTAAAGTACGAGGGAAGCAAATATGTACAAGAGATAAAGTACAAGGGGGGAAAGAAACAAGTAAGTACAATCATGATATTGATGAAAGTTTGACCCTCTATGTTTGAAGATGTTCAAAGCTAGTCCCCAGCGGAGTCGCCACTGTGAATACCCCTTTCCGTCATACGGGTGACGCACGGGAAGTATTTCTTTTATTTATCTTTTATTTATCTTATCTATGGGATTAGGATATTCAAGTTGGCATTTAACTTATTAAGAGTCGCCACGTTGTTTTTATCGAGCTAAAACTTTGAGAAAAAGCTAACAAAGAGGGTTCGGGGGTCAAGTTACGACAAGAGAAGAATATCAAGTAATCACTCCTATCGCCCGAGAAATCGGACTTTCTATCATGATGAATGTGTTAGTAGTGTGTTAGTGATTGAGACCGGATTCGAAGATTTCCTACGTTCCTCTCATTTGAGAAGCTCAGGTCAGCGTAGTTCGCACATAATCGGAATAGAGAGAAGAAGTGGGATCATGCATAATGCAGGGGGAGGAGAAAAAATCATACAAGATGATCACATCCTAGAATAATGATTATACCACTGATAGGATCAATGGGTAGTCCTCATATTCATCCTTGGAGAATTACTGATCATGGGAATATTTACCTAAAGTTTAGGGTTTAGAAGTAGTTCCTAGATCTCATGGATCATAATCGGTTATACAATATGAACAGGGATTAAAACATTAGATCTAGAACGTTATGCATGAGATAAGCCGTATATCTAGCATAATAATAAGAATATCATGAAACATGTATGAAATAACACATAAGCATGAAGATCGCTACCCTAGTCATAGAACATATTATGAATTCTAGCAAGAACATGAAGAACACGTTATGAATCATATGAATATAGATGTATAAACATGATGAAACTAGCATAAATCAGATCTAAACCAAGAAAACATGACAAATTCTCACCAATCTTGACAAGAACGAAGTCGAATCTCTCGCGCGGATTCGCCGGACCTTCGGGATTGCTAGAAAGGCTTGGAGAGAGAGTTCTGCCGTCGGTTTGGCTTGTAGAACTCGGGGGAGAGAATTGTGTTTTTCTGAAATAATGAACTGAGGTCACCTATTTATAGGAAATATTGACCCGGAGGAAGTGGCCGCCCGGCCGGAAGACTGGCCGCCCGGCCGGTCAGAGAGATTGGCACAATTTTCGAGGCTCTGATCAATCTGGACTCTGGAGGATGACGAGATAATTCCTATCTTCGATTCCTCATCCGATCAGTCATCAACATCTTCTTATCTAGGCTTTTCGGGAAATCCTGGATAAGTCCTGCACAGTTTGTAAATACCTGGGAGGTCCCTGTGAGTTCTATAATGTCTAATAAACTCATTTTCAGGTTAGGTACTAAAACCAACGTTTGTAAAGATTTTGATTGTTAATTCTTGTTGATTTGTAAGAGTTGTTATTGTGAATTATCCAAGTTCAGGATTTAAGCATGTTGACGTTAGAGGATTTTGAATGTAAGTTACTTCGAATGAGAAGGTTTGATTGTTAATTACTTCAAACGAGAAGGTTTGGTTGTTAATTACTTCGAACGAGAAGGATTGGTTGTTAATTACCCAAGGTATGGGGTTTGTATTTGGATGGTGTTAAGTTGAGGTTCTTTATTTGCAAATTACCCAAGATATGGGGTTCGAGTGAATTAAATGTAGAATACAAGGGACTTAGTTGTAAGTTGCTTTAAGTGAGTGATTTGACTGTAATTTACCTTGAATGAAGGGTTTGATTGTTAATTACTTCGAACGAGAAGGTTTGATTGTTAATTACTTCGAACGAGAAGGTTTAATTACTTCGAATTAAGGAGGTTTGTTTGTTAATTACTTCGAATTGAGAAGGTTTGATTGTGAGTTACCCAAAGTTACGGGGTTTGGTTAATTGATTTTGTACTTAGGGTTTAGTGACCTTAAATTGGGGTTTTCATGAAACTTGTAGATTTCGACCCAAGTTGATTGATTTATTTTGATTTTGGTGGTTTTGTTAAAAAACACAATTTTCGTGTTAAGTAATTTTTGGTCCGAAAATGTTGTAATCTTTGACCGATCTTGGACTTGGTTGACTTTGTTAAAAGTGCTTTTTGTGTTGTTTGACTTTAGAGTGTAATGTACATTAGTGTTTCATTGAGAAAGCTTATTTTGGATGAAGTTATATTTTTGTCCGTTAATTATCGAAATGTTTTGGACTTGTTTTGAGTTGTCCTAGGTAGACTAGGGTTTTGATTATGAGATATTGGGAATTTTGGGGATTCTCCTAATGCAACAGTTTATATTTGTACATGCATTATAAAGTGAATTGCTAGATTGATTGCGTACCTTTGCTGTGTATACATGTCTGTGATTGCAGGTTGTATTGCCGCCCTTGAAGTTGAGGGGCTCGCGTAGCATTGTGCATAGCTTGTGGGAGAGGATCCCAGAGACTGTAGAGAGCAAGGTGCGGGCCACCTGCTTGGGAGCATTCTTTGAGAGTTTATCTGGCCAGGGAGAGTTGTTCAAGAGTACCGATCTGTTTATGGCACTGCGGGAGCATTTATGGGATACCACCCATACGTTCCACTTTGGTTGGGGAGAGGTTATGGTGGCTCCTTCGGACCTCACAGCTCTTACCGGGTTGTGGTTCACAGGTAGCCCTAGTGTGGAGTGATGCTATCCTCCTTGCCGTTGGGAGTACATATAGACTTCAGAGTCTGATCGGATTCGATTGTGCCAATATCAGGAGCGGGTACAATGTACATCTAGGTGGTCTCAAGAGGAGATATGAGGTGATGTTGGTGGCTCTTGAGACCGGAGGCGGTGATGTAGAGGTAACTTCCCATCTTTGCTAATGCCGGTACTACGGCGATGATTCCGCTATTGAGATGCCCAGTGGATTTTGATGTAGTGAGCAAACTTGCTTGACGGGTTTGACGGAGTTGTACCGTTCTTTAGATTGGAGTTATTGGTCTCAGTTGGAGTCAGTCGACTGCTTATACTTTGCCTTGGAGGTATGAACCGTTCTTTGTCTGTTTCTGGATTCAGTCTCTTCTTGTTGATGACCTTTTTATGTGTTGATGGGCACCAAGTTGCAGGTGTAGGGGGACGAGACCTCTCGGTACTACACTTAGGCTTAGTTTGAAGACTCTTCTGAGGGGACCCCGTCCGAGAGACATGACGTCATGGGCAGAGCTAGACTTTAAGTTGTTAGTTGCAGGGGTAACTGAGGCGACGGGATAGAGGAGGCTATTGCCCGGCTTCAATGGAGATGTATTTTGTTTGGGTGATAAGGTACGAGCCTAAGATGGAGTAGGTAGTGTCTACTTTATTTCGGTGGGTCCTCAGAGGTCCATGACTGTTTTAATGTCTTCGTCTAACCGGGTTAGTTTGACCAAAGGCCTTGATGCTGGACAGTTCATTGTAGAGGGAGCCTCGTATGATGACTTTTTTCGGACACACCTGGGGGTCTATGTGTTGTTATAGAGGAGAAACCGCAGAGATGGGGCCGAGACATGTTGAGTCGGTGGCACCGGGCCCAGCAGGTCCTTCCTTTGACAGGGATTTTGGAGTCCTTCTGTATGATCATGTAGACGGTGATGACAACCTTTAGTGGGTGCGGCATGAGGAGAGTGAGGTAGCTCTGGAGTTTCAGATCCCGGCGGGTCATGTCAATGTATGTACCTTACCCTTTCTTTTATCCCACTTCTGTCTTTAGTAATCCTCTAGTTCGGACTATGTTGACACACTTGTGCTGCCTTGGTCTAGGTGACTCCTCAGACAATATGAGACTATGACACACCGTGAGGCCGGCCTACGGTAGGTGGTTCGGAGTTTACAGAAGAAGTTGGCGAAGAGTCTTCGCAAGGTGGCAGAATGCGGTGGTTCTCCTCCTTTCAGTGATGACAATGGTGCTCCGGGCAGACATCCCTCGGAAGAGGACTCGAGGCGATGCTAGTGGATCGGCTTTTTAGTTTCTGCATTTTGTTAGCGTAGAGCACAGACAGTAGCATAGTATATATTTGATAGATGACTGTATAAACATTTCTATTATGTACTATATATAGTAGCATGCAGCACGTAGAGTACCAAGTAGCATGTAAATAACATGTAGCACGTAGATAGTAAGTAAATGGCATGTAAATAGCATGTAGACTGACTAGGAGCGCATTCACAGAGGCTAAGGGTACCCTAGTTGAGTTCAGAAACTGCTGCCTAAGGGAGATTTAGGATTTAGACCTATGGGAGGCGAGATGCGGGACCCAAGGGTGTCCTAAGTTGGGGTAAAGGGAATTGTAGAGACCGAGTCAGTTAGGACGTCACGGAGATGAGATAAAAGACAATTTATAAATTAGTGGAGACCGAGGTGCGGGTTTTTATAAATAACGTGTTGTGATAGAAACACTTTGAAAAGGTAACGACTTTATAAAGATGCCTTGTAATTAATTACAGTCTAATTAATTCAAGTACTTTTCCTTCGTTAGGTTTGTTGATTAGGGTAGCCCTTCGGGTGAGTGAGATTTCATCGGGTCGCCGGTGATCTCGAGTAGTCAAGCAGTTGACTTAACTTGGATTGGTGAAGCCCCAGTTTGAATGGGGGTACTTGAGAGAGTGAACCATGTCTGACTTCATGGAGAGTGCCTGAGTGCTGTTGGTGCGTCGGTAGTTGGTCCAATTCCAATGGGATAGCCCCAGTTTGGTGAGGGTACTAGAAAGAGGTCATCCATGTTGAGCTTCGATGGAGAGAGATGACTTTCTGTGAGGAGTAGCCTTGTTGGAGAGTGATCTCGTTGGAGCATCGGTAGTCAGTTCGATTGCATTGGGGCAGCCCCAGTTTGGTGAGGGCATTAGAAAGAGAGGTCATCCATGTTGAGCTTTGATGGAGAGAGATGACCTTCTGCGGGGAAATATCAGTACTCGGCCTAATTCCTTTAGGGTAGCCCTAGTTTGGTGAGGGCATAAGGTGGGGGATGCTACCTCCTTTTAGACGCACCCTATTTTTTCTCTAGACTGCCCTTGCGGGTTTTCAATCTAGGTGGGTATATTCTTTTAGCGTCGTCTTTTTTTTTGTTTCAGTCGACTCAAAATAAATAAAAAGATAGAATTGTATCGACGACTTGCAGGAGCCTTGTCGCCGACCTCGGACCCCGTGGGCCCGAGACCGCGATCTAGACGTCGACTTAAAACCAAAACTATGAAATACCTAAGTTAAAAATTTCATTTGATACCAAAAGGTGATGATCCAAAGTTTTACAAAGCCAAGTTTGATAAAAACCAAATACAACTATCATAAACTTCCACAAGTTTATGCCCAACAAAATACAAATATACAATTCTTAATGACGTCATTATTTGGTACAACTATCCCAAAATGGTTACACATTTACATAATGTAAACCAACCTATGACAACCTTCCCCAAAAGAATGTATCCACACTCGACGTCCTCTTTCTCGTGATCAGCGAGACTAATCCTTAGCACCTGGGGGGGGGGTTAAGGAAAAACAAAGATAAAAGAAAAGGGGTGAGATAAATCTCAATAAGTTACTAATGCAACTACATGACATGCTATGATGCAAGAAGCAATAAGCAATAATGAATATCACATAGCACATAGAATTAATCACATAATAGATAGCAGCGAAAATAAACACATAACAAAGGATATAGCAAGGTTTTCCAAACCCGAACATCCAAATAAAGAATCGCTGCGCAGCTTCAATAATCAACAAATCATCATCTTCATAATAGCATGAAAGGCGAAGAGAAAACCCCGGTACCGGAACCAATAACCAAATGAAGTGTCACAAGGGACGGGAGACATGCCACAAAGTCATGCTCCAAGTAAAGCTAAAATGCACACAAAGGCCAATCTGGAGGAGGGTAATAATGGGGCAAAACAATGGTCAACATCACAATGGACTTGGCCGTGCCATCATAATGTTTCGCATCGCCCAAACACACACAAAATACCAGCTGGACTTTCAAATAAATGCTAAGTAATAAATACTAGCTTAAATAAACAACTTAAGGTTCCAAAGTAGGGAACCAATCCAAATAAATCACCACAAAGGTAAACCAATATAAACTGCACATCAAATATGAACCACATTCCCAAAATGATACTTAATCAAATTCCATATCATATTTATTCATATAAGAATCAATTCCACTTAATAAAGTGTTCCACTGTGTTATCTTAAGTTAATTAGAAGAAATAAATCTAAACTAATTAAGTCCCAAGCCTTAGACCAAGCAAAAGGCAAAAATCCTAAGCAGAAGGGCGGGCGGGCGCCTGGGTATGGGCAGGCGGGCGCTTGTTTGGCCAGAAGGTTTGGCCTTCAGAAAAAAGGGGTGCAGGCGGGCGCCTGGCACCACGCGGGCGGGCGCCTGGTCTGGGTTCAAGGTCGGGAAATAGAGCTAGGCATTACCAAATTTCGACCCAAAACACCAAATACTCAAAATCAAACACCATCAATCTTCCACCAAGCATAAATATGAACCACACAACAACTTATAACTAGGATGAGGACCTAGATAACATCATTTATCAACCAAGATCAAGGTTTAATCCCAACTTTCATCAAATCACCATTTTTTAATCAAAACTCAAAATAAATTCCCAATAAATTCCAAACCCAATCAAACTCCAAATATAACACATCAAGCATCATATAAACATGATATGAACATTTTAGCATAAAAATGGGGGAAAAGTAACTTACTTGAATTTTCTCAAAGTTGACGGAATTCAATTCTTTTTATTCTACGCGATCCTAACGACGATCTAAACACATTTCACGTTTTAAGAAATGAGAAATAACTAGAAGAAGATGAAGGAATGAAGAGAGAAGGTAGAGAATGAGAAACTTACCAAAAGGGAGGAGAGAGAGAGGGAGTTGCTGGGAGGAGGAAGATGAGTGAGGGAGGAGAGTAGGGAGGTGAGGGAAGGAGTAGGGAGGGAGTAGGGAAATGTTTAAAAGATTTACACTTAGGCCCCCTCCACTACACTACACACAAACACTACACTCCCTACTAACAATTAAGACCCAATAATACTACACTAGCACAAATGACTCAAATAAAATGCTAGGCATAATTATTATAACACATAAATATTTAAATAGATAATAATTTAAATAAATAGATAAGCAAATAAATAAATAATAATTATTTATTACTAATAAAATAGAGCCTAGATTTCGGGTCGTGACATTCACTCCCCCTAAAGAAAATTCGACCCGAATTTTAACGAGGCTCACCTTAAACAAAAAGCCACGGAAATTTCCTCTCGATCTCATCTCGGAGCTCCCACGTCGACTCCTCGATATTATGATTCCTCCAAAGAACTCTAACCAATGAAATACTTTTGTTTCTCAACTATTGGGCTTTAGAATCTAGGATCCGAAACCGGTCGTTCCTCAAAAGACATATCGGGCTCAATATCCTCCGGTATCCTCGGTAACACGTGAGATGGATCATGAACATACTCCGAAGCATAGAAACGTGAAAGACGTTGTGCAACCGGTCTAATGATGGCGGTAACGCAAGATGATATGCAAGAAGTCCAACCTTTCCCAAAATCTCGAACGGACCAATAAACCTCGGAGCCAATTTGCCTTTCTTCCCAAACCTACGAATACCCACCTCAGAGACACCTTCAAGAACACAAAATCACCGGTCTGAAAACTAAGATCTCGCCTTCGGTTATCTGCATAGCTCTTATGTCGACTCTGGGTTGTCTTCAATCTATCCTGGATAACTTTAACTTTCTCAACCGAATCCCGAAGCAAATCAATACCCACGACCTTCGCTTCACCAACCTCATCCCAACAAATAGGCGATCTACATTTCCTTCCATACAAAGCCTCATACGGTGCCATCTCGATACTAGCCTGATAACTATTATTGTAAGAGAATTCCACTAACGGTAGGTGCGAATCCCAAGAAGCAGAGAAGTCTATCGAACAAGCTCGCAACATATCCTCAAGGATCTGAATAGTCCTCTCGGATTGACCGTCGGTCTGAGGATGAAAAGCTATACTGAATCGCAAATCTGTACCCAAAGCTTCCTGAAACGCCTTCCAGAATCTAGAAGTAAACCTCGGGTCTCGGTCTGACACAATGCTAACCGGAACCCCATGCAATCTCACAATCTCATCGATGTAAAGGGTCGCAAGCTTTTCCATCGAATATCTGATGTCAATAGGCAAGAAATGGGCACTCTTGGTCAATCTATCCACTATTACCCAAACACTGTCATACTTCCTACGGGTACGAGGTAGTCCCGTAACGAAATCCATAGTCACATGCTCCCATTTCCACTCGGGAATCTCTAACGGCTGAAGTAATCCCGCGGGTCTCTGATGCTCGGCTTTGACCTGCTGACAAGTTAAACACCTCGATACATGCTCGGCTATTTCCCTTTTTATATTAATCAACCAAAATTGTTGCTTCAAATCCTGATACATCTTCGTACTACCCGGATGGATAGTATATCTCGATTTGTGACCCTCATCAAGAACTCTCTATTTAATTCCATCAACATCCGGAACACACTAACGACCACAGAAAGTCAACACTCCCACCGGGCTAATAGAAAAATCCTCGAAGTTTCTTCTCTTCAGTTTACCCATTATCTTCACCAACTCGGGATCTACTTCTGAGCTTCCTTTATTCTCTGAATTAGGGTCGGAGATACCCTAATATTCGCAAAAATAGCCCCATGTCTCGATTCACGAGGAGACCAATCTCGAACATCCTCAAGCATTTTCCACTCTCGAACCATCATCGAAGCCACATAAGATTTTCTACTAATCGCATCGGCTACCACATTCGCCTTTCCCGGGTGATAAGAAATCGTGCAATCATAATCCTTCAACAATTCCATCCATCGGCGCTGTCTATTATTCAACTCTTTCTGGGAGAAAAGGTACTTCAAACTCTTGTGATCGGTAAAAATCTCAAACTTCGCTCCATAAAGGTAGTGCTTCCATTTGTGCAACGCAAGGACTATCGCCGCCAACTCCATATCATGAGTGGGGTAATTCTGTTCACTAGGGGTCAACTTCCTCGAAGCATACGCAATTACTTTCCCATTCTGCATCAACACACAACCCAAACCCTCTTTCGAAGCATCAATGTAAATCACTAGGCCATCGCTCCCATTAGGCAAAGTCAAGATCGGTGCGGTAGTCAACCTCTTCTTCAATTCCTCAAAACTCTTGTCACATTCTCGGTCCACACAAACGGAACATTCTTCCGGGTCAATTGAGTCATCGGAGTAGCAATCCTCGAAAACCCTTCAATAAACCTTCGGTAATAACCGGCTAAACCAAGAAAGCTTCTAATCTCTGTCATGATTCGGGTCTCTTCCAATCCACTATAGCTTCAATCTTTGAAGGATCCACCGAAATCCCATCTTTAGAAATCACATGACCCAGAAATGACACATTCTCGAGCCAAAATTCGCATTTACTGAACTTCGCAAATAATTTCTCCCTCGCAAGAACGGATAAAACTGTCCGCAAATGTTGTTCATGCTCCTCTCTAGATTTAGAGTAGAAGAGTATATCATCAATAAAGACCACCACGAACGAATCCAGATAAGGGTGGAAAAACCCGGTTCATCAAATCCATAAACACGGCCGGCGCGTTAGTCAACCCAAACGGCATAACCAAGAACTCATAATGACCATAACGAGTGCGAAAAGCAGTCTTCGGAATATCCTCCGATCGAACCTTCAACTGATGGTACCCACTCCTCAAATCAAGCTTAGAGAAAAATACGGACCTTGAAGCTGATCAACAAATCATCAATGTGCGGTAGAGGATACTTGTTCTTCACCGTAACCTGATTCAACTTTCTGTAATCGATGCACAATCTCAACGAACCATCTTTCTTCCGCACAAACAAAACCGGTGCGTCCCCACGGGGAAACACTAGGGCGGATGAACCCTCGATCAAGCAACTCTTGCAACTGAACCTTTAATTCCTTCAACTCTGCGGGAGCTAACCTATAAGGTGCTTTCGAAATTGGAGCCGTACCCGGCAAAAGATCTATACAAAACTCAATCTCACGATCGGGAGGCATATCATACTCGGTAGAGAAAACATCGGAAATTCCCGAACTACCCGAACACTATCCAAACTAGGGGATTCTTTCCTAGTATCAAGAACACTAGCCAAATACCCCTCACAACACTATGCAATAATTTTCTCGCTTTCATAAAAGAAATTAAGCGAACCTTTCTACTCAGAGGACAAGCCTCAAACACAAATTTAGGCACATCGGGAATAGAAAAAGTAACAGTTTTCTTACGGCAATCAACAGAAGCATGAAACTTGCTCAACCAATCCATACCCAAAATGACATCAAAGTCTTGGATAAGAAGAACTACCAAATCCGCACAAAGGACTCGACCACAAATACCCACATCACAAGCACGAAAGACTCGATCAGAAATCAAGCATTCTCCTATAGGGGTCGACACCTCTAGCACGTACGGTAAAGACTCGAATGCAGCATTTAACATGGAAGCAAATTGCACAGAAATGTATGAATGAGATGATCCTGGATCTACTAACGCTCGTGCGCTCACATTAGACACAGAAACAATACCTCCAATAACGGATGGATCATCGGTACGCTTGTTGTTGATTCATGGCAAATACCCTTCCTTGGACTTTGGGCTTCCGGTAGCATCCCTTTTCTGAACCTGATTAGTACCAACCCCTGACCCGGATGCTTGTCCTCTACCTCTCGGGTAATCTTTTACAAAGTGACCCATTTGACCGCAATTGGTGCACCTTCCTTGCTTCTTCCAACACCGGTCCTCAGAATGACCTTCCTTTTAACAATACGAACAAAGCCTCCTAACTTGGCTCCCTTGGTTCCCAGAAGTGGTACCCGGGTTCCTTGGGATCGGTTGCCCTCGGAACTGAGATTGTCCCCCAAAGTTACCTCGAGTGTCGGAACGGTGTTGTGGTTGAGTCTTAGCATGGCTTCCCGGTTTACCCGTACCCGCAACCTCGGTTTTCCTTTGTGCTCCCCAATATCTTGCTCTATCAAATAGGCTCGGTCCACCGCATCTTGGAAAGTCACAATCTGTTGAGCAATAAGTTGAGTACGGATGGAGGTCTTCAATCCCCGAATGAATCTCATAGCCTTTTGTCCTCGGTCCTCACCAAATAGTCACAATACCGGGCTAATTCTATGAACTTAGCCGAGTATTGTGATATAGACAACAAACCTTGCTCTAGGTTGAGTAGCTTGATCTCCTTTCGGTTTTGATCAACAACCGGAATGAAATGCTCCTTGAATTTGCGCACAAACAACTCCCACGCATACACCGTGTGAGTATCATCCCAACTAGCTTTAACACCTTTCACCAATGCCGGTGGCTCCCACAAGTTTGTAAGCCGCGAACCGGACCTTGTCCTCATCCGAACACCAAATACATCATAAATATTCTCCATCGACTCAATCCACAACTCAGCCTTCCTTACATCGGGCTTCCCCATTGAATTCGACCGGTTTCAGTTTGAGAAATTGCTCCAATCCATAGCGGGGTGGTGCTTGTTCTACCATCGGACCTTGATCATGTATGGCCTTCATGGCCGCCTCGAACATGCCTTGAAACATGGCATGGGCTTCTTCCCTTGTATCATTCTGATTCTGTGCCCCACTAGTACATCCTCTGTTTCTTCTTCCAGACATTTCGAGTAATTACCTGCATAAGACATCAACCGTTAATCACTCCGCACACTACTACCCACCTAGGTCATACTAATCCACCTAGACTTATACTTAGAGCTAATGCCATAGCTCTGATACCAACTGTCGCGACCCCGGACCCCGCGGGCCCGAGACCGCGATCTGGACGTCGACTTAAAACCAAAACTATGAAATACCTAAGTTAAAAATTCCATTTGATACCAAAAGGTGATGATCCAAAGTTTTACAAAGCCAAGTTTGATAAAAACCAAATACAACTATCATAAACTTCCACAAGTTTATGCCCAACAAAATACAAATATACAATTCTTAATGACGTCATTATTTGGTACAACTATCCCAAAATGGTTACACATTTACATAATGTAAACCAACCTATGACAACCTTCCCAAAAGAATGTATCCACACTCGACGTCCTCTTTCTCGTGATCAGCGAGACTAATCCTTAGCACCTGGGGGGGGGTTAAGGAAAAACAAAGATAAAAGAAAAGGGGTGAGATAAATTTCAATAAGTTACTAATGCAACTACATGACATGCTATGATGCAAGAAGCAATAAGCAATAATGAATATCACATAGCACATAGCATTTATCACATAACAGATAGCAGCGGAAATAAACACATAACAAAGGATATAGCCAAGGTTTTCCAAAACGGAACATCCAAATAAAGGATCGCTGCGCAGCTTCAATAATCAACAAATCATCATCTTCATAATAGCATGAAAGCCGAAGAGAAAACCCGGTACCGGAACCAATAACCAAATGAAGTGTCACAAGGGACGGGAGACATGCCACAAAGCCATGCTCCAAGTAAAGCTAAAATGCACACAAAGGAGCTAGCTCTTCTCAGATCCAATGACAATCTGGAGGAGGGTAATAATGGGGCAAAACAATGGTCAACATCATAATGGACTTGCCGTGCCATCATAATGTTTCGCATCGCCCAAACACACACAAAATACCAGCTGGACTTTCAAATAAATGATAAGTAATAAATATTAGCTTAAATAAACAACTTAAGGTTCCAAAGTAAGGAACCAATCCAAATAAATCACCACAAAGGTAAACCAATATAAACTGCACATCAAAGATGAACCACATTCCAAAATGATACTTAATCAAATTCCATATCATATTTATTCATATAAGAATCAATTCCACTTAATAAAGTGTTCCACTGTGTTATCTTAAGTTAATTAGAAGAAATAAATCTAAACTAATTAAGTCCCAAGCCTTAGACCAAGCAAAAAGGCAAAAATCCTAAGCAGAAGGGCGGGCGGGCGCCTGGGTATGGGCAGGCGGGAGCTTGTTTGGCAGAAGGTTTGGCCTTCAGAAAAAGGGGTGCAGGCGGGCGCTGGCACCACGCGGGCGGGCGCCTGGTCTGGGTTCAAAGTCTGGGGAAACAGAGCTGGGCATTACCAAATTTTGACCCAAAACACCAAATACTCAAAATCAAAACACCATCAATCTTACACCAAGCTAAATATGAACCACACAACTACCATAACTAGGATGAGGACCTAGATAACATCATTTATCAACCCAGATCAAGGTTTAATCCCAACTTTCATCAAATCACCATTTTTAATCAAAACTCAAAATAAAT
>JAOWBW010002653.1:0-62016 GCA_026119855.1 Campanula takesimana | reverse complement strand
CATTCCAAAACTTGTTTAGACATTTTTTCATCATTTTGCCAAGAATTAATTGAACAACTTGGAAGAGTGTATGAGGACAAGAACGACTTTTATTTGATGACTCAATGGACTCGAACATTTAAATAGACGAGAGAAAACATTAATGCACACATTAGAGGACTTTGACTCTTTTTTTTTTTTTTTTATTCCTACTACTAGGTAGAGAAAGAGAAACGGAGATTGCTGTCGTCGTCTTTGCCGTTGTAGTCTCCTTGCGGCATGATCTCTTGTTGAAGGCCATTTCAAAACCAAGCTTTTTCCTTGATGGGTTCTTGCATGGTTGCCATTCTCTAGCGGTTGCTCTGCACCCACAGTAAATCGCCGTCGTTCGAACAAATCTTGGATGATGTTTCGGAGAAGGAAGCACCCTTCGGTAGTGTGGCCACTATGCTTGTGGTAGCCGCACCATTCACCATGAGCATGATTTTTCAGTATCGCCTTCGGCTTGTACCCCTCCAAAGGTTTGATCTTCCCTCATGCCACCAAAATTTCAAATGCCTCGGCTTGGGTTATTCCTTGGAGAGGAGTGAAAACTCGGTTGTTGGTGGTACCTTTGTAGCTTTTGAGGGTCGGGCCACTTGAGCATGCTTTATCATTGAACTTTGCTTTGCTGTCGGTGAGCTCTTGCAAACGGGCTTTGAGTCGGAAACCCCTTCCTTGTGAATTCTTCTTTCATAATCAAGACGGGCCTTGAGTTCGAAAACCTCTTCTTTGTGAATCCTCTTGTCGATATCGAAACGGGCTTGCCACAAATTGTCTTTACGGCGGGCATCCTCGACAATCCTATCCATTTGTTCCCCCATTGATTTCATTACGTTGAGTAACCCTTCGTTGGACACGGAATCATTTCCACTGTTGTTGTTGTCGCCGTTGGAAGCCATTGGACCTATTGGAAGAGCACGGTTGATCTTAGATTGGCCCCACAAACACCTTTTGAGTAAAATAAATTTAACCCACAAACACAAAAAAGACTCAACCATATAAAGAAAATGACTCTTTTTTTTTTTTTTTTTTTTTTTTTATTTACAAAAGTCGGAAGGACGTGGTCCTTTTTGGGGTTTCTAGAAAAATAGTGGAATCGTCACACTAGTATATAGACCTTCTCGCGGTCCCATATACTCATCAGATTCCACCACGCTTGTGAGACCTACATGTGTCGGGATTAAACTAAATTAATGTAGTAAATCATACATGCGGGGACGGATTTTTATTTTCGTCCAAGATAGCCACTTTTGGGGACGGAGTTTTATTTCGTCCATTGCAACAAATTGGCATGTATGATTTGAAGACATTAGTTTAGGGAAATCTCGGTACATGAAAACCGACTTGAGTCACGGAGTGTTAGACCCTAAACTAGAATTGTGTGGCTTGTGCTCGGCTTGAATATGAGGCTCAAAGGTCACCCCCGGCATGTAGTTACGCCACGGGCTGAGGTTTAACGCTTCGAAAGAGTCAAGGTCTGGTGGAGCTTGAAACTTTCTAAGACGGGCCTCGACGGGTTTGGGGTTGGACTTGTGCGACTCGATAGTGAGCAATTGATAAGAATATGTGCATGTAGTGTGAGGTCTAACAAGTGACAAAATATTATTTATTTATTTTATTTTTTTTCAAAGAAAGAAAAAAGGAAACAAATAAGCACGTATTTACAACTCCCGAATCACCCGTGTGACCGATAAAAATAAAGAGAAAGTAAAAGAAATTGTATGCAGGCCCGGTGCCCACACACTGTCATTCTGCTCTGTTCTGCTTTCTGTGCACTGTTCTGTTTCTGGAAAATTGCCCAGAAGCGCGCGCCTCAGGGAAGTGATGTGGGAAGCGCGCGCATTTCGAAATGAATATGGGAGGCGCGCGCATCTGGGTTACCTGTCAGAATGTTAGAAGAAACTGCGGACTCAGGGGATTACCCTGGTCCCAAATTATGTAACTTTCCCCTGCAGAAACTTGTTAGCACAGAAATATGAAATTGAAGGACGAGAAGGAAGACGGGCGATTCTGGTAATAAGGGTCGGACGCGCGCGCTTTAGGCCAAGAAGGCCGGAGGCGCGCGCTTCCTACCCCTTTTACCAGAATGCCCAGAAAATAGAATAAAAGAACACCAAAAAATGAAAACGCAAGTTTAACCCTCTATAAGAGATATGATGCATATCTCTTAGCAAATAAGCATTCTTAAAACTTAAGTCAAGTGTCAATCCATTATTAAAACACATGTGAGTACACCAGGTATTTTTATACGGGCTCTAACCATCGCGAGGCGCATTAATTCTATCAGTGTATGAGCATGATGAGTGAAAGAGTGGTTCCTATACGTTTAACGTGGTTTGACTTAATTAGGCTATCATAAGAGTTATGGGCCTAAGTTACAGATGAGATTAAAACATGTTTGACATAAGATGTCTAACAATCTCATAAAGATCTCAGAGTCACATATGATGTGATTGATAAGGAGTTATCTACCTAAATAGCTTGGTCTTATGCATCTTGCCCTCGCGGACGTAAGATCAAGTGAAATATGGATCTTAGCCCACTTAAATTATATTATACAATTGTTGTATTTGAAGGTGTATAATTTAGTGGGAGTATTTATGAAATACATTATATGTCTCTAAATGATAATGGTATGAAATATATGTGTATATTTATTTACATATTTTGTAGAATGTTTTAAACTATAATCATGTATAATTACTGCAATTGACCCTACTTAAAGAGAATAAGATTAACTTCCTTGACCTAGTCATGAGCTTAAGAATTATTCTAAAGCAAGAATTGAAGTTATGAATTCTTAATAAATCTTATTCCTAATAAACCTAATGACTTAAGGATGGACAAAGACATAAATTAGATACATGTGGATGAATCTATAGATGTCAATTGTCCTATGACTTGCTACCATATGTTTAGAACTTTAGAAGTATCTGAAACACATGGATGCTTATTTGATAAGCAAACTCGTAGGAAGCGTTCCTACAAGCAAAAGAGGTAAGAATAGTTTGAGATTGATTAGAGCCTAACATTCATATGATGAGTGAAAAGGTATATTAATAAGTTCTCATGTTTTGAACATGGAGAGACATATTAATAACCTTATATGGCTTGATAATCAAGTTAAGTTTAGAACTAACAAACAGATTTGACATTAATTCATAAGCGACATTTGATGTTTAAAATGCTACGTCTTAATATCAAATGGAAATATTCTCAAACTGTAAAGGTTAATATGAAAATGATTTAATAAAAAGGGCAAGACAAGAGTTGTCAAGCCTAAGGAAATATTTGTGGCTAAAACCTAAAATTCAAAGTATGTAATTGCTATCATGGCAATTTGATTGACCATTGGAAGAATTATAATTTAAATTAAAAGATCAAAAGGAAATGTAGTAGGAGTACCACTTCAAGTATTTATGTTTATCTTTCTATATCTAAGTTCTTGGGTATTGGATACCGGATATGGATCCTACATTTGTATAAATGTGTGAGACTTGAGAAATAGAAAGACTACTTAAAAGGGTAAAGATTAACCTATGTGTTGATAATGATGCAAAGGTTGCGACATTATTCACAGAAACTTACGAAGTGTCTTCACCCAATGGGTTCATATTTGCTTTGAACAAATGTTATGATGTTCCAACTTTAAGTAGAATAATATTTTGGTTCTTCATTAAAAGATTATGGATAATTCTTATTTCGAATAAGAAAGTGTTCCATTAAATATGATTTGCTTTATTGTATTGCTAATCATATAAATGGGACTTTATATCCTTATCTTGGAAGAAAAAAAATAATGAGTATAACGTAAATAATGGAAATCTGAATCTAAGGATGTAAGCGTTGCATTCTTAAAAGCATTAATGTCTATATCAAATGAAAAGAAACACATATCTAAAATTCCATGGGACGGAGTTTTAAATTCGCATGATTTCGAATCATGTGATTTATGTGAATCTTGTAAAATGATTAAGACACTTCTTACTAATAATAGTAAAAGGAAGTACTATTTTGGACTAATACATATTGATGTATGTAGTTCATTAAAGTAACAATACTTGGAAAAAGGATTTTAAAATCTCATGGCAAATGTATTATTGTACTCTAATCTGATCAAAGTGATGAATATTTGAGCCTTGGATTTTATGAGAATTCTGCAGAAAGTCTGCAGAATATGAAAACGGAATCTGGAAACAACATTCGTACGGCTTCAATTTGGGCGCACGCCTAGTATTGAGCCGTACGGCCCCTATTTACAGAAACCTGCAGATTGATGTTTTTTGCCTCATGATAAGTCAAAGATGATCTTTAATTAGCCCTCTAGATTATGTACTGGAAACAGCTACGCTTACACTAAATTGAGTTTCATCTAAGAAGGTTTGAAATACCATATGAGATATGGAATGAAAGAAAAACTTGGTTTATCTTTAATAAAGATTTGTGATGTGATGATTTGAGAAAAGTAATGTCTTGAACAAAATCACACCTAAATCTAATTAATGTATTTTCATGGGATATCTTAAAGATATTAATTTTATACCCTTTAGAGTACAAATCGGTTATTGCTCTAAATGGTACTTTCTAGATAAATCGTTTATCTCTAAAGAGCTAGTGGGAGTAAAAATGTATCTCGAATAGTTCGAGACCCATAAAATGACATAGAACCAAAGATGGAAGTTGAACAAATATTCACAAGGAGTTGTGGAAATTCGTTTAAGTATACACAAAAAATTTACATAATTGATAGGATACTATCTATAACAAGAAATATTGATTTCTCATAATAGAAAGTAATAGGGAAGATATCATTGCGAATGATTGACCTATTACCCATCAAGATGCAAAGTCCGCTCCGGATTTAGATAAATGTGTAGATACCCCGGGGAACCACGGCTTGGCTAGAGCGGTGAATTATCCTAGGATGTCTAACTTGTTTTAGATTGTTTAGAGTCGCCACCTATGTTTTTAAAGGAACATAAGAAAAACCTAGAAATAGCCTAATTTATGTACAAAACCAGAGATTCGGGAGAGAAGGGTTCGGGGGTTAGGTGACGGAGTGGGAAGTACTTAAACACCCACTCCGTCCCGCTTACGCGGGTCTTGCTACTATTGGTGTTCTAATGCTAAATGTCCTTCAATTTATTAACAATGCTAACAATTATAATGTAAAGAAAAAAGGGGAGAAGAATGATTTTATTAATTTAATGCTAAATAGTTACATGTTGGACTAGTGCTAAATGATTACATTAAGAAATGAAATATAAATTAAATGAAGTTTGGAATGTCGGGATGTAACCTTGGCCAAACTTCAATAGTGAAGTGGCCTTTTGGTTGTATCCCTTTTTATGGAGATTGCATACTAGTAAGACTAGACAAATAAAATAAGAGAAGAAAAGAGATGTTGTACCTTAGGAAAGAGGACTTCAAACTTGGACTTGAAAATGGTGTTGTTGTCGAGAAAATGTTGTGCAAACACTTTGTGTAGTGTTTTGTAGAGAAGGATTGTTGAGATGATTTGTGTAGAGTTTTGTTCAAGTCTCAAAAATTGGGTCCCTTTCCAAGGTAGGAGATGATGGTTTTTATAGGTAAAAAAGAGAGGGAAATGATGGAGGGAAAAGATGATCATCCATGTGAAATGGAATTGACCAATAAAAAATAAGATAAATAGAATAATAAATAAAAGAAATAAAAGAAAATCAAATAAAAATAAAAAGGAAATATTTTGTTTTAATGAAAAGGCTAGAAATGTGGGATTGGGAGTTAATGAGAAAAGGGGGGATGAATGTGGATGTAAAAAGGGTTGTTTGTGATCAAGAAAAGATGTTTGTAAATAAGAAAAGTGAGGGAAATAAGGTGCAATCCGTTACTGCCAAAGTGGGAAGCGCGCGGGTCCGGCTTTTGGGGCGGGACGCGCGCGCGGCTCACTGGCAGTGCCGGAAGCGCCCGCGGGTGAAAAATAACAGAATGACAGAATGACCCTAAAAGTTAACTCTGTTATGCAGTTTAGTCCAAAACTAACGGAATCAGTTAGGAACTTAACCGAAGTAACAGAAATCAACAAAAATAAGTTAAATAAAAATGCTTTGTATGCAATCGGGGTGAGAGGTCCAAGGCGGGGTGTCTACAAAATGATTTGGAGTCATAAAATCTAAATGTGTAATCCATGAGTTCTCTTGGAGAAAACGGACATGGATCGCAAGGTGCATATTGATTAAGCAAGACTGATTGAGAAATGTTAATTTTTTATTAACTGTAGTCATACTTAATGTTATTAGAATTCTAATTGTCATGACCTCATATAGATGGATGTCAAAACTATATTCCTTAACAGGAACTTACTTTAGGATGTGTTTGATACAACCTAAAAGTTTTGATTGATTCATAAAATTCTAATAAAATACGCAAGTTGCAGAAATTCATGAAATGATTGAAGCAAACTACTTGGAGTGAAATTCCATTTTGATATAGTATTCAAAGAGTTTGAATTCATCAAAGATGAAACTTATGATTACAATAAATTTAGTGGGAGCATAATATTATTCCTAGTCATATATATTTAGTTGACATATAATTCATTCTGAAAGAGTTTCTAAATGAAAGACTTGGATAAAGCCACCTATATCATTGGAATTTAGATTTATGGAGATAAATCTAAAACATTGATTGGTTAAAGTCAAAGTACTAATAAAGACAAGATAATGAAAAGTTCACCATGCAAGACTCTTAGAGAGGTTATTGCGAAAGTCTAATGGCATTAATCGTTGCAAGATTTAGTCTTACTGGAAGACTAATGAGCAAGAGTGCATGATTAGGATTCCATATGCTTCGGCAATTGGATCTATCATGTAAGCCGTGTTAATGTACTAAGACCGGATGTCTCATATACTTGGATTATGATGAGATAATACCAATCGGATCCTAGTGAAAGTCACTAGTTAAGAAACACTCTTATGTTCTCTAAAAGAAACTAAAGGATGCGTTCTTGATCTTTGATGGAATGAAAGATGATCTTGTAATAGTCACATAGATGCATTCTTACAAACCAACAAAGATAAATATTACAGTATAAATACATGTTTACGTTTAATAATGGTGTTAGAATAGTTCAAAATGGACCATTACCATTCTACAAAAGGTTGAGTATCTAATGGCATGAGATGCAACTAAAAGAATGTTAAGATTAAGATTCTAATTAGTAAACTAGAAATAGTTTCTAGTGTCACTAATTTAATGTACCTTCATTGTGTCAATAATCATTATTACACAAGTCAAGGGACTAATGTCTTATCCAAACAATACTCAGACGTTTATATCTTACTCGAGAAATCGTCAAAGATGGGAGATGTCAAAATATGCAAAATACCTTATGATAATAACAAGGATAATCATCCTACATGAGCTCGTTTGCAATTATGATGGAGATCATAACTAAGCTCAATGGGTATTGGATACACTTTGATTGGGCCTAGTGCAAGTGGGAGATTGTTGGATATTATGCCATAGGCCATTGAGAAGGGCCTATGCGTTATATCATAGCTTCGTTGTTATAAAGATAACAAACCCGATTATTATATCTTTTGCATGTTTATTATAATGATCATTGTCCCTAGCACTTATGAAGGGATAACATGAGTTTAATGGATAATCATATGATGATTATAGTGCATAGGATGCAGATTAAACTTGTGGGTACATGTTGGAGAACAAGTACTGGATAGACCCGTTATGATATTTATGTCATGGTCAAATGTCATAATTAAATCTCATAATAGTTATATCATTTATCCTTAGACCTGAGACTATCATAGTCTTCCACATGATGAACATTATGTTTAACGTACTCAAACGCTACCCCTAACCGGG
Organism: Campanula takesimana; assembly: GCA_026119855.1. NCBI lineage: Eukaryota > Viridiplantae > Streptophyta > Magnoliopsida > Asterales > Campanulaceae > Campanula > Campanula takesimana. Next base: position 54,129 of record JAOWBW010002653.1, on the reverse strand, counting down.
TGGTTATAAAGGCTATGATTGGCATAATCGGATTCTTATAGGGAAGAATGATAAGTCAAGATGGAATTTGTCCCTCTCTCAAGAGAGATATCTGATTGGCCACTCGATGAGTGAGATTGATAATAGTGTACGGCCGTACCCAAATGAATTGAAGTGTTCAATGTTATTTGCGCATATCAATCTTTTTGAGATCGAGAAAGCATTGGACAACATAAATTGACGTGGACCATGACTTATGTCCAATATGATATCGCGTGACAAATGGATTGTTATATGTTCTATAAGGTTACTTTGGAATTTCAAAGTTATACTAATTGGGTAGTCATAATGGCTTGCTAGAGTCCGCTTATGACTTATGGGTTCGGACTGGTTCGAACACGTTGCCAACATAGTATAATCCTATTGGGTCACACACAATAGAACGGATTGGAAAAGGCAAAAAATCTGGGAAATCAGACTTGGCCACCGTACGGCTCTCACTCTGGCGTACGGCTGTGTTACAGCCGTACGGACGTGGTCCCGTAACTGGCCAGTTTATTCAGTTTTCTTTTTAGAAAAGGAATCCCGATTCCAAACGGAATTAAGTCAAACCCTTATATATGATATACAGCCGGGTTTGACAGCCTCTAATGGTGATTTTGGAAATCACAAACCTTTGTTTTAGAAACAATAAATTATAGATAGGTATGATTATTTATTGTGAGATTCATGATCACCAAAATACAATAATCAATGAAGCAAGATAATTCTGACGTTTTTTCATCAAACCTTGGGTCTAGCAATCCAGATCAAGAAGGTGCTCTTGATATCTGATGGATGTGATTTTACACATCCAATTCATTTACTTTTGGACTTATTCTCGAGAATTGTTGTGTTTTAATGGCGTTTTGGAGTGTTTTTGATTCAGGGAAAAGAGTTGGTATTATGGGTAATTGGTGCTTAAAATGCTGAGAAGTGACGGACGTGAATTGATAAACAAAAGAAGGAAGAAAACGAAGATTTCAGTCCAGGCAGTTTGGGCGACCGCACACAGCAAGAGTGGTCGGCCGCACACTAAATTGGTGAAAAGAGAAGAACAGACTGATTCTTTGGGCGACCGCACACAACAAGTGTGGGCGGCCGCACACTACACCCGCACCAGTTTTTCGGGATTTCATTCTACGACGGGATTTGGACTAATTTCCTAATTTTTACCCTACTTGGGACTCTAGTATAAAGAGGAGGACTCCAACCATTAGTTTTCTTATGCATTATTCTTAGGTTTTAATTAGTTTCAAAGGTGTAAGATTGAAGTATTTTCTTTTCAAGATTCAAGATCCAGGTTTTATATTCTTAATTTTATTACTTGTGTTCATTATATTGAATATGAGTAGCTAAGTTCTTAATTCATGGGTTGGATGTAAAACACTATCTAGTTCTATGTTATAAACATTTTTATTCATATTGATTTCATTCTAGTTGTTCAAAGTAGTTTAATCAAGTTTTTAGAGTTTCAATAATTGAACTAGTCATTATTGGCCTTTTTAACAATTTAGGGTTTTAACTCCGCCATTGATTTGGGGATTAAAGCGTAGACCAATGCTTTGAGTAATATATCTATTTGATGCCGTGATAGAAATCAAGTGGGTGTAGGTTTATTTGTTCTTTAGAACGTAATAACTCTTTAAACAATTACATAGACTTGATTTGCGAAGTGTGATTAGTTAGAGAGAACTAGATTGCAATCCGGCCGTCTCACCGTCCCAATATTTACAAGAAGTGAACGAACCATGGAATGAAATCAGTAACTTTATTTCAAAATAACATAGAATGATGATAGTGTGAAATCCAATCCGTGAATCCCTTTAATCTATTTACACCGTTGCTAGTGATCATTGTTTTGTTAATTTAGTATTTAATTTCAGTCTTTAGTTAATAAAATCAAATCAAATAAACCCCCCCTTTTGGTTACTCTTTACATTTATTAAATCAACTTGTTTATCCACGAGTCTCTGTGGTTCGACCCTTACTTTTGTATCCAGCTGCTTCGGCACTTGTACACTTGCAAGGTTTTTATTACACGAGGATTTTATCCATCAATATCCGTTCGACGTGTGGATACCGATGGAGGGTGTTTCCTTTAGCACCTTAAAGTCCATGTTCATGGATGCGATCTTCAAGGCTTAGTTTCTTTCATCTTGTATTTAATTTAATCAACATGCACGGATCCGGGCTCTTGGGTGTTTGATTTATATGTTTAATTCCGCTGTGCCTGATGCATCAAAACCCAACAGTCACCTGCAAAATGGATAGTAGTACGAGCATCATTATCAAAAATATAATTTGAATTGATATTACCAAAGGGATTAGCGTTTTCAGCGGAAGATGCCACAACGGTGCTACTGGTGAAAGTGGCTCCTTCTGATGACATTCCAAAGATGTTATGCGTAGAAGGCGGAACATAGGTGTTTATTTCCATGGGTAAGTCAAAGATACTAGAAGAAAAAGGCGTCGTCATCATTGGAGATGTCGACATCATAGAAGATGTCATGATCCCTGCATAAGTTGCTGAAGCCATAGGGATGAATTCATTGAGGACCTGTGAACTGCCCCCAAGATCGAAATTAAGAACTTTGGGGCGAATCGGGGAGACATCATCCATCCTTTCAGTTAACATCTTCTGTTCCTTCTGCATCTTCATTAAGGCGTGAGCAATCAGAGTGGTGCTATCCTGTTGTCTGTCAAGCTGGTTCATCTGGATTAGCATGTTCTTGATGTCGACATCATGAGTCGAAAACGTCTGCTTCTTGCCAGTTCCCATAGGTGGAGGAGGTGGCAATCCGCTAGAACCACCCGTTGATGTTATAGGCCCGATGCCCCCAGACGGCGGGATAACACCACTAATTGAAGTGGTTGACTTGCTGGTGCTGGAAATCATGGGTTGAGTAGACATCTTGAATCGATAGCAATTCAATAGATTAAAAAACCAAGTGCCCCTCGGTGGGCGCCAAATTGTTTTGGCAAAAAACAATGAAATATACCCTGGATCAAAATTAAGGAGGGTTAAATGGAATATAAGTTATAGAATTGCAGAATTCAAGATTGCACAAGGATGTAACGAGGAAAGCCTTTGAGACAATAATCTCGCCGGCACAAAACCTCGGGAGGTGATTAAGAGCACCTTCCTACCCAAACGATAGTATTAATCTTCTTGTTTTTAAACTGTGGAGGAGTACAAAGCGTTGTGTTAGTGTGTGTTATGGTGTTCCTCCAAGTTCGATTAAATAGAAAATACAAGAGTCCTATAAACTATCCTACAAATCCTCTATCTTGGTGAATCTTTGACTTGGTCTTCTTTTCTGTTGAGAGTAGGCCTTGTAACACGTTTTTACTTAGCTGTAGATAAATAAAATTAGTTAGGATAATTATAATTAATTTATTGATAATTCTGCCAGAGGTGAAGATGTCTGCATGTTGATCAAGATGTCACCATCTTGAAAATATACCCATAACCAACTGTCCTAAAATCGTGGAATCCAATCTATCTCTAACCAAGTCTATCCCTTCGTGGATATAAGTCTTTTCCACGCGATTTCCAAGGGTTAGCTGCAAAAAATATTTATTAGAATAAAATAACTTTATTATTCATAACTTACTGATCACGAAGACGTCCACATACTGGCAGTAGTCAAGATGTCGTCCTCTTAAAAATGTAGCCACAACACTAACATTTTGGAAGTAATTAATACATACTTTATATTAACAAATATTAAGAAAAACAGTCAGAGGTTCATCCCAATAACGAAGGTTCATATCTAAACATGCAATTCTCACCAAAACATTAAGGGCTCGTTTGGTAGCCTGATAGGATTAGCCCGTATTAATAGCCGGAAGATTATTAATCGGGGGATTATTTACACCACCCTTTTTTATGGGTAGATATGAAAGGGGTTAGAGGGGATAAGACTGGATAAGAAGCTTATTCGAATTGTACATAGGATTATTAATTGGATTGCATTTAGTCTACCAAACACCAAGATTATTAGACTAATAATCATATCCAGCTCTAATCAGGCTACCAAATGAGCCCTAAACCAACTCATAACATCGTTCGGACCAATCTTTTGCTAATGATATCTTAAGAACTAAATCGCCATCGAATGTCCATACAAATAATGAACTACGCCCAAATCTTTCTCCAAGTATTACTTGGTCTCTGCCTAAATCCGGTATTCATAAAATCTTCACACGAAAAGTATTTGAATTTGAGAATAAACAAATTAAAACATTAATTTGACGGCTCTAATTAACCAACCAAGCATCCCACATATTGTAACAAGACGAAATTCAAGCATCACCCGAAGGTTGTCAACCCAATGAAAAGAAAACAACGACTCTTGATGAATAAACGGGATTTTGATGAAGAAGTGAAATTCTATTTGTGATGCGGTAGCTGAAATAGTTCAAATGCATACAAAATAAATCGCATAAAATGAATACATAATGTTTACCAAATAAAGAAGGATGAAGATCGTCGACGAAAGAAAAAGAACGAGAGATTGAAAGATGAGAGAGATGGAAAAACCAAAAATACTACTCCCTCGGTCCCTAAGTGAATGTCAATTTTTTTTAGAAAACCGTCCCAAAATGAATTGTCGCTTTTGGAAATAACTTTATCCCTTGATTGTTTTGTTACCGATTTTTTTCACTGGTCTTTATATATTTGTAAAACTAAATATTTGTGCTGATGAGTTTTGCTCCATTATGCCATGCTTGAGTTCACAGTAACATAGAGAAAGAAGACCAATACGTCCATGAATTTTTGAGTGGGCATGTGGTAAGCCAAGTGGATCCAAGATTTTTGTATTCATTGGGCCAGTGCGTGGTGCTTGTGTAACGGGACGCGCCTTCGGGCTCGGGTCGTTACATCGGTGGGATAGAGAAAGAAGATCATAGGCATTAAAGAAGATCATAGGCATTATTCAATTAAAAGCCCAATACATATGCTGATGACTTCTTGCACAGGCCTTCAAATTCTAAAGATAAACTAAGGCCTATTCAAAAATCTGTGTATATAAACTGAACTGGGCTTGGCCATTATAAATCACAATTTAAATTATCCTCCCTCCCCAGTCCTTAGAACAAATGTCGCTATATTTTGTAAGTTAGCACGAATAAATTTTGACCAACAGATTTATGTTAATCATGCATTCCAGACTTGGTTTTGTTGAAAACGTGTTGTTTCGTGGAAAAGCGTATTTTTAAATGCGGTACAATTTTATAAATAAGTGAAAACTTAAGAAACAAAAGGCATATATATAAAATAACAACTCAAATCATCAAAACTAATCAATAATAGCGAGTAATAATTGTTTCTTGGGTGTACCTAATTTGCACTCCTAGTCTCCTAATATTTAATGGAAAAGTACTCCATCCGTGACAATAAAATGAGTATCTTATTTTTTGTTTCATTTTTTTTCTAAAAAATGAATGTCATTACATAAAAATTTGAGTTAGTGATAATTTAGACCCTAAAATGATATACCACGCTTACAATCAAACCCTGAAGTTTTTTTTTTTGCAAGTTCAGACCTTAAAGCGAAAAATACTTGCTAGTTAAAGCATTTTCACGGTTTCAGTTAAAAAACTTGATAAATCCTCATGTGCATTGCCCATGATCAACAAATTGATTATTTTAATTTAACATTAAATTTTAAAGGCTTAAATGGCATATCTTTAAAATGGGGGTTGGGCCAAATAAAAACTCCAAATTATACTCAATCTTTCCCCTCCCATCCCCTTTCTCTCTTCCCCGTAACCTAAAGGGCCCGCTCCCGAGTTTTTAAAAGAGAGAAAGGAAGGGGAGGGGAGGGGAAAGAAGGGGAGGGGAAGGAACTCAACATCATTTAGATGTGCTCTTGAGTTTATGAAAGAAAAGGAGGGAAAATAGAGTGAATTACACTTGTACCCTTAATGAGAGAAAGAAAGAGTTATATTTGAGGGGTAAAATAGGTTTATTAAAAAAAATTGGTTTATAAGACTTTATTTCCTTCCAACTCCTCTTACTTTTTGGAGGATTGTGTAGGAGAGAAAATCTTAAAAAATTTCATTTCTTTTCCGTCCACTTCCTTCTTAAAAAAACTCGGGAGCAACCTTACGAAGGAACGATTTACTCTGCCATCTTCACTGACAAGCAGTATCTGCTAGCCGCATCCGTCGTCTCCCATTCACCCGCTCCATCTTCCCCAACCATAAGATAGGGATAGTGGTATGATTTTATTTTGTTATATAAAACTGAATTTGTAGAGATAATTCATAAATTTGTGAGTCATTTCACTATATTATTTGATTTTCTTTAGTAAATGGTGAGAAATTGCAATCAAGAAAGAGAAGTTATGTGATTTTGTTTCGGCTGGTTATGTTTATTTCCTAGCGACCTGATTTTCTCCTGTATGTTTTAATCTTCGTAGTTTCATGAGCATCAATTTCTGTATTTGTCAATATTCTGTTTTATTGACATGAGAGAGGGGGAAAGGTTGATGATGGATGTTTGAGCAAGGATGGGAGAGGCGGTGTGTGTGCCGTGGGCGAGGTAGGGCTAGAAGGGAGTTTATGCTGTGTGTGTGTAGTGGTGGATGGTGGTGGTTGTGAAATGGTGGTGGGGGTTGCAAATAAAAATTAAATGTGGATTATGTAGATCATTATGTTTAAATTGGAATTTTTTTTTACCTACATTTCTCAAATATGAAATATTATTTTATAAAATAAATAAATTTTATTATTTGGAAAAGAAATATTTATTTTGTGTTAAAGTTTTATATTTTTTTGAAATGATATTTGTTATGATTTTCAGTTCAATTAAGTTTGGAATTTTCATTAAGTCCTTTAGGAAAACATTACTTCAAATTAACCAATTTCCTAGTCAGGTGCAACGCAAATTCTACTTAACTGACTTTTCTAACAAAATCCGTCAAAATAGCCTTAATGGGCCAGTAGTTTTCACGTAAAGTTTGATCTGACGAATAATAAACTTCAAAATTCGATTGGAATGGTGGTATATCATTTTAGGTCTAAAATTATTATTAACCCTAAAAGTTTTGTCTCTAAATATGTTTTACCAATTAATTTTTACTATTCATTGTATACAGTGAAGTAAGAATATTTTTGCATCTACCGGTGAGGGTGAATCTAGGCAAAGACTTTATGCGGCCGTCTTACAGCGCATGGGTTAACCCGGCCTGCCCGCGCAGCCACACCCTTTGTCCTCTCAGCGCATGCCACGTGTTTTTTTTTTTTTTTTTTTTTTTTTTTTAAATCTCACCCAATAAATTTTAAATGCAATATCTTGAGATTTTGAAATCGGTTTTTTTTTTTTAAATACCGTTGTTTTCGTCTCGACGAGACGAATCAAACTATATAGGTCATGATATAATTTGATTTTTTTTATATAAAATATAATTTTTGACACACAAAAAAATTGAGCTGCACGTCGTCCAAAATGTAGTACTTTTTTGTGAAAATAGTAGTATCAGTTTAGTCTTGAGAAAGTAACATTTTTATTATAAAAAACAGTTTTGCAATTTTTTTAAATAGTTTGATTTTTTTTAGAAAATCAATATTGACATGTAACAGTATATAAATATAAATATATATATATATATATATATATATATATATATATATATATATAGATGAATGCAACAGTTTTATATAGTAAATGTTACCTTTTTTATTTAAAAAAAATGAGAATTCATGAATATAATCGGTTGCATTAAGTGTTTTACTAATAAAAAATTTGCACAAATGAATGTAACAGTTTTCATAATAAATGTAACAACAGTTTTTTTGGAGTAAATATTATGTTATTCTCAATCTTCTTATGCAAATGTATGGTTACATTTCAAAAAAATTATTATATTTCAAAATAGAAATGGTTACAATTGAGAAAAAAAGTTACATTCATTTATTATAAAATATAACTTTAGTTTTGTTGTCAATATTATGTTAACTTTAATTCATTTCTGTAAAATTGTGGTACATTTCTTAAAAAAAGAGCGTTACGTTCTTATATATAAAGTGCTACATTTGTTGGCGAGCAAAGAATGACAAGGAAAAAAAGTTGGAAGGCAAAATAAAATAAAAGATTGGCTCGGCTTACTGGCTGGCGGCTTGACGACTTGGCTGTGAGCCGTCTCGCAACGACGGCCTCACATCGATAGTAGACCCGGCACACTCTAATTAGAAACACCAACAAAATTTAGACACCTCAGACAAGTGTTTGACCATAAATCGGCTTTGGTAACTAATGGGCCCAGTAACATGCAAATCTAGTGGGCCCTAAACCGCGACGTGACTCACCCCCACATTCGAATTTGAACACCACGAAAATACCGCAAACTTAAAAACGAATATTCCATCGTCTCAAATTCTCAAAATACCGTCTCCTTCCTTTCTCCTTCTCTCTCTGGTAGGGTTTTTCCAGGGTTTCTCTCTCTCTCTCTCTCTCCCCCTCTATGACCTCCAATTTACATCTCTACCCTTCCACCGTCCCACGTTTTCAATTTTCTCAATATTAATAATACCATTAGGGACTTGGAAAGGGGAAAAGCCTGTTATAATGGAAGCTCGAGTGGCGGTTCCCGGCCACGGAGGCGTCGTAGACGGCGGCACGATGAAGATATTACAAAAAAACCAGGAGCAACAGCCTGTGTCGGCGGAGATTGGTACCGTTCCTCAGCTTCTAGCCGGTGGTATTGCCGGCGCTTTTAGTAAAACGTGTACGGCTCCGCTCGCCCGCCTAACTATTCTGTTTCAGGTTTGTGCTTGCTTTTTGTGAGTTGTTTCTATTGCAGTATTTAATCGATTTTTAAGGTATGCAATTTCATTTTAGGGGTTAATTTAGGGTTTGTAGTGACATTGAATTGAAGAATGATTATTGGGCTTTCCAGAACAGAATTAATCGTAAGCTCCAGGTGACACTTTATTCTTTACATGACCACATTGTTTCATTGGTCATACTAGGGAGCTTCTTATATGCTACCCCATTCGAAAAAGGCTTCCTTCATATAATTAAGAATTTGGTAACCTGAGTTTTACACACAGTTACAATACCCTAGCTATGTTTTGTTTTGTGCCAATATGGTTCCTAAGTTTGTCCTTTTGTTGCAATTAGATGTAAAAACTAACAAATCTTTAATTTTCTGACGATTTCTAAGACATGTGCACAACACATGATTTTTTAAAGGGCATTTCCATCATTTCCTTGATGTGGGCAAGGCACGTGTTTGGGATGACTGAACCATTGCCGGATCGCCTAAGGAGGTTTCCTGGCAGTCGGCAATCCAGAAGGTCTTCAAGCTGCTCTTTCTCACCACTCGCGAAATTCAATGTTTCAACAAGAACGCTAACAATTAGGTGATATTCAACAAACGGAGAATTACACATAGCGTAAACAAAGAAAACTCAAACAGCGACACAGTTTAAGTTCGATGGATCAAGCTTAAATGCTATAAAAGCCTTTTAAATCAAACTGGTTGACCGAAATTGGAATTGCAGCTAAAAGTTGATGCAAAATCAACCATGAACAACAACAAGCGCATTAAAATCAATAGCAATTCAAAAGCAGAGAATCTCAACAATGTCGCAGCTTCATCAATTAAAAGGCTGCCGAAATTGTGAGGCTTTGAAGCTAGTTGGGAATGGGTTGTTTGGGTCGGATTTGGTGAGGGGCATTGGTGTATAAGGCGGCGAGGGGTGGTGCTACGATGGCTGTTTGGGGATGGGATTAGAGATGGGTTTTGATTTTCTTGAGGTGCCGTTGAGTTTTCCTTGGTGGGTTTTATGTGTGTGTGTGTGCGATGGGGGAAGGAGATGAACAGGGAAAGGAGATGAAATGACTAAAGTACCCCTTTAAAAGTCATGTGTATGGCACATGAATTTAATTTCGTCAAAAAATTAACGATTTGTTAGTTTTTACACCTAATTGCAACAAAATGACAAGCTTAGGAACCGGATTGACACAAATCAAAACTCAGCTAGGGTATTGCAGCTGTGTGTAAAACTCAGGTTACCAAATTGCAATTAGCCCTATAATTAATATTGTATTATCAAAAAATTTCTTTTCTATTTTTCTTTTAAATTGTGCTAAAGTAATTTTTTGGTCATATCACATGCTAGACAATTACCTCTTTGATTAGAAAGTTAAAACTTGAATAAGTATGTAAATTGATTAGAAAGTTAAAACTTGAATACGTATGTAAATTGATTAGAAAGTTAAAACTTGAATAAGTATGTAAATTTGAGCCCAATTTTCGGAGATGCAGACTCATATGTTGAACAAGTAACGATGCAGAGCGTGATTTTTTATCAGAGGGATTATTTGAATTGTCATGGAATGAAATCATGTTCGGTGAATAAAGAAGTGCATCTGTCATAATTGACTTGTATCCATTAGGTTGAAAAGAAGTATTATTTGACAACTATTAGACCCATGTACTCAATGGAATATAATAATTGTCTATAGAGGAAAACATGTAAACAAGGTGATTGTAATTGAAATGTAAATGTTAAGAAGAAAATGTGACAAAACTAGGAGAGAGCTATAATTTGTGTAAAGATTTGCGAAACAGTAAAAGTCCCCCAAATAGGGATAAAATTTCAACCAGGCGAGAAGTAGGGAATAGGAATCAGGTGTCCAAACCTAACATTGACATCAGGAAATAAGTAATGTATAAATCAGTGTGCTGTCTGGGATAACCTTTGTTTGTATTGTATTTAATGGCAATCAGAATTCATATAGTCAATCCCCGTGAGTGGGACACCAACTGCTGATTACGCTTCATATTTTCATGTTTATTCAGTTTTTATACTCCCTCCGTCCCAAATGAATGTCCAAATTTCATTTTAATGGACAATATGAAATTCTCTACTTTTTATACATTTTAGTGTAATAGATGCATATATTGTAATCTTCTTTCAAAACATTTGTTTTGCAAGTATAAAGAGACTAGTGCAAAAAATTGGTAAAAAACATTTAGGGAGAAAGTTTTTTCCAAAAAAGACATTCATTTTGGGACATAAAATTCTTGAAAATGGACATTCATTTAGGGATTGAGGAAACATTATTTTTAAGAAGAAACTCTAGCGTCTATATAGCAAAGATTAGGAGTGTAAGTGGTTCAGCTTTGTTCAATTTAGCTCAATACCATGAACTCGACAAGACATAATTGGTTTCACTGTTGACAAACTAAACGAGCTAATCAATTGATTGCAACCAAGGCAAAGTAAGATGATGGATTTCGTCTCAGTGGTTTACGGCCTTTATTCTTAAAAATATATGTTGGTGACCTTCATTAAGTAAATTGACGTCAAACCAATCTTAACCTCGTAGAAATTGTCTTAAAAGTATAGCATATAATATTAGAAAGTTTAAAATAAAAATCAAGTTTATATGCTTGCGAAGCTTGTTAGTTATGCATGGTGAGTTCTTGTTATTGTTCTATTAGAGTGATGCCAATATGTGCTACCATGGGCTCCAAACGTTTTTAGCCACTGCGAATTTTGGCTCAAGTCATATCTGGGCATACTAATTCGGTGTCCTCTTTATCTCATGCTACTGAATTGAAAAACTTTGCATGACCCTTTTTTTTTAAAATCTTGTTTCACCTTGGGTTTACTTGATCTGATTTCTTGCTGAATGCGATGATGTGATTATAAGATTTGAAGCTTATTTGTTTGGTCTATGGCGCCTTATTTTTGTGGTTAAATTGTAATCTAGGTGCAAGGTATGCACTCTGAAGCTGCATTAATGAGCAAGCCCTGCATATGGCGCGAAGCAATTCGTATTGTTAATGAAGAAGGATTTAGAGCCTTTTGGAAAGGGAATCTTGTTACCATTGCGCATCGTCTTCCTTATACAGCAGTTAACTTCTACTCTTATGAACGCTATAAAACTGTAAGTGTAAATATCTTTGGGTTCTTTACTTCCTTTATGATGTGTAATTTGTGGTACTTGATTAGGTGCATCTTTGGTGCTTACTTGTTTCTTGTATCATTGCAGTGGTTAAAATCAATTCCAGTTATACAACAGTACCGAGGAAGTGCAACTGCTGATGCTGGTGTGCACTTTGTTGGTGGGGGACTGGCAGGAATAACAGCTGCTACAGCCACATATCCATTGGATCTTGTCAGAACACGTCTTGCAGCACAGGTATGAAAAGCACGATTTAGATGGTTATTGTTTCTTTTTATTTGTTTATTTTTGTGCACACATGAGTGTTTACTCCTTAATTACTGTAAACAGGTAAATACATTGAAAATTTTAACAATACAATATTTTGAAAATTTATATCAACTTTTCTCTGCAATGGTAGTGAAAATTTATTTTTGGAAAAAAACTTGATTGGTTAGGGGGAGGAAGTTAATGAAAAGATAGCCATAAAATGTAAAATATGGTAGTGATCAGGGGCAAATATAGGGAGAGAGATAAAAAGAATCCGAGAGACCAACCCCCTCCTCCCCTCCATTAATATAAAGTAAGATAATTAACTGTGAAAGTACTTTGTCAGTGATGAACTTGTGTGTGTCTGTGTTTCCTCCCTAATTACTGTAAATGTGCAACTTTAGGTACTTGTTAGTGTTGAACTAAATCCTTTTTGTAGAACATTTTTTTGTTTCAAGTTATTGCCACCCTGGCTGGGCTTGTACGTTGAATCGCTAATGTATGTTACATTGCAAAAGGCTGCATATGAAGTTGAGCTCATGTCTAATGGATTTTGTTTTCTTGTATTCTTTCGTACAGTCACCTTCACCGTGTCCTGTAATTCAGTGAAGGAATATAATTGCGACCTAGGACGCCATTACAGTTTCTCCAACCAGTTATCTTCTGTATGTTCCAGTTTTTGGCATTTGTTAACTCTCTTTGTTTTAATCTTCTAGAGGAGTACAATATATTACCAAGGAATCGGGCATGCACTTCGTACAATTTGCAGAGATGAAGGTGCCTGGGGATTATATAAAGGACTTGGAGCAACCTTGTTGGTATAACATCCTCCTTTACTTTTGTGCAGTATGTGTACACACATTAATTTACTCCGTAACTTTTATTTACAATGAGTGATCTACATGATGCAGGGTGTCGGTCCGAGTATAGCAATAAGCTTTTCTGTTTATGAATCCTTGAGAACTTATTGGCAGTCCCAAAGGCGAGTACTCTTTGCCAGTTTTCTCTATTGATCAACCACTTTTATGCTTTATGTGTAAGTTGAGAACTGACACCTTTGATTATTTGATAGGCCGGATGATTCTACTGTTATGGTTAGTCTTGCTTGTGGCAGTCTCTCGGGCATAGCTTCCTCAACAGGTAATTATTTCGTAATATAGGTTTTCTTTCCCACTGTGCCTACTTTTATCGAGCTCTATAAATTTGTAAATTATAAGCATTTCAGCCATTTGTCGACTTCTTCCCCGGAAGGTTCTTTCAGAAATATATTTGCTTTATATTCAATTGATTTAATTTCATTTTTTAACACTGTTATTTTTTTTTGCACGAAACCAATGTACTCTAGAAAAGTTCGCCCTACCCCGAAAAGTTGACCCGTTGGATTTTAATGGATGAAATTTCTTAATATTCACGCTTTTCACCCTCTTAACTTTCACATGTAGGTGTGGAATGATTAAGTAAAGTTTTTCATTCATTATCAAACGGGGTTTAACTTTTTTGGGCTTGAGCGAACATTACATTGGCTTTCATGCAATAAAATAATTATAATGGTTAAAGTGAAAGTCGGGCCAAAGTGCGAAGTACAGTGGTTGAAAATGAAATTAAACCTATTCAATTAGTTGTCACAAAATTATATTATCTGTTGAGCTCCGTTTCTTTGTCAAGAACCTTGGAAAGGAAAAGGGGAGGGGGGGGGTTATTATCCTTCATATGTTCTCAACTGTTCATAACATTCTTGCACTTTGCAGCAACGTTCCCGTTAGATCTTGTGAGAAGAAGAAAGCAGTTAGAGGGAGTAGCTGGTCGAGCCCGTGTATACAACACTGGCATAATGGGAACATTTGGGCACATCGTACGCTCAGAAGGCCTACGAGGTTTATACAGAGGAATTTTACCAGAATATTACAAAGTTGTCCCCAGTGTTGGAATTGTATTCATGACATACGAGACATTAAAGAAGCTTCTATCTGGTAGCAGCCCTTTCTGAAGGTTTTACTAGTCCGTCCCGCCATCAATTCCGTATTAAATCCGCAACCATCCTTGCACATGTCAGGAGTACGGATCAGTTTTGTTTACGATAATTTAGGGAAGAATTAGTCAGTTTGTAGTGCTCAACTTTCGAAGTCAACTTGATGGTCAACTTTGTTGTTGCCAACAGTAACATATTTTTCCGGTATATAGGCGATTAAGGTTCATGTCTCACATTAGTTTATACCCTTCAAAGTTTCAATGTATTTTTAGGTCACAAGTGTTTTAGCACTTTCTATTCATGGTGTGCATATTTTTCTTTCTTGATCATGATTGCAACTTGCAAGCAAATGAGATGCAATATATCATTTGCTATTGTCATTTTGAATGAGATACAGAGTACTATGTAAAACCTATTTTAGTGAATAGAATTGTGCTTTTTTTTTTTTTTATCCTTCTAATTGTTTAGTACTCCCTCCTCCCCCAAAATGATCTTATTTGTCATTTTTCATTGTCCCAAAAAGTTCTTCACATTTCTATAATTTAGGCTCAAAAGTGCATAAACAAAACATGACTAGTGAAGCATGTGAAGATCATTTTGGGTCGGAGGGAGTAATTATTAATTCGATTGCAGTCCGTCATAGTAAAATTGTGGTGAATTGTTTTGTGGCAGTGTTTACAGACACTTGAACAGCGACTTCTCGTAATAAATGTCGCACTAAGTTTCACAGTAGTTAATCAGTCAAACTTATGACCTCTCATAATAAATTGTCGCACTAAGTTTCACAGTTGATTGGTGCGGAGGGAGAGTATTAGATACTTTGGTTAATTAATCATTTACAATTATGCCAGTCCTAAAGATGATTATAGTGACTGAGTTGGGATATTCCTATGTTTTTTTTATGTTAAACAAAAAGGATCAGGCCAGATATTATACTGATTAGACAATACATTTTGGCATAAAATCAAATTAATGTTACTAAAACAAGACATGTTTGGTTCACATTCAATGTAGGATTGTGCTCTCAGGTAACACAAGGAACCTTGAACCTTAATTAAATTGAAAAATTAACATCTTTTACTTTAAAGGGAAGAATATTTTGACAGGAATCTGCAATGAAATTCCATTTTTACTGTAATAATCAAACTTCTTTCCTAATCAAGCGACAAAGTATATAGAAAAGGAAGCTTAATTCCGTAACTGGAATTAAGCTTGTTTATTGATATTTGAGCAATTCATCAGGTTATTTTTTTGCGCTTTCTCTAATCTTTTTCGCTGGAACTTTCTGTTACCAGGACCGGCCCTGTAGCAAGATAGGTAGTGGCGGATCTACACCAAAAAGTTTGGTGTTGCCTTTTTTTTTTTTTTTTTTTTTTTTAAATACGAAACTAAAATTCAATACGTTTACAATTATAAATATAATAGGCTTCAATATGTCAACATTATATTAAACAAACACAATTTACAATTGATGTTTCCTAGGATTCATCTTTTGAAAATAAGTTAAAATCTCATCCTCACTAATAGTCATAAATACATTTCTTTCTACAAAAGTTACCAATCGGTCATTTAACCATTCATCCCCCATCTTAGACCTGAAATCGCTCTTCACATGCTTCATAGCTCAAAAGAACCGCTCAACACTTGCGGTTGGTCTTTTCGTAAATGCAAAGTCAAATGATTTTCCTTAGGAAATTGATAGTATGCATATCAACAATCAAATGAGTGGTTCTACCCATTACCCAACCCCCAAACTAGAAAAAAAAATGAAATCAATTTTAGATTTTAGGGTTTACCTTTGATTGGGCAATCTCTTCTTGTTTTCTTGAGGGGGCTGCGGAGGGGGAGTATTTCCGTCCATTCGGCGATGGTGGCTGTGACAGCCACTGTGGGCGGTGCCGGCGGTGAGTGAGGGAGTGGTGGCGATTGGGCGAGCGAGAGTCGAGAGCGAGAAAGGCGAGAGCGAGGGTCTGTTGTTTTGTTCCGTGTTCGTATTCTTTTTCCCAGTTAATGCGTTTCTAATAACTGAGTTTTTATTTTTTTTAATATTAAACACCCAAAACGACGTCGTTTTTTTTTTTTTTTTTTTTTTTTTACACCATTGCCTGGGCAACGGCAGACAAAGGAGTAGATCCGCCCATGAAGATAGGTGAGGCGGCTGCCTAGGCCTCCGAATTTTTACTCGATTTTAGGGCCCAAAATTATTTTTTCTCATTATATATATATTAGGTATCACTTTTATACTAATGCTCATGTTGGCGTTAGGCTGGCCATTTGTACCAAACCAAACCAACTTACCGAGTACCAACCGTACCAAAGTGTTTGGTATACCGAACTTCGGTATACCGAAAGTTTGGTACGGTACTACCGTACCGATTCTTCATACTTGGTTGGTACACGGCATACATATTTAAGTTTGGTTGGTATACCATGTACCGATTATATTTTTATAAAAATAATTTTCATTATATATTTAATTAAAAAACATATAAAAAATACTAAAATTTAATTTAATCTAACCCCAAATATCTTAAAACCGTGCAAAGCCAATAAATTACACTTACTTTGGGAAAAGAGAGTATAATCTTACATATAACATTAGTCTCTTGTTGTTGAAAAACAAAAAATATACTCCCTCCGTCCCATTTGAAGCTTTGAAGCTTCACCTTTTACCCAAATGAGTGTCCTGTTAAAAGTTTCATCCTTTCTTAAAATGGTAAAAAATGTAGGCCCACTTGTCATACCCACTCACTTCTTCCTCTCACATACTTAAATTATGGGACCCACTTGTCATACCCACTAACTTTTCCCTCTCACATATTTAAATTTTAGGCCCCACTTGTCATAGCCACTACCTTCTTCCCTCTCACAACCCTTTTTACACTCATCCATTTCCTTAATTTGTGTGCCATCACCAAAATGGTGAAGCTTCAAATGAGACGGATGGAGTATTCAAGATCTACTTGTAGAGAGCCGCCTGAGACAGTGCAAGATCCAGAGTAGTTTTTACCTCGTATTTTACTCTTATGGAAATCTGATGGAGCTCAATAATTCATGTGTGCTTTTGATGTGCTTTGCAGATGCATTTTAGGATAAATTTAGGTTGGCTGCAAATAATATGGTATAGGCTAACATTTGCTACAAGTATATATATATATATATATATATATATATTTGCAGATCTCACGTGGCCACACTTTTTGCTTAAAGTGCTTTCAAATGCACTGAAGCTGATTTATTTATTTGCTAATGATAAACTTATACTCCCTCGGTCTTTTTAGTCTGTTCACTTTTGGTTAACAGGAGTAAACATTGACCAAACATTTAATGTCAATCTAACAATCCTAATGAAATTTTAAAAATTATTATTGATAAATTAAATGATTATTTATCAATTACAATTTTTAGAATTTCATTAGGATGATTAGATTGACATTAAATGTTCGGTCAACGTTTTCTCCCGTTAACAAAAAATGAACAGACTAAAAAGACGGAGGGAGTATATAATTTGTGTCTTTTGGTATTAAGAATATCATGTTACATTGTTAGTTAATGTAATATTATTATGACTTTGTGTTTAAGAATTTTCTCAAGACTTTAGAAAAATATTTGATTAATGTTTGGACACTTTAGTTTTGAGTTAATTTATGTATGGTAGGAATTTAGTACCAACCGTACCAATTAAGTTGGTATACCAACTTTAACGGTTAGTACCGGCACTTATTTTAGTGAACCAACTTAAACTTGGTTGGTACACGGTACATCTAAAAAACCGTCAGCATACTAGCTATGCCAGCTCCAGTTGGTGCAGTGGTTAAGGTAAGTTAAGGAGATGTTCGCTGGCTCAAGTTCATCCGTGTTCGAATCCTGGGCATGCTTTGCGTCTTTTTTTTTTTCCGGCCAAAATACATTTTATCCCCCACAGTATCCACCGATTCCCACTTTGCACCCCCGTTTTCATTCGTGTTCGAATCCTGGGCATGCTTTGCGTCTTTTATTTTTTTTCCGGCCAAAATACATTTTACCCCCCACAGTATCCACCGATTCCCACTTTGCATCCCCGTTTGAAATGTCGGTCTGTTTGGTACCTAAACTTCCAAATTTTCCCACTTTGCACCCCATCACTAACGAATGTTAGAAAAATTAACTGAATAGGTAACGAATGGACTATTTTGTAATGCTTATTAGTTTTTATGGGTCAAAATGCAAAGTTTTAAATATTAAGTACTAAAAATTTATTTCTTTTACCAAATATTTAACATTATCTTAAATATTAAATAATTAATATTTCTTGAAAATAATACTATCTTTTTATGCTATTTTTTTAAATAAAATTTATTACTGTTTTTTAAATAAAAATATTTTAAAAACAAAGATTTTTTTCTACCAAAAAACATTATGATGTCTTATTTATATTTTTAAAAACTATAATATAAAACTTTTAAATTGTAATTTTTGTAAGATTTTTTTTTTGAAATAAAACATTATAGCTTTTTTTTTTAAAAAAAAAAAATTACTCCCTCCGTCCCAGTTGAAGGTTCTTACTTTCCTTCCTATCCTCATAAAGTTCATATATTACAAAAAAAAACATCACTTACCCATCTACTTTTAAATTTGCTAAAATAATGTTAATTATTTGGAAAAAAGAAATAAATTTTTAGTACATAATATTTAAAACTTTGCATTTTGACCCTTAAAAACTAATAAGCATTACAAACTAGTCCATTCGTTACATATTCTGTTAAATTTTCTAACATTCGTTAGTGCTGGGGTGCAAAGTGGGAAAATTTGAAAGTTTAGGTACCAAACAGACCGAATTTTCAAACGGGGGTGCAAAGTGAGAATCGGTGGATACTTTGAGGGGTTAAATGTATTTTGGCCTTTTTTTCTTTACCGCCTTTCTCCTTCCTTCCTCCCTTCTTATTTTTTTTTCTTTACAGTCTTTCTCCTTCCTCCCTTCTTTCAACCTTCTTTCAATTTTAATTAGCTAGACTTCTTCCTTTTGTCCAGTTTTAATTCGCCTAGGGCCCCAAATTTTACAGGACCGGCCCTGTCTGTTACGACAATGCAGCCATCTTAAAACTTGGCGCGGGGAAATGAAAAGAAGTAATTTGATCCAAACAGGGAATAGCATTGAGCTAGAAGCTATGTAAAATGTGCTTTTTGACTTTTGATGGTCAAACACAGGTGAACTTTGACCAAACATAAATGTCAATCTAACCATCCCAATTAGATTTCAAAGAATGTTATGGATAAATCATTTGTTGATTTATCAGTAACAATCTTTAGAATTTCACTGGGAGGATTACATTGAGATTGATATTTGATCAAAGTTAACTTGTATTGACCATAAAAAGTAAAATGAAACTGTCTTTCAGGGACAGGGACGGAAGGAGTAAAAGAAAACCTTATTGCAACAACAACAACAACAACAACAACATCCTCCAATCATCGTATATGCGTGCAAATTGGTGTTCATAAAGCTTTAAGATGCTCGAGTGGTGATGCTTCAAGCGCAGTACAACGTGCTAGGCTAGCTACTGGTAAGGCATCAAGCATGGGAATGAATCGTAGAGAAAAAGCAGTACTCAATCATTTTCCAAGAAAAGGAAGGTTCTGACCTTATGATTGGCTGCAAAAGAACAAAACCAACAACGATTCCAGATATGAGACACGTAAAGAAAGAGCACCTTATCATCGACATGCTTTATACCATATTCACGTTCCTCTCTACTTGGACGATTTTTTAAAAGCATTTCTTACAGCTGTATGAATGACACTATAAAATCCCTTCGTTTCACGCACATTTTCTTATCAACCGCTTCTTTCTTTTATCTTTGCTCTCGATATATATGATTGAATGAGTATGTAGAAAGAATATTGGGTAGGGATAAAGTAATCTGCATCCTGAGGTTTAGATCGACGATGATGATGATGATGAGTAGAGTCTAGTCCTTGGGATGCAGATTATTTCTTCCTCACATCCAATGCAAATACATTTTCTGACACTGCTTGCACTGAAGGGTAACGATCTGTGCCTGTATGATTCTTTGTTTCTCCATTTGGTGTTATTTTATTTTGTTTCTATATATATATATATATTTTTTAAAAAGTACTTACTCCCTCTGTCCCTAAATCAGTGTCCATTTTCAAGAAATCTTTGTCCCTGAATGAGTGTCTTTTTTTAACATAACTTTCTCCCTAAATGTTTTTTTTCGAAATTTTTTTCACCGGTTTCTTTATACGTGCAAAACTAAAGGTTTGGAAAAGAGATTACAAGATTATATATGAATCGTTGTTACCAAATTGTTCAAAAAGTTGAGATTTTCAGTTTCCCTTAAAATGAAATTTGGACACTCATTTAGGGACATAGGTAGTACTCCCTCCGTCCCACCGAAAATTGCAAAACTTACCAAAATGGGCGTCCCATAGAAATTGCACATTCCATAAATGGAAAGTTTTTAATACTTTTTAATTAGTGGGTCCCACTTCTCATACTCACATCCACTAACCCACTAACTATTCTCTACCCCACTTTCTCTCTCCCACTCAACTATCAACACTCACAACACATCACCTTTTTCACTTTTCTTGTGCCATGATTTTTTTTTGCAATTTTCGGCGGGACGGAGGGAGTACTATTTAATGATTTATCGGCTGTTGTCCTTTCTTTTACAGTAGTTTTGGTAGTTTGTTATTCTAGAGCCAAGCATGCTGTATGTATATACTCCCTCCGTCCCACTCGAATTAGGACAAATTTCTATTTTGTGTGTCTCATTCGAATTAGGACAACAAAAAAATGGAAATGTTTTATTTAATGGAACCCACATTCACACTCATAACAACTTTTCACTCATTACTCTCTACCCCACTTTCTCTCTCACTTTTCATACTCACAACACCTACTCCACTAACACTTTTTCCTTAATCCCCGTGCCCAACCCAAAAATCCTAATTCGGGTGGGACGGAGGAAGTATATACTATCTCCGTCCCACCTCACTTGAGACTTAAGAGGTGGACACAAAAACTAAGGAGAAAGAATAAAATATGGAAAATGTGTGGTAGAAAATAAAGAGAGAGAATGAGTGACGTAAATAGTAGTGTTAGTTGAATAAATTGAGTGGTGTAAAATGAAGAGAGATAATGAGTGGTGGGGTAGATTCAATATAAAATTGAATAATACTAAGGGCACAAAAAAGTCACAAAACCTTGCTCACAAAATCCTAGGTGTAATGATTTTATTGGTGTTTTTAATTAGAGTATGTCGGGTCACTATCGATTCAACCAATAAAATATCGTCACCTCATTGTGTGAGCAAGATTTTGTGAGTTTGTTTTGTGCCCATAGCATTGCTCTATAAATTTATTAAAATTTGGCTATTTTGGGGAGGTCTCAAGTGAGCTGGGACGGAATAAAATGGAAATAAGTCTCAAGTGAGGTGGGACGGAGGGAGTATGTGTGTGGGTGTGTGTGTATATATACATATTACACTTATATTTGATGATTTTTTGATGTACTCAAGCTTAGAACTTGAAATGAAATTAAAGTACTAGAGTAGTAATATTGAGCAAAACGAGATAATTACAAAACAAGGCAACGTACTACACTTTTGGTTACAAAAAGGTAACGTACTCTCTTTTGACAACATAATGAAATGTACTTTGATATTTGGTTACAAATAATACAACTAAGTTGGATGAAGTTACAATTCATTAACAAAACGAATTATCTCGTTAAATAAACTAACAATCGCTAAAAAAAAGAACACTGACTTCGTCTTCAACTTCATTTTATTTCTACCCTTGCAATTTTTCCACCTTCAAGCCAAATGCATTGCAGATGAATGCAAATGTGAACCCATGAATTAAAACCCCAGAAACCCAAAATCAAATTTGAAAATATAACCTGAACCTCAAACCCAAAATCATACCTGAAAACACAAATCTGAATATCATACCTGAAAAACCAATCCGAAATCGAACCCCAAAATCAAACCCTAGGATCTGGGTTTGTGAGTTCGTCCGATGAGTCAATGCGTTTTTGTTTGAGAAATCGGCAGCAATGGCAGATAATACGATATCGTGTAACCTCTCAGCCGTGCAGGACACAACTTGGTTACACTTCTCCGTCCATTACGCCGCCGTCAGAATAATTATGTCAGCCACAAGATTAAACCAAAATCAAACCCGTATATTCTCCTTGGCAGATTCTTCGTGCTCTAGACAATCTGGGTTTTCTCTTGTTTGATTTGATTTTCGATTTTGGGTTGGAAAATTAAACAATTAGGGCTTGTGAGGTCAAGATAAAGCTCAGATGTGCTTTGGAGTAGTAAAATTGATGAAATATAGTGGTTTACAGTAGAGATGGGTGGTGATTCATTATGGTGGTTGGAGGATTGATAGGTGGTGAGTGGCGGACTGATGGTGGGGATAGCAGAAAGAGGGGTGGTGAGATGCAAGGAAGAAGACTACCAAATCCGTTAAATAGGCTAACAAATGTTCATTGTATTTAACGGGTGTTAGTCTTTTTCTTATTTTGTTGACACTTGAGTTATCTTCTTTAACGTCGTTAAGGTGTGTTCCATTATATGTAACAAATAGGTAAAGTACATTTCATTAAGATGTCAAATGGTAGTACGTTGCATTAATTGTAACAAACTCTATAGTACGTTACCTTATTTTGTCGATTGCCCAAAACGCAAGGAAAACCGTTTATTCCTTCTTTGATCCAAACAGGGCATATGTATATAGTATTGTGCTATGAGCATGTAAAGTGTGCTTTTGAATCAACAAAGGCATAGAATATATATATATATATATGCACATCCTGATAGAGACCTTCAAGTTAGTTACCCTGATTGCAGCAACATCAGCATCTTCCAATCTTCGCATTCGCATATGCCTACTCCCACATCCCAAAACACTTGCACTAATTTCTTTTTCGGTTTTTTTAGGTGTAGTAAATCTCATTTCCAAAAATATTCAAATTTTACTATTTTTCTATTCTTCCTACCCCACTTGTCTTGCGCGCTAAAATGGTAAGCTTCAGCATATCGATCATTCCCATATTAGTTTGTACAAATTGTTAGAACTTTGGTGAGATGATAATCCTAGATATTTGACTGAATCGTGTATAATCCACTTTCCGAATAAAGTATTTCGACCCTTTATTGCCTGAGTTACACGAAATCTTTATAGGGATAAGACAATCAAACTTTCTGTTTCTGGGCAAAGAATACAGATCGAAAACTTAGAGAATTGTTTGGAATATTTCCGTACTTTCAAATGAGACCAAAATCTGTTTATATACAGATGGCAGGTAACAACGGTTGGCATCTAACAGTCACAATTGTTAGCCAACAATTGTGAGAATGACACTAATATGAAATCGCATTGATCTCTAGTAAATCATAATTACATAAAATAGCTGATGACACTAAAATCACCAACACAAATAACTACTCCCTTCGTCCTAAATGAATTTCCGATATTCCATTTTTTTTTTTTTTGGTGTCATTGTGAATGTTATTTTTTTTGAGAAGTTACGAAATCCTCCCTCAACATATAGCAAGTTCTAATTCATACATACATACATACATACATACATACATACGTAGACTTACAATCCAATATTCTTTCCGTCCCATTTAAATCTACAAAAATTGTCATTTTGGGTGTCTCACTTTAATTTACAAAATCTTAAAATAGAATTTTTTAATACTCTTAAAACAATGAGACTCACTTGTCATTCTCACAATAACTATTTGCTTACTATTTTCTACCACACTTTCTCTCTCCTAACCAATTATCTACACTCACAACCCCAGTTTTGTAAATTAAAGTGAGATGGAGGGAGTATGGTGAGATCATTAAGGGTATTGATTGATGTTCTTATGTTACAAAAAGTGCTTAAGTTCAACCATTTAGAAAATGTTCCTTAAAATGAAATCTGGACATTCGTTTAAGACGTATGTAGTAAATAAGAATAATCAAAATGCAACTCTTCAACCATACCAATCATACCAATTCTTATATAATCATGTATTTTTTTTTCAAATATTTAGTTTTGCATGTATAAAAAAAATCGGTAAAATAACAATTACGAACAAAGTTATTTCCAAAAAAGACGTTCATTTTGGGACAACGATTTTTGTTGAACGTATTTGGGTTTGAAAGGCGACTGGGAGATGGGGGTTGCCGTAAAAGAGAAGAGCTGGAGTGGGAGACGCGAATTCTTGTTGAACGTATTTGGGTTTGGGGAAGGGGTACCGATTTTAACCAGTGTTAAATATATTTAACGGAGTTAGTTTTTTTCTTATTTGTTGACATTTCAGTTATTTTTTTAACATCGTTAAGATACATTCCATAATATGATATGAGATGGTAAAGTACGTTACATTAAGATGTCAATTCTTAGTATGTTCCATTATTTGCAACAAACTCAATAGTACGTTACCCCAATTTGTCGTTTGCCCGTTTGTCTTTAGGTTACTTAAAAATGAATTTTCTACTTAAACAAATACTCCCTCCGTTCCATACTTATTGCTACTTACTAAATGAGAGTGCACGGAATTAAGAAAGTATGTTAGAAAAGTAAATATTGTGAGTGGGTAGGAGACAGAAAATAATTTAGTGGATATAGGGATGGCAATCTATCCGAACCCGCTCCGTATCCGGGACAAGCCGCACCGTAGCGGGGCGGGTTTGGTAACCTTTTTTCAAAACCCGGCGGGTCGCGGGGCGGGTTCGGTTGCACTCTAAAACCCGCGGGGCCCCGCCCTGCCCCGTATAATAATATAGGCATTTAATTACTATATTGTCCCTAACCCATTTCAATTATTACCTCAGCCCCTATGCATTCTATTATTTCCTGCTTTCTTGGGCTCTTTTAAAGGTTGGGCCAAAGCCCAAAAGTAGTAAGATTTTGCATGGGATCTTTTAAAGGTTGGGCCAAAGCCCAAAAGTAGTAAGATTTTGCAGCATACGGGGCGGGGCGGGGCGGCTGCGGGTTTGACAGTTGGCGGGGCGGGGCGGGTTCGGTACAAGGGGGCTTGGTTGAGGGGCGGGTTTGGTAATGAGCAAACCCGCTCCGTATCCGTCCCGTTGCCATCCCTAAGTGGATAGTTGTTGTGAGTGGATAGGAGAGAGAAAAATGAATATTTTGGGTAAGTAGCAATAAGTGTGGGACGCTGAAAATAGAAATAAGTAGCGATAAGTATGGGGCGGAGGAGTAACACAACTATAGTAAAGGGGCAAAAGACAGACATAACTTTGTGGGGGAAACTTTGGGGTGATTTTAAATATCCTCATCCAATTAGTTATTTTTCAGTTTTGCTCACTGTACTTAAGAACATTTTAATATGTCAACACTCCGTCAAGATTTTTGTTAAAAATGTAATAAAAGCTAGTTATGTAGCCCCCACGTGACTAACCACCATTAAATATATGACGAGTACATCAATAGAGTTAACCCAAATTCTTTCTCTAAACTGATCTAAGGAAAAACTAGACATTTTGTAGCGCGTAACTTTAGAATTTACATGGTATAGTAAACTCCGTGGCTGCTATCCAGAACATATTTTCCGGTATAGGCGATTAAAGTTCGTGTTTACATTAGTTTATACCCTATTAAGTTCCAATGAAATTTTAGGTCAATGGTGTAGGAGCATATTCTATCAATAACGAGTACGTTGCATAATCTGTAAATTTGGATAAGCATGTTGTATTGTATTGTCATTTGGTCCTTAAATAATCATTTGATACTTAGGGCGGGTGCATTCGAGTGGATGGATTGGGGCAACTGTTTTATCTAATCTTTAACAATGCATCAGCATGACCCTTGTTATTGAGAGAACGGACGGTCAAAAGACAATCATACCCGTAATGAGTGATCAAACCACCCAAAATAGGATTGTTGTACAATATAATTGCACACGTGCCCCATATCCTTCAAATAACATCATTAAAGATGATTATAGTGTGCCTGAATTAGGATATTCCTATGGTAATTTATGTTAATGTAAGAAGGATCAAGCTAGATATAATTATACTGATTTAGACAATGGAATTTGGCACAAAATGAAAATTATTATTACCAAAACAAGACATGATTAGCTCAAAAGTCCTCGTGTTGCACCCCCAACCCAAACTTTTAGGAGTTCAAACCCTCCCAAGAGCAAATTATTTGTCCATAAGGAGTGGCTCAGTTGTAGAGCCAAACTTCACAATGTGTGAGGTCCCGGGTTCGATCCCTTCCCATGCCTCCTAGGACATTATTATTATAAGAGGGTAAGTGGGGAACTACTATCGATCCTCTTCAAAAAAAAAAAAAAAAAAAGGCATGTTTAGCTCAAATTCAATGTAGGATTGTGCTTACAATCAACACAAGGAACCTTAAACCTTAATTAAATTGAAAATCTATCTGCTTTAACTAAAAAAGAGAGAACAATTTGACAAGAATCTGCAATGAAATTTCCATCTTTACAAACTTTATGCTATTTCTGAATCAGATCTTAATTAAAAATGATTACTTGCTATTTATATTCGCGACATATCTTTATAGATGCTTCAGTAACCTTCACGTATAACTAAAATAACCTCTTAAGCTACAGTAATAATCGAACTTCTTTCATAATCAAGCGACAAAGTATCTAGAAAAGTAACCTTAACTCCATTAATTATCGGAGTTAAAATCGCACCTCAATCACAAACAGTAGAAGAATTTCGCTCTCGTTCACATGATTTTGTTAAGAAGAAACTTCCAAAATATAAGGGCATGTTTGGTTTGACAAACCGATTGAGCTTTGAGCAATTAATTCATCAGGTCATATCTGCTATGCCTATAACCTTTCTTGAGGGGAACTTTCTGTTGCAGCAATGCAGCCACAAGAAACTTTCTGCAGGTCATCTTAAAATTTGGCGAAAACTGAAAGAAATAATTTGTTCCAAACAGGAAATAGCGGTTGAGCTAGAAAGTACGTAAATATGTGAGTTTTCTGTCAGCAAAAACCATAGAACATATACATATGCCAAATGTGATAGAGATCATATGCTAATAAAAGACAACCTGATTGTAACAACATCAACATCCTCCAATCATCGTATATGTACTCTTATGTGGGCCCGCCCCTTCCCTTGAACCCCACGCATAATGCGAGCTCTTGTAGCACCATGTTGGACCCTCAATACTCCAAAATATCTGGGTAAAAAGAACTATAGATTAAGATGGTTTACACCAAATTCATTTTCCATTTCCTAGCCAGGTTCGTTCTGATAACATGCTACCCTACTAGTAAGGCATCAAGCACGGGAATAATTGTAGAGAAAAAGTAGTCGATCGTTTTCCAAGAAAAGAATGGTTCTGATATATCTTATGATTGGTTGAAGAAGAACAAAACCAACAAACGATTCCAGATATGAGACACATAAAGAGCACCTTATCATCGACCTTCTTTATACCATATTCACTGGCCTCTCTACTTGGACGATTTTTTAACAGCATTTCTCACTGTATGAATGACACTATAAATTCCTTCCTATCACGCATATTTTTCTTATCAGCCACTTGTTTCTTTTATCTTTGCTCTCGATGTATGCTTGAATGAGTATGTTGTAGAAAGTTGGGTGCGGATAGAGTAATCTGCATCCTGAGGTTTAGATCGATGATGATGATGATGAGTAGAGTCTAGTCCTTGGGATGCAGATTACTTCTTCCTCACTTCCAATGCAAATTTAGGTGCATGGCTACATGCAGTGAAGGGTAACAATCTGTAATCTGTGAGTGTTAATTTTTGTTTCTCCATTCAATGTTATTTGTTTCTCTTTATTTAATGATTTATTGGTTGATGTTCTTTCTAGTAGCTTAAATGTGGATATGTAGTACTATTACAGCGTCACTGCGGATTTGTCGCTTTAAAGCAAGAAAAAAGGAGTCCAAATCCTATGTGCCACTTCGTGTACCACTTTATGTGCCACAATTGATCTAATGGCTCACAGTTATTGAGATTTGTATTATTGTAATATTATGCAAACATGTGAACGGTTGGATTACATGTGGTACATGGAGTGGCACACAAAAGTGGTACAGGAGATCTCAACTCAGAAAGAGTCAAAGTGGCAAGAAGATTCTGAATGAAGTTTTTACATGAAGCAAATATAGTACTCCCTCTGTCCCGATCTACGGTTCTTATTTACCTTTTTAGTCAATCCCATTTTAAAGTTCCTACTTTACTTTATTATCTAAAATGGAAAATGAGACCTATATGTCATTCTCACAACAAAAACTCCATACCCACTTTCTCATTCTTAATTTACGTTTCATACTCACAACATTTACTTTTTCTTAATTTCCGTGCAAAGTCAAAGTAGGAATCTTATAGTGGGACGGAGGGAGTACTTTAAAGCTTAATCAACATCATCTCTATATAACCTTGAAATGAAGGAAACAAAAGAGGTCACAGGTGAAAGGGCATTGGTTGGTCATGTACTATTACAAGCTTAGAACTTTAAAGAAGTTATGTTCAGGAAAAACTTTTAATCCTTGGATCCAAACAGGGCATAGTATTGTTCTACAAACATGTAAAATGTGCTTCAACAAAAGCATAGAATATATACAAGTGCATAATCTGATAGAGACCTTCAAGCTAGCTATCCTGATTTCACCAACATATATAAAAGCAAATGAGTGGTCATGAGTGAATATATGAATTCAACTAATCTTTTACTACCTAGTTATGAAAGGATTTGAGGCCTGTGCGGTTGGTGTAACACCCCAACTTTTCACTACAATTAAATAACAACTTAATACGAATAGTTCCCAAAATCAGAGTGCCCAACGGCTATAAATAACTAAAATTCAAACATTAACCAACGTTCAAATCCACAACGGCTAGTACAAACCACTAGCTCAAACGGTAACTAACGGAAAGTAAAGTTCATAACTTAACTATAACGGAAACATAACCACTAATTACTTTATTAAAAAGATAACTCCTAAGCCGCCAACCCTTGCGACTCCTGATCTGCTTATTTATAACCTGGAGAGAAAAGGAAAATGAAAGGAATGAGCGAACAATGCCCAGTAAGTTCATACGGTATCCCCTCGGGTACTAAGAGGAGATGACCGAAACGAACGGTAACAATGAATTACAATGAACGGATATAACTCAAGGATCAAACTAACACTCAGTTTGAAAAGAAACATTTACTTGATAAAACTATTCATTTCTTGAAAACACGTGGCTTCAGAGGTAGTTTCCAAAACACAACATTTTACTCACACTTTACTTTTCTTTACTTTACTTCATTTAGGGATTAAGCACGTGCTGTACCCAGGGCTCGGGTTTCTACTGACCGCACCCAAAATCGGTATATCATGATAACCTACGTTACTTCATCAAGCAACGCAAGGGGTCCACATGTTCAACTTAGAACTATGGATAACTGTAAGGGTCCACTTATCCGTTTCGGGATTATGGATAACTGTAGGGGTCCACTTATCCGTTTCGGGATTATGGATAACTGTAGTCACTTTACTTGTTAAAAGACTTCACTTTAAAGAGCTTTTACTACACAAAGCTTGACTTTACAAACTTTACTTGATCCCTTTTAAAAAAATACACATCTCACTTGGACACCAAGGTTACAACTCAATCATGCACATGATAACCCTATTGAACAATAACCATATCAATAGAGTGGATAACAAAAGACGGAACAATTCGCAGAACGGAATAGTTATTAAAAGACTATCTAGCCACACAGATAGTTTACTTTATAAAAACAGAGATTGAGAATCCTAACAAAGGATTAAGAATCAATACACAACTAAGAGCGTAATCCCTTACCTTAGCTTCGTGCTCTACTAGCTTGCTTTACTCCGCTTGGACAATCTACAATAGGAAATAGTCTAGCCTTAGACATGAGATAAATACTATTTTACTTCCGTCCCAATTTACTTCTTTTACTCCATTAATTCCATGGTTTAGTCATCTATCACTCTTTCCTAGTTAACCAATAACTTTGAGAATAACTACAACACCTCTAGGGTTTTTATTAGTCAATCCCCAATTCTCAATTTCACTACACAAATTACACACACTGATTTCACACTTTCTGCACACACTTACTGAGTACACCTACTGACAGACACACCCACCATTCTGATTCACACACCCTCTGGTACACCCACCACTCTGAACACACCCACACCTTCAGACACACACACACCCACCATCAGCACACACACACACACCCACCATCAGCACTTACACGCACACACACACACATTACAGTACACACACATAACGCACACCCACTGCCTCACACACAAACACGCCACACACACACACCTACAGGCTTATGCACACACACACACACACACTTATATACACACACATGCCCATAAACCATACTTATCCCTACTAATCTCAACTTCTCAAACCCTAGTTCATCTTTTAGGGTTAGAGTTTCTAATCCACATTCATAATTAATTAAATGAATTAGACGGAGAAATCAAAGTATAGAGGGTAGGGTTTTTACCTTAGTTGCTTCCCTCTTCTCTTCCCTTCTTCCTCTCTTTCCCGATCCCTCTCTCGCTCTCGGAATCTCCCAGTCGCCGCCTCCCTCTCTTTTCCTTCCCGTACTCTTCTTTTGTGATAGAAAAATAATGCTAGGGGTTTAGGGAGTATTTATGTTAAAAGGGTCCCCATAACCTATTGGGTTTTTTATTCACTAAAGCCCAACATGAGCCCACTACTTATTCCTAATTAGTGAGTCCAAGATAAATTAAAGAGTTTCACAATTTAAATAAATAATGGCCTAGGCCGGGTATTACATTCTTACCCCCTTAAAAGAGTTTGGTCCTCCAAACTAAACGTACCTTAATCTTCGAACAAAGCGGGATACATATCACGCATTTCACTTTCGAGCTCCCACGTGGCTTCTCTTTCCGTGTGATTGCTCCACTGTACTTTTACATACGGAATCACTCGCTTCCGCAAAACTTGATCTTTACGATCTACAATCTTTACCGGCTTTTCATCATAACTCAAGTCTTCACGAAAACGTAACTGTTTGTACTCTATGACGTGGCTCGGGTCAGCTACGTATTTCCTCAACATCGACACGTGAAACACATTGTGCACACCAGACAGCACAGGAGGTAGAGCCAACTTATAGGCTACCGCCCCTATTCGTTCTAGAATCTCGAACGGCCCCACGTACCTAGGACTTAACTTCCCACGAATCCCAAATCGCATGACCCCTTTTGTCGGTGAGATCCTCAAGAACACATGATCTCCTATTTGGAACTCCAGATCGCGCCTTCGATTATCCGCATACGATTTCTGCCTACTTTGCGCAGTTAACAACCACTTGCGAATTTGTTGAATTTTATCCGCCGTTACTTGAACAATCTCGGGTCCAGTTAACTTTCTCTCGCCTACTTCATCCCAACACGCAGGCGATCTACATTTCCGCCCATAAAGAGCTTCATACGGCGCCATTCCAATACTAGAGTGGTAACTGTTGTTGTAGGCAAATTCCACTAGTGGTAGATGATCATCCCATGCTCCTTGCCAATCCAACGACGTTGCTCTCAATAGGTCTTCGAGAGTTTGAATCGTCCTTTCTGACTGCCCGTCTGTCTGAGGGTGGAACGCTGTACTCATAGTTAACTCCGTTCCCAACGCTTTCTGTAAACTCTTCCAGAAATTTGATGTAAATCTTGCATCTCGATCTGACACTATAGAGACCGGTATCCCATGTAACCTTACGATCTCATCCACGTACAACCTAGCTAACTTCTCCAACGAATCAGTCACCTTGATTGCTAGAAAGTGAGCTGATTTAGTGAGCCTATCCACTATGACCCAAATTGCGTTATGACCCTTCAACGTCTTGGGAAGTCCAATCACCAGATCCATAGTGATGTGTTCCCACTTCCACTCTGGAATAGGTAACGATTGTAGTAGTCCCGCGGGTTTCTGGTGTTCACTTTTCACTTGCTGGCACACCAAACACTTAGAAACGAATTCCGCCACCTCACTCTTCATATTGTTCCACCAAAAGGATTCCTTTAGATCCTTGTACATCTTAGTGCTCCCAGGGTGAATCGAAAACCTTGAACAGTGAGCTTCTTCAAGAATTTCCCTCTTGATACTATCATTATTAGGCACCCAAATCCTCGATCGATACCTCATGATCCCGTCGTCGCTAACACGGAAGTCTATCATCCCCTTCTTACTGATAACCTTGTGAATCGCTTCCAACTCGTCGTCCACATTCTGAGCTTCCTTGATTCTCACTAACAATGTTGGTTGGACACTCAACTGAGCCAAATAGCCTTTAACTTTAACCTCTAGCTTTACTATTTCACTATCTCTCAATTCACTTACCCCCTTAGAAATCATAGTCGCTAATGTTCCATGGTTCTTTCTGCTTAACGCATCAGCCACCTTATTGGCCTTCCCAGGATGATACAAGATTTTGCAATCATAATCTTTAAGTAACTCTAGCCATCTCCTTTGCCTCATATTCAACTCTTTCTGAGTGAAAATGTACTTAAGACTTTTATGGTCGGTGTAAATTTCACATGGTACCCCATACAAATAGTGTCTCCAAATTTTCAATGCAAACACCACGGCCGCTAATTCCAAATCGTGGGTAGGGTAGTTTTTCTCGTGGTTCTTGAGTTGCCTAGACGCATAAGCCACCACTTTATCATTTTGCATCAACACACAACCCAAACCTTTCAATGAAGCATCACTATAGATTACGAAGCCATCACTGTTTGTTGGTAACGTAAGGACAGGCGCAGACACCAATCGCCCTTTCAATTCTTGAAAACTCTTCTCACAATCGTCTGACCACACAAATCTTGTCCCTTTTGTGGTTAACCTGGTCAATGGTAGAGATAACTTCGAAAACCCTTCCACGAACCTACGGTAGTACCCTGCTAAACCCAAAAAGCTCCTTATCTCACTAACAGAAGTTGGTCTCTCCCAATTAACTATAGCCTCAACCTTTGCAGGGTCAACTGCTATCCCATTCTTAGATACCACATGTCCCAAAAACGCTACTTCCTCAAGCCAGAATTCACACTTCTTAAATTTGGCATACAACTTTTGTTCCCTCAAAATCTGTAGTACTAATTTCAAATGTTCTTCATGCTCCTCTTTTGATTTCGAATACACCAAGATGTCATCGATGAATACTATTACACACTTGTCCAAATATTCTTGAAATACTCTATTCATAAGCTCCATGAACACAGCAGGCGCATTTGTCAGCCCAAACGGCATTACTAAGAACTCGTAGTGTCCATACCTTGTCCTAAAAGCCGTCTTGGCTACATCTTCCTTTTTCACTCTTAACTGATGGTAACCAGAACGTAGATCAATCTTAGAGAAATAGCATGCACCTTGGAGTTGGTCAAACAAATCATCGATCCTTGGCAAAGGATACTTATTCTTAATTGTCACACGGTTTAACTCCCGATAGTCAATGCATAGTCTCATCGACCCATCCTTCTTCTTTACAAATAACACCGGCGCACCCCACGGTGATGCACTCGGTCTAATCAGGCCCTTGTCCAAAAGTTCTTGTAACTGCTCCTTTAACTCTTTAAGTTCCGGCGGAGCCATCCTATATGGTGCTCTTGAAATCGGTGCAGTCTCTGGTGCTAGATCTATCGAAAACTCCACTTCTCGCTCCGGCGGTATTCCTGATAAATCCTCGGGAAAAACATCCTTGAAATCTTTTACTATGGAGAGGGATTCGATGGTCACTTCTTTCTTGTTTGACTCACCAACATACGCAAGAAATCCCTCACAACCTTTCCTTAACAGTTTACGAGCCTTCATTACGGAAATCAGGCCCGTTCGGACTCTTGGTTTCGACCCTTGAAAACGAAATCCTTCCCCAGAGGGTAATTCAAAATTCACTTCTTTTCTAAAGCAGTCTACTTTGGCATGATACGCAGCCAACCAGTCCATACCTAGGATGATGTCAAAGTCACTGAGATCCAGACATATAAGATCAACCTCGAGTTCTCTATCGCCTATCCTTAGAGGACAACTTTGAAACACTGAAGTAACTGGAATCGACTCCTTAGTCGGGGTATCAATTACCAAGGGTACTTCTAACGCCTTAGGTGACAATTTTAACTGTTTTGCCAACTTAGAACTAATCACAGAATGAGTGGCACCAGAATCTATCAAAGCGTATACATTGCGAGAATATAACTGAAGCGTACCTGCCACCAAGTCATTTGTGGCTCTAGCATCTCTAGCAGTCATGGTGAACACACGCCCCTGACCACCAGTCTTATTTTTGTCTTCTGCCTTCACCCCATGAGTTTGTGCATTCTTCTTCGGCTCTGGGCACTTCCACTGCGGGTGCCCAATCTTCTCACAGTTATAGCACTTTCTGTCCTTGTACTTGCACGCATCAGCCTTATGATTGCCATCACACGCAGGGCATACTTCGGCGGTCCCCTGCTCTTTAGCCTTTCCCTTATCGTACGCGGTTCGGTTTCCAAAGTTTCTGTTCGGGTACTTGTTTGCCGTACGATCATAGCTTCCCTCAGCTTTCCTCTTTCCATGATTATCACGGTCTCGGTCGTTGAACTGTCCCTTGTTCCCAGTTGAATCTTTATTAGTAGACTTGTCTCCAGACTTCTTCTTTTCATCCCTCTTGCTGCGGTACTCATCCGACTCCCTTTCTACAATTCTGGCTCTGTCTAGCACTAACCCATATGTCGCTAACTGCAGAGGAGTGATTCTGTATCGAATCCGATCACTCAGTCCGGCTTCGAACTTCCTGGCCTTTTGTTCCTCGCTGTCGAAAAAGGTCGGTGCAAATTCCAACAGATCTGTGAACCTTTCACTATACTCGTCCACCGTCTTGTCACCTTGAGTTAAAGTCAAAAACTCTGCCACTCTGGCGTGACGAACACTAGCCGGGTAGTATTTCTCATTGAATACTACTTTAAACCTTTCCCAGGTGAAATTTCCTTCACCCCTAGCCAAAGCTGCTCTCTTTTCTGCATCCCACCAAGTGCGAGCCGCACTCCTCAGCATGAATGTTGCAAAAACTACCTTCTGCTCTGTGGTACATTCCAAAGTTTCAAAAATGTGCTCCATATCCTTAACCCAGTCCTCCGGCTTCTCCTTTGAGGTACCGGAGAAAGTGTCCGGCTTCCTCCTTTGAAACATTTCCAGCGGATCTCTCATTGGTACCTGCTGGGGTTGGTTTTGAGGTTGTGCTAGATGGTTCACCACCTGTCCGATTCCAGCCACGGTCTGGTTCAGCGTCTGCAGAAGGTTCGCCATGTTCGGATCGACATTACCTTGGTTCCCCGCGTTGCGAGCGTTTCCACGGTTTCCTCTTCCTCTTCCAGACATCTGAAGTTAAGAAAGATTGGATTATCACTGATTGATGACCCACCACGAAAACGGGTTTTACATATTAATAACAATTTATTTAACTAGGTCGGTTACTTGACCTCACAATTTTCTGTTTAATCGAGAGTCTATACTTAACTTGGTCTCATACTAACTCCACGTACATATTTATGTATGTATATCGGTCTTACTTTAGACCTTTCACTGCATCGACCTTACTTTAGGTCTTTAACTATATTAGTCGTTGTACTCAAACGAATTTCATACTTTTATAGGCCGTCCCCACAGAACTGGTTACTATAATTTAACGCATGCACTAAGTTTATTCAAACATAGTTTAACTTAAGGAATCACATGACAAGAAATAACTTAACTTAAAAAAATAACTTTTATTTATTTAACTGAACTAAACTAGAATAATCACTAAGTTCTTTACTAATAGAACTAAAAAGGAATACTAAACCTCTTTAATGAAAGAATGCTAACTTCTAAAAAGAATACTAATAAATGGCTACTCCCCTCATAATCACGGGGTTACATTTTTCCTAGGCCTACCCCTAGGCCTTCCAGTTGGCACATAAACTTTTCTTGAACCTCTTGGCCTTCCTCTTGGCCTAGGGACCGGTTCTTCCTCCAGTACTTCATCTTCAATCATAATCGGGGCAGCTTCACTGCCCTCTACAATAATGTCAATTTCGGTGGCTTCTTCTGCAGTCACCACATTTTCTGCCACTGGCTCTTTATAGAAATTCCTATAAAATTCTTCTCTAATATTGGCTATTTCTTCGTCCTTTTTGTTTATTGCTTCTTTCAACTTTTCTATTTCTTCTCGAGCCTTATACCACGAACTTCTAGTTTGCATCCATTTGTCAAAGGTATAGTCCGCTTCCTTCTTTTCTTCGTCAATTGTCCCTTAAGCTGCCTAATCGTCCATGCACCCCTTACGATTGCTCTCTCCTTGGGTGTTTTAGTCTTTAGTCCGTCCATGATCTACAATGTAAACACACAAGCATTAAAATCACAAGCATCCCATAGTGAAATTCATTCTTAAAAGAAAATATCAATCACTCAAGCCACACTCCAGCACATGCTCATCCTCATTTAGAATCTCCCTTTAGGTTCTTTCCTAAAATAGCAAATTTCTATAAAAGGAAAGTTTCCTAACTTAGAAAGTTTCCTAAAATGGAAAGTTTCCTTAAATAGCAGCTTCCCTTCTTTAGTGCTTCCCAAAAGTACTTTGTTCTTATCAGAGTTCTAAAGCCCACAATAGTTAAGTACTACTTCTCCCAATAGTCTTAACTTCTAATTCTGAGTCTCCAAGTAATCTTAAACCGGGGCTCTGATACCAACTGTAACACCCCAACTTTTCACTACAATTAAATAACAACTTAATACGAATAGTTCCCAAAATCAGAGTGCCCAACGGCTATAAATAACTAAAATTCAAACATTAACCAACGTTCAAATCCACAACGTCTAGTACAAACCACTAGCTCAAACGGTAACTAACGGAAAGTAAAGTTCATAACTTAACTATAACGGAAACATAACCACTAATTACTTTATTAAAAAGATAACTCCTAAGCCGCCAACCCTTGCGACTCCTGATCTGCTTATTTATAACCTGGGAGAAAAGGAAAATGAAAGGAATGAGCGAACAATGCCCAGTAAGTTCATACGGTATCCCCTCGGGTACTAAGAGGAGATGACCGAAACGAACGGTAACAATGAATTACAATGAACGGATATAACTCAAGGATCAAACTAACACTCAGTTTGAAAAGAAACATTTACTTGATAAAACTATTCATTTCTTGAAAACACGTGGCTTCAGAGGTAGTTTCCAAAACACAACATTTTACTCACACTTTACTTTTCTTTACTTTACTTCATTTAGGGATTAAGCACGTGCTGTACCCAGGGCTCGGGTTTCTACTGACCGCACCCAAAATCGGTATATCATGATAACCTACGTTACTTCATCAAGCAACGCAAGGGGTCCACATGTTCAACTTAGAACTATGGATAACTGTAAGGGTCCACTTATCCGTTTCGGGATTATGGATAACTGTAGGGGTCCACTTATCCGTTTCGGGATTATGGATAACTGT
This sequence comes from Campanula takesimana, assembly GCA_026119855.1. Classification (NCBI taxonomy): domain Eukaryota; kingdom Viridiplantae; phylum Streptophyta; class Magnoliopsida; order Asterales; family Campanulaceae; genus Campanula; species Campanula takesimana. Next base: position 16,446 of record JAOWBW010002653.1, on the reverse strand, counting down.
AGTCACTTTACTTGTTAAAAGACTTCACTTTAAAGAGCTTTTACTACACAAAGCTTGACTTTACAAACTTTACTTGATCCCTTTTAAAAAAATACACATCTCACTTGGACACCAAGGTTACAAACTCAATCATGCACATGATAACCCTATTGAACAATAACCATATCAATAGAGTGGATAACAAAAGACGGAACAATTCGCAGAACGGAATAGTTTAAAAGACTATCTAGCCACACAGATAGTTTACTTTATAAAAACAGAGATTGAGAATCCTAACAAAGGATTAAGAATCAATACACAACTAAGAGCGTAATCCCTTACCTTAGCTTCGTGCTCTACTAGCTTGCTTTACTCCGCTTGGACAATCTACAATAGGAAATAGTCTAGCCTTAGACATGAGATAAATACTATTTTACTTCCGTCCCAATTTACTTCTTTTACTCCATTAATTCCATGGTTTAGTCATCTATCACTCTTTCCTAGTTAACCAATAACTTTGAGAATAACTACAACACCTCTAGGGTTTTTATTAGTCAATCCCCAATTCTCAATTTCACTACACAAATTACACACACTGATTTCACACTTTCTGCACACACTTACTGAGTACACCTACTGACAGACACACCCACCATTCTGATTCACACACCCTCTGGTACACCCACCACTCTGAACACACACCCACCATCAGCACACACACACACACCCACCATCAGCACTTACACGCACACACACACACATTACAGTACACACACATAACGCACACCCACTGCCTCACACACAAACACGCCACACACACACACCTACAGGCTTATGCACACACACACACACACACTTATATACACACACATGCCCATAAACCATACTTATCCCTACTAATCTCAACTTCTCAAACCTAGTTCATCTTTTAGGGTTAGAGTTTCTAATCCACATTCATAATTAATTAAATGAATTAGACGGAGAAATCAAAGTATAGAGGGTAGGGTTTTTACCTTAGTTGCTTCCCTCTTCTCTTCCCTTCTTCCTCTCTTTCCCGATCCCTCTCTCGCTCTCGGAATCTCCCAGTCGCCGCCTCCCTCTCTTTTCCTTCCCGTACCTTCTTTTGTGATAGAAAAATAATGCTAGGGGTTTAGGGAGTATTTATGTTAAAAGGGTCCCCATAACCTATTGGGTTTTTTATTCACTAAAGCCCAACATGAGCCCACTACTTATTCCTAATTAGTGAGTCCAAGATAAATTAAAGAGTTTCACAATTTAAATAAATAATGGCCTAGGCCGGGTATTACAGTTGGACTATACAACAATCCCATTTCCGTGTAACCGTTTGATTACTAAGACATAATTGTCTTTGACCCCACCCCTTCCAAACCGGGGCACCCATTTGTGAGATAGTATTGGATCTGGACCTTTTGAGCAATCGACTGCAAATCCGTTAAGGACGGATCTCTGGTATAGCTTGGAGAATAATCTTTACTTATCTAGTATAATCCAGTTCTTTTTCAAGTAATCATCTACTATTTTGCCAACTTGATTTAATTTGACAACAGATTAGTGGACGGAATCTGCAAATTTATTAGGATTATTACTAAAATAAACATGTTTGGCTCAGTTAACGCGAAAAGAATCCTAAACCTTAATCAAAGTGTTTTATATGATTAATCGTTGGTAAAGAAAAAAATAAAATTTAAAGTTAAGACTACTTTACAGACCTTTTACTATATCTGATTTTTTAAAAAATTATTACTTGCTATATAAAATGCTTAAGAAATATTTTGTAGATGCTTCACCAACCTTCAATCATAGCTTATAATAACCTTGCTCTACAGTGATTATCAAGCTCTTGAGAAAATATCTCAAAAGGCGAGTTTAAGGCCACGCCACGAAGAGTTAAAGATTGAACTTTAAGAAGGCTTCCAAGCATTGTGAAAAATTGTGAGAAATCATTTGGAGTGGTAAACACTTTGTGGGAGAGAGAGACACGTTTGTAGTGAGAGATCACTTTGTATACAATTTGTAATCACCTTATAGTGATTTGGTTGCCACCCGTGGACGTAGGAGGATTTCTCCGAACCACGTAAATTCTCGTGTCTCATCGTTTGTTACTTTGTTCGTGTGGGGTGTGTGGAAGTGCAAGATCTGTTTCCGCATTTGGTTTCAACATATACCACATGCTGATATGCATCCTGCCCCTGTGACCGCTTAATCTCTCTATTTAGATGATTATATTAAATAAAAAATTGAATCCACTCTAAATTTCATACCCATCAGGCACATGTTTCACACAAACACGGAATATTTCAAATATATTTGTACTCATTTCTAGGGGGTTAGGATGGAGTAAACTGCATCCTGAGGTTTAGACAAAATCCATGTCTAGTCATTATTTCTTCCTCTGCACCCAATAGTCTTGGAGATGGGGGGCCCCAAATTTTATTTATATAGTATATATATATTAAATACCGAATTATTACACTTTTACTAAAGGTGCCCTGCTGGTAACTCCTTTTTCACGTTCTCGGGACATGCAATTTTTTTTTGTCTTTTTCTTTTTCACTTCTTGGATTTTTCTCATGGCTTCGCCTCCCCTTCTTTTCTAGTTTATGCGTTCTTTCATTCTTTTTTTCAAAACTTTAATTAGAAAGTTTATTTTTTTAATTACATATTATAATTTTTATAAATTATTTGCTTATTACTTCAACATTATTGCAACCAATTTTTGGGCTTTCATCCCCTTCTTTTTCTAGTTTAGGCTTTCATTCATATTTTTTTTCAAACCTTTATTAGAAAGTTTAGTTTCTTTTAATGATATATTTAATTTTAATGAATTATTTGCTTATTACTTAACATTATTGCAATTATTTTATTGTGTAAATTTTTAAATACTAAGGGCCCCAATATTCACATTTAGCACTGAGCCCCTATAATTATTGAGACGGGCCCGATGACTAGCGATGACATCATGATGAAGTCGTAAATGATGCATAACCATTATATCTATAGTTGTACAGTGTGTGATATACAAAATGGTACTCCCTCCGTCCCAGAGTAAAAATCCTACCTCTTAATTGCACGGGGATTAAGAAATGGTAGAAGTGATGTAAGTGTTATGAGTGTAAAAATAAATTAGGAGAGAAAATGAGTGGGAGGGTATAGCAAGTTGATTGATGTTGTGAGTATAAAAGTAAAGTATGAGAGAGAATGAGTGGGATAATAGTTAAGATTTTTTGCTATTTAAAGAAAAAACTCTTACTCTGGGACATACCAAAATAGAAATTATGTCTCTTACTCTAAGACGGAGGGAATACAGACAGACGGAGGGAGTACAAAAGATGTGAGATGTGGACTCGTATTCTTGTTAGGAAAATGATACTATATTTTACAAAAAAAAAAAAAAATGTTTATGCTCGTGAAATTCCAAATGTTGTCAAAAAAAAATAATCAACCACAATAATTATACAACATCAAGCACATATAGAAAAAAAAGAGGGTGTTCATAATAAAGGTTTAAAATAGAAATAAACCAAATTGTTAGTTTAAATTTCTAATTAAAAGAGAGAAGACAATAATGGATTTAGTAGAGATAAATTACTGTACACCACTCAACCTAGCCCAGTCGACGAATTGCATTCCACCGTAGATATTGTTAGCAAATCGTACGCCAACTGTGAAAGCCAATGCAACTGGCGGAACCTGCTTTGCCATTGGAGATGCTTCTACCAGACGTTCCAATCCGTTTATGACCTGGTATCTCGTGTTGGATGATACTGCCAGGAAAACACCTGCAACAGGAAGGGGTGGAAAAAATAAATAAATGAACTTATCCAAAAACTAAAAATACACTACTCCCTCTATCCTAAAATGATCATCCCACTTTTTTTGCCGTTACTACAAAACAACTTTGAGAAATAATTATAGGTCGATTTATTTATACTAATCAAAATCTAAAACCTATAGCTGATACACCATCACCAATACTACCGTACCACTACCAAATTTTAGATTTTCATTAGGATAGCTAAATCAACCTAAACATATTGCCCAAAAATTGGATAGGGGTCAAGACGCTGTCGGGTGCCGGCGGCTAAGTCAAGTGCTCCCCGAACCGTGCGAAATGGTCGCCTGTTACACGCATTCTGATCGCCTCTTTCATGATCCTTTCTATAGGTAGAACTACTGTGAGCGGTCTAAACTGTGTGAAGATCATTTTGGGATGGGGAATATAATTGTTAGCTCTTGAAGGGCAGATGAACAAGCTGAGACAATATATGCAGATTCTAAAAAAACCGTCAATAGCCAGTACCACTTTCCAAGAAGAAATAACATCACATGATAGGACTATAAATTCACACAAATGTGGGAAAACTTCATCTAGTGCAAACTTTTTCTACTATAAATGGGGGGGGGGGGGGGGGGATTGATAAAATTAGCAACTTTAGTAGTGAAATATCACAACTTTTTAATCACCAAGGAGAAATTTGACATTTTTAAAAATATAAGCCCCCCCCCTCCCCCTTTTTTTGTTATTTGTAGCTGCGCCAGTGGATAGTAGGAGTCACAAATGTGGAGAGAAGATTAAAAGAGTTCTTTAAAACAACTGGAAAAATATGATAATATCTCTGGCTTGTAAAGCAAACACCAGTGAAAAGGGTCCAAAATAACGCACACGGATCATATGTATAACTCCCTCCGTCCCAGAATGAATGTCCAACAAAATTTATATTTGCTCTTGATCAAAAGCAAATTTGAAAAGTTGTTGGACATTCATTTTGGAACGGTGGTAGTCTATGAAAATGTTAATACTTGAGCTTCACGAGATTACAACTTTATAATTTTATATGATATCATATTGATCATGATAACCACAAGAATTAACTCTTCATTACAGTATCATTTCAATTTAAAAGGCAGGACATAAAGGAAGAAGATAATCATGAGTACTTAAATGAAACAGATTATAAACATGTACTAGCATATAGTATAAGTACTTGACTGGAAAAGGAAAAAGATATTAGAAATCCAAAAGTCAAGAAGGCCAGGAACGCATTATATAATCATATTTTTTAGTAGCATGCTTAACCATTTATGATTACAAAAGTACTCCCTCCGTCCCATAATGATAGTCCTGTTAGACTATTCAAACATATTAACAACATATTGTCAAGTTCATTATTACCCTTAGTGGGTCCCATTAATACTCCCACTAATCTCTCTTGCAACAACCATGCATTACTAAATAGATTCTCACAAGGTTAAGTTTGAAAGTTCAAACATTTTAACACACCAATTTTAGAAATATGACTATCTTTTTGGAACAAACATAAATGGAAAGGAGTATCATTTTGGGACGGAGGGAGTAATATTTTTTTTTTTTTAAATGTTATCCTCCCTCTATCCGGAAAATGAACTTTGAACAACAATTTAGGTTACTTTTAATTATCCAAAATGGAAATTTACAACTTGCTATTGATACACCATTATAAATAAATATCAATACCAATTTTTAGATTCACATTAAGATAATAAAAAATAACCTAAATTATTGCTCAAAGTTCATTCGTAGTAACAACGAAAAAAGAGGGACTAGCTTTCCGGGACAGAGGGAATATAAAAGGAACTCAATGGGAAAAATTAAAGACAGCAAAAAAAAATTGATGCATACCCCAAAGCGCTGCACTCTTTATTAGAGGTGGAACAGGGATGTCCTCTTCTGATGTTTTGATGTTCCTGATTCATAGACGCGATAAAATTGTCAGAAGAAATCTTCAGGAAACTTAAATTTTATCAAAAATAAAAAAGATAACACTATTGCGGAGCCATGCCAAAATAAAATAAAATTGATGCTAATGATTTCAATTGTTCGGCATGCATAACTTGGCAAAAGCGACATCTACCAAAGCTATATGAACTTGCATGAGCAACCTAATGAGGCTCGACTATCTCAGAATAATCAGTCAACATTCCACATTAAAGATGTATAGACATATTTAGGTCATACGCTACTTGAACAGACACATGTATCAGTGAAAGTTTACCGCTTTGCAGTCATTATGAAATTTGCAATGCCTTGACCAATTAGACCACATCCAAACCCAACAATTCCATAAAGAATTCCCTGAAAATTAAAGAATGGCACATGAAAACTTATCACTCTGGTCCGATCACCTATGCATATAAAATGTAAAATGGTGAAATAAAGAAGTACCAAAACAATCAAATTCCATTGAAATAGTTGAACAATGATTTACCTTGTAAAAGTAAGTACCAATTCTCTGCTGAACTGTAAAACTACATCCTGGCCTTTCAGCTTCAAATACACTGAATCAGGAGACAAACAAAAGAACTAACTTAGTACTACTACCCTCAAGTCGCAATTGACATATCACCCTCCATTCTCAAAACCGCTACCTTTTTACTACTACGAGTTTTCGGTAGTCTGGTTAAAAAATACTCCCTCCGTCCCAAAATGATCTTCTCATTTGACTATTCAAACTTTTTAAGAAGATGAACACTTGTTTCACTAGCCATGTTTCGTTTATTCACTTTTACGCCTAAATTGTAGAAACGGGATGAACCTTTTGGGACAATGAGAAATGGCAAATGGGAAGATCATTTTGGGACGGAGGAGGGAGTATAAGCTAACGTTGTTTACAAGTTTCCTAATTTTCCCTTGATCCATTAAAGGCAGAAAAATAGTTTCATTGCCACCTGCTAGGGAGAGCCCCATAAGCGCGCTGCATGCGTCCAAATAACCCTTGAGATGCAGATGCTTGTCCGATGCGAGCATATGGTGCTAGCATACCGACTAAAGCAACATTAACAACCACCCCAACTAGAAGATCTGCAGCATACAATTCAAATTCTGCCCAGAAATCTTTGCCTCTCTTTTGAACTTCAGCAAATGTTGCACAACATGAATCAATTACAATCTGCACCAAGGAGAAATTGACAGAGGTGGTGAGAAACAAATGACGTATGAGATCTACAAATAGAGAATTTGTTAATTTTTAGAACCAATTACAATCTGCACCTAGGAATTTGAGTACAACATACTGCACACTATGTAGGTTATACTATTCGGTGATTAGTGAGTACAAAGACCACTAACATAAAAATAAAACAATGTGCACAAATTCAGATACTCAATTTTCCATCTTGAATTTTTGTTACTATTCCAAGAAGTCCTAATATCCTTTTTATCATTGCCTTGTGTTAGTGATGGTATTCCCGGAAGCTCTCTCGCTCGTCAATAAGGATATGTGATGCAGTGTGAGAACATTTAGATTATTCGATATAGGAATAATGTAGGTTGTCCGTAAGAAAGACGAGAGATGGAGAGAATTCTAGAAATCTTCTAGCAAGTTGGTGGTGAATTTCAACAGCTCAAGTATGTGCAGAGCTCTGAGGATATGTTTGATACTCCCTCCATCCCAAAATGATCTTCCCATTTGCCATTTCTCATTGTCCAAAAAATTCTTCCCGTTTCTAAAATTTATTCTTAAAAGTGCATAAACAAAACATGGCTAGTGAAGCAAGTCTTCATATTCTTAAAAAGTTTGAATAGTCAAATGAGAAGATCATTTTGGGACGGAGGGAGTACATGATAAGAGGCCCAAATGTAATAGCCACTCCATTGACCATCCAACTCATGAGTTTGGATGGCTATTTGGACAATTTAAAGAATGCAAACTCCTCGACCAATTCATTCCCAAAGTTCCCAGCCAAGGTGGTTATGGAGAATCCTTACGAAAGCATTTCTCAGAAACCATCAACTTACATTATGATTGCTGTCCCAATGTACCAAACACAAATTTTTGCACGACTCATTCCATTTGAAAAAGTAACCAAGTAGGAATGAAATGCATGCATTAACAGTTTTTCATGCCAATCTCAATTGCAGTGGACTGACTATTGCATTCCGCATATTCCCATAAAACAAATCAAAGGCAACCAAATACTAATCACTTACTCCTGCAAACGCATTAACTCTATCTACCATAAAAATCAGAAGACATGCAACAATTACATTCCCTATTTAGCCTTTTATCAGTTACCAATGAGAGTAGATTACAATGAATACTCCGTAGTAATTACTTAGCAATCACTACCTCTATCCAAAACGAATGACAGAGGTATGAGTTGCTATGAAATAAGAGCAATCACATGGAAACAGCATATATACCTCGGTTCCAATCTTAAAAAGAAACGATGGATCAGCCAACATCCGATTGCGAAGCATAGACCAAGACCTCATTGCAAACCCCAATGGCCACGCTGACCCCTACGATTAAATTTCACAAACCGCAAATTAGCAAACAAGCTATACAGAAACCAAAAGAATGATTCAATAGCGTATAAAAATTGTACCTGCAAATCCAAATACCTAAGGAGAAGCACTTTACGAATTCCAACACTCTTAGCAGCCTCCAACATATCAGAAGGAAGAGTAGCCCCTCTAGCCTCAGTCTCTCTCATCACATCCTCAAACTTCATCAAAGGCCCAAATTCCTCTTCTTCATAGTCCCCATCTCCACCATATCCTCCTCCTCCTCCTCCACCGCCACCTCCGCCACTACCAGGAAATTTCCCATTTCCACCATTACCATCAATAAAACCCTCACTAACCCCAACACCAACATCACCACCAAACCCACTTCCATTATCTGCTTTTGCTACATAATTATTGCCCTCAAACCCAATACCCTTATCATTTTCCTTTGTTACTGCTGACACACCTACACCAGATTGTGACTCAGAATCAGAATTCAATGAGCTCACAACCCTAATCTGAGACCTTTTCTGTCCAAAACAAGAAATCCCTCTGCTTCTCACACTATTCAACGGTTGAATGTTAAGATTAATCAAATTCTTACCCACAAATGCTCTTGAAACAACTTCCTTCCGCAGAACCACAGCTCGTGAAACTCTAATTCTTGAAGAGCTACTCGCCATTTCAAGAAATGAGCTCTGAAAATTCGACAAATTGAAGGAAGAACTCCAAACAAAGTAATATCTTTATCTAGCTAGCTAATGGTATATAACTGAGCAGAAAGATTAGGTTATTTAAATCGCTTGGGAGCTAATTTAAAATAGATAATTAGTGAAGGAACGATCTTTGAGAAGTGGGTCTAATTAGTCTCTTAACTTTCCCGGAAAAAGAGTAGGAAATGGGACTGGAAATGTGAGAAAAGGAAGAAAGATTGAAACTTGATTGTTCAATGAGAGAAAAGATGTGACTGGAGCTCGAGAATAACGTGTGCGTGCGGAGAAAACGTTTTAGGGTTTATAATTGGTTTTATTAGTCCATACTACTCCATACAGTTTTCTGATTTTTTTTCTTTTAAATAGATAAATAATACTCCCCCGTCCCGATTTAAAGTTCTTAGTTTGACTTTGCACGGAAATTAAGAAAAAAATATTGTGAGTATGAAAAGTAAAGTGAGAGAGAGAAGGTGGGTATGGAGTTTTTATTGTGAGAATGACAAGTGGGTCTCACTTTCCATTTTAGGTAATAAAGCAAAGTAAAAACCTTAAATTGGGACAAACTAAAAAGGAAAGTAAGAACCTTAAAGCGGGACAGAGGGAGTAATGGTTCTCTCAATCTCAAAATAAATGACACATATTTTATGGATATTTATTTTAAATTAAATATCACATTTAAAAAAAAAAACAGCACTCCCTCCATCCCAGAGTATACTCCATATGTCTCACTTGAATTAGGACAAATTTTCATTTTGGTGTCCCATTTGAATTAAGACAACCAAAAAATGAAAGTGTTTTATTTAATGAGACCCACCTTCACACTCACAACAACTTTTCACTCATTATTTTCTACCCCACTTTCTCTTTCCTACTTCACTTTTCATACTCACAACACTTACTCCACTAACACATTTTCCTTAATCCCCGTGCCCAACCCAAAAATCTTAATTCAGGTGGGACGGAGGGAGTATGTTCATCCTCTCATTTGCACGGAGATTAAGAAATTGTGGAAGTGATGTAAGTGTTGTGTTGTGCGTATAAAAGTAAAGTATGAGAGGAAATGAGTTGGAGAGAATAGTAAGTTGATTGGTGTTGTGAATATAAAAGTAAGTAGGAGAGAGAATGAGTGGAAAGAATAGTAAAGATTTTTGCCATTTTAGGAAGTGGACATATACTCTGAGTTTAAGAGAGACTAAAAAGGAAATGTGAATATATACTTTGGGACGGAGGGAGTAGTTCATTTTTACCAATAGACAAACAATGTTCAAACACGTAAAACACATGTCTTACGAAAATGTTAATTGAAATTTTAAATAATGAAAAGAATAAATCGAGCTCAAAAAACGAGCTTGCCCGGTTTCGTCTATTGAGCGACGCCCATAAGCCCAACAAGGAGAAGGCCCTAGCAGTTAGTAGACCCCATCACAGTTATACGTTCATAACGCCAACGAGTTTCCACCAGCTCGGTTAAGCCGAGCTGGCTACGAGGATAGAGGCTTATACAGTATATAGTAAGTCATCATTCAGCTATGAAGACTGACTCACCTAAGAGTCCTAAACGACCAAGGATACCCAGGTCACGAAGGAGTCTTAGTTATGAAAGACTCCCACTTGAGTCAAAGATGGATGAGATCTCATTTACTTAGCAGGATCAACTTAAATCCATACACAATAGGATCTACAACTTGGGGAATACTCTAACCATATGATTATAAATAGGGATCGCAATCCCTCAATTCAAGTCTAATCTCTTTTTCTCTGCTCTTTACTTTCGCATATTATTTTCTCTTAAGAACGTATTACTGATTCTCACGCCGGAGGGCATTCGTCGGTGAAGCCCCGACTTAGGTGGTGTTTGTTTTTTTAAATATTAAGTCCTGAAATCTGATTTCATGTCTGAAATTGGCTGAATGGATAAGATGCAGCGTCTGAAGTCTGATTACTGAACTATTCAAACTGTTTGATTTTTCATCTGAATTCAATTTTTGAAATGTGTTTGTTTACCATTTTAACCTTTTACTTTTTGGAGATTATATAATTGATATATTATAATTCATCCGTCTCAAAATAAATTTTCAATTTTATTCAAACTATTCTTGTTCAAAAATATATTTTGACAAAATTGAAATATTCATTACATTAAAAACTTAAAAATAAAAAAAATCATTAACATCATTTTTAGAAGGAGGAATAATTTAATTGTCAAAACTAAAAGAAACAAAGCATCATGTTTCTCTGTCCTCCACTTCAATGGCAGCCATAAATCGAAGAATGTCTTCATTCTCTCTAATGAGTAATGGGTTTCAATCACCCAGTCTTGCAATTACATTTATTTTATCGAATTCTTTCACACAACTGAAAATTGAAACAAGAATTTAATTATAAATTTGACAGAAATAAGGGGTTGAGGGTTTGAAAAAAAAAATTGGTTTCTAATATACCTCCAAAACCCCCAACTCCCTGGATCCAAATTCTTCAACTCACAACCACGCCCCGGCCTCTGTTCTTTTCCCTGCCAGCGTTCTAGCTCAGCTAGTCTCCCTTAGCTCGACAACCACGCATCGGTCAACACCCTATCTTCGGTCCTGTTTGTACAAACCGATTTTAAAAGCTCATCGTTCAAAAAAAATGAGTGATATCTTCTCTGTGTATCAACGCAGAAATAGGACGGTCCTTGCCAGAGTACCGCAAGATGGAGGCGAGAACGATAGTGGAGGTGGCGACAATGGATAAGGAAGAAGAAACGACATAGGCGTGATATTGGGTAAGGGTGGGTAGTTTTGAAATTAAGAAAATAGAGTGGGGTTATTAATGTAAAAAGGTAGTTCAGAGGCAAATAAGTGAACAATTTAGGTCTGAATATTAAGAAGCTATTCAGATGCTTTCAGATCTGAATCTTAAAAAAAAAAAAAACCAGACTTAATGGCTAGAGGTCTGACCGATTCAGATGTTCACTCCATTAAGTGCCTCTGAATGGAAAAACAAACGAGGCCTTAGTTTACGTGTGTTCTTCCTTTTCAGACTACGCAAAATCTTCCAGATATCCATCTGTAGATCCGGCAACACTGACCACAATTTTGACACGATCAGTTTGGTTCCATTGCTAGGAGTCGATTGCGTACCTGATTCTCACCCACATTTATTTTTTTCCGATTGAAATAACCCCAGTTTGATTATGGCATCCGAAACACATTCGTCCAACCCCACTGGTAAACGGGCTTAAGCCCGCCTGTGATGCGTGAACTTGCGGGCTGAAGCGGTCCGGCCCACTTGCAAGTCCCTAGCCAGGCCCGCCCTTAAAACCTTACGTTTTACCCAACGGGTTTCATTAATTTTATTTTTTTAATTTTAGAAAATGTAGAAAAATACAACAAAAAATTAAAAACATTAAAGACTTAAAAATATAAATGGCGTGCTATAGACATGGCCAAATACGTGTGGGACGGGTACGGTTACAGTTACGGATGCGGTTTCCAAAACTCATAAATGTAACCTAACCGTGTTATACAGGGTACGGGTGGGACACGGTTATGGCGGGTACGGGTCCACGGTTGTACGAGTCTTCCCCCTTTAAAAAAAAAAAATAAACTAAATTGTTAACAGGTTCGTGAAAAATCTAATGGAATTTGTTAGAAGTTAATTGTTTTTTTCTTTTTATCCTTTTTGATATCAATGAAATTTAACAAAATATGTTAGAATATGTTTAAAATGAATAAAAAGTAACAAAAAATGTTTAAAAATCTAACATTTTTAACAGATTATGTTAGAAAATTAACAAAACTATGTTAGAAAACTAACAAAATATGTTACAAAACTAACATAAGTTGTACCGTTAGAACGGTTAACGGTTACGGGTTCCTAAAACTATAACCGTAACCTAACCGCATTATTGACGGGTACGGTTAGAACGGTTAACAGGTTGTTCACGGGTATGGTTTCAACGGTTTAAATGCGTGTGCGGGTTGACCGCTTGTCACGGGTACGGTTTCCGGTTGGCCATGTCTAGCGTGATAATATTAGTATATTGTTAAAGTAAATTAAAATAGTGAAATAAGTATATAATTTTGAATAAATAAAATAGTTAAAATATTAAACATACTCCATTTAATGAACAATATCATTAAAACATTATATATACTCCATTTTCATAGTGAAATAAGGGTATTTTGGATAAAAATTCAAAAATAAAAAAATCAGACGGGCCAAACGAGTTTTCAAACATGTTTTTTAACCTCGTGAGCTTAATTGCGGTCTGTTTGCAATAGTGAGGTCCTGTAATACAGCGGGCTAACGGGGGTTGGGTTAAGTGGAGGAGTCAGAAAAATTTGTCAACGGGGGCAAAGTTACACAACAAAAAAATTCAATTGATTTTTTTTCAATGGGGGCAAAAAAAAAAATAGTGTATTAATATTTTCATCTCAAAGGGGGCAAATTTTAGAAAATTGCACTAAACCCCAATTTTTTTGTAAATTTTGCATTAATAATTTTTTGTTTTTTAAAAAAGAAAATCAATGGGGCCAATTGCCCCCTTGCCTTGTGGGTACCTCCTGTTGGTAGTGGTGCCCTAGGCACGTTTAATAAACGTTGTAATTGTTATCATTTATTTCATATCAATAAAAAGATGTTTTGATTATTATTGTTGTTCATGTTTACTTATAATAATCCCCGTCCCTAGTACTTTTTAAGCACTAGTATAAAGGCTAAATGATCATGGGATGATCATGTTAGATTTATGGGTACTTGTTTGGAACAAGGTACTGGACATGACCCGCTGTATGAGATTTATGTCATGGTCTATGTCGAACATATATCTCATATTAGTTATGTCATTTGAATCCTAAGACATGAAGTTATTATAGTCTTCCACTTGATGAACATTGTGTTTGACATATTCAAACGCTACCTTAACACGGTAATTATAAAGGATATAGATTGGCATAATCGGATTCCCGTTGGGAAGAATAATAAGCTAAATGGATTTGTCACTCCACGGAGAGATGTTAAGCTTGGGCCCCTCGAAGGATGATGTTGATGTAATGTTCGGCCGGACTCAAATGGATTGATTGGATCAATAGCATTTGAATTATCAACATATCTGGAATCGAGAAAGTATTGAACAAGACAAGTTGACTGTTTGACCATGACTTGTGTTCAATGACATCGTGGACAAAAGGATTGTGACATATTCTAAAGGAATGCAAACTTGTATCTAGTTATACTATTTGGGTAGGTATGACGGTTTGCTAGAACCTAATCATATCTTATGGTTTCATGTTTGAGCCATTGCCAACTTAGTATAATCCTAGAGGGTCACACACACAATAGAACGAATCTTAAATAAAAGGACTGTATTGGAATTTAGGGTCAAAGGACCTCAAAGGAATTTTTGGAAAATTCTGGGTTGTCTGGGCAGCGAGCGGGCGCTCGGTATGCACCAGGCGGGCGCTTGGTCTTGGCGGCAGAATGTTTCCTAATTCGATTTGGGAAGGTTTTTGGCACAAGTTTCCTATTTGGAATAGGTCTTAATTGTGTATAAAAAGCCAATTTCGGCCAGACCATAAGCCCTAAGTGTTTTGTGTGCCTCAAAGAGTTTGAGAGAGTTTATTATTTTGTTCCAAGATATCTTGGATTGAAGAACAAAATAATTCACAAAATAATTCCATATAGTTCTTTATTAAATTGTGAAAGTGTGTTTCATAATTGTTGGTCTAGCAACCAAGATCAAGAAGTTTCTTGATATTCGTTCGTGGTGTGGATACCGCTAGAGGGTGAATTTTATCATCTTCAAAGTTCGTGAATTTTGTCCGTGATAAAGCTTCAAGTCCTCCACCAATTCAAAGCTAGAATTCATAGTCATCAAGGGTTAGTTTTTCCTCTATTCATTATGTTGTATTTGATTTAATCATATGAATGGATCCATGGCTTTGGGTTTCATAAAAATTTTAATTGCTATTTTACGCTGCGCATGTTACTTGGAAACCCAACACCTCCGCCTCTGGCTAGGTTCCGTCTGCAAAGATCTCTCTTCAAGAGCTCTTTAATTTTAATGTTGAATGTGGGGGCAAAAAAAAAAGTTAATGCAAAAGCTCTATCATTGTAGAAAAAAACTCTGGCTTTTTATTTGTTGACTTGAATATGATGTGGCATATTGGAATGAGAAAATATTAGGGGAAACTAGTTCCTCCATAAGTTATAAAAATCCTATTTTTATAGGGTTTAAGTTTAGGGTTTGGGGTTTAAGTTTAGGTTTTAGGGTTTCATGTTTAGGGTATAAGGGTAAAAACAAGACTTTTTATAACTTATGGAAGAACTAGTTGGAATCACAAAAAAACTCTTTGAAAGAGCTTTACTATTGTGGATGCTCTTACTACTCCCTAATAGTGCTACTTTTTGGCTTCACATTTCACAATGCGTTACTTTTGGATTAATTCCACAAGGCCCCTATACCCAGATCATTTATCCATAAAAACTCAAGTGAGATCTAAAAGCCCACACTTTAATAGAAGCCCAGATCAAAATTCCACCAAAACCCAAAATACCTTTGACTTGGTCAAATATATTTTCTAAATACCCGAAATGCCCCCACCCCAACACAAAACCCTAACCTCCTCTCATCTCTCATTCTCTCATTCACACACACGATTCTCTCTCTAAAAAAACACGCACGCACACTCTCTCCATCGCCGTTCGTCTTCTCCGGTGAAACCTCCACCCACCGGCGCACTACCTCACTGGACACCACCTCCCTCCGACGTCGCTCGCTCTCTCTCCCTCCCCTTCCCATCTCCGTAATCTCCGTTTTTTTTCTGGCGCTCCACCACCATCCTTGTTCTACCCAGATATGCGACTCAAAATACAGATTTGGTTTTTTTCTTCTTCTCTGATGAACGCCGGCGAACTAGAAACCTTGGAAACGAATAGATCTGATAATAAATTATCTCTCCTCTCTCTTCACCTCGGTAGCCCCTTCTTCCTCGATGACCTTCAACTCCGGTTTGTGTAGCTGCTTTCTTCTAATGTGAGCCACAAGGTTGAAGATAAATTAGTACCATATTACATTTATGATTTTGATAAAGAGCTCGTAATATTAAAATCCCACCTCTATACGGTTTCATTGAAGTCTTTATGGTTACTGTGATGATTTTTTTTTTTGTTTGGGTAATGAAATTTAGTCTGAAAATGTGGTTAGATTGTTGTTTATTTATTAGTGAATAATGATGATATTTTGAGTCATATGCTCACAATTTTCTTGCAGTCAGTTGGTATTCATTCTTAGTTTAGAGATGAATATACTAATGGAATCTCGTATGATTTTCATCATCACAATTTATTGTTGAGTGCTACTATTCACACCCGCAAAATTGCTGAATATACCCGCAATGATAATTTTTACAAAAATGGCATCAATCAAAATATCCATACTAACCCTCCTATATTATACTACACCGTCATTAGTTTTCCACTACA